>CALNHX010001397.1:0-229166 GCA_940337035.1 Agriotes lineatus
TGATGTTGTTATGAGAGCCGGGACCAACTATTTTACGTGACAGCCGTATCACGAGGCGCCAAATATTGACGTTTGTGAGGTAAGTTAATATAATTCACATCACAACTTGTAAGGGAGATATTACAATCTGTACATTGCGTCAGTGTTGTTGACGCCCCACTCGTCGTGGCATAGTTCTAGTGAACTCGTCGCCATTCAGTTGCTTTGCTTGATCCGCAGTTCATTTGTAAAGTAATGAAGAATATGTCTCTGCTTGTTGTCTCATTTCATTGAGAGCGTAAATATTTACAAAGATTGATCGTTATCGAAAACAGTTTGGTGGCAATGTTCAGATTTATGAGAATCGCGACCAGCAATTGGTTAACCGCTTGCGAAGTCTCCCTGTTTCCCGAATTCCTTAACTTTTCTAAAACATGCGCTACAAGTAAAAGGATTCATCAAAACGCATCACACTGTCGTGTCTTTGGACCCATGGAGTTTCGCACATTGCTATTAATGTCTTGTGTCTAGAACAGTGGTTCTGAACCTTTTTGTGGTGGCGGAACACTTTTGGTAGTAAGAGGATGTAAGCGGAACACCATATTTATAAATATGTATATATTAAAGTAGGTAATCCCTTTTTTCACACACAATCTAAGAACCTAAGGAAGGTTTTTTAAAGAAATCAAACAAACTACTAAATGAACAATACAAAAAAAATGTGTCCAACAAATAAGCTGATATTCGAGATAAAAATTTAAAAAAATATAGATGTCATGCAAATTAAGGTTTATATGACACGGCACGTAAAAATTATTTATTTTAGTGCGATATCTGAGCTTGGTGACTTGTACAGTTATCACCAATATTTGACCTTATAAGAGGAATTTTTAGTATTTATTTCTGTGACTTAGGACCAAACATAATTTTCACTATTTCACAACATGCTGGTAACATAAGAGACACTGCTACAGTAATGTGGTTGTTTTAATGCTATTAGTTCCGCCACTTTATGCGAAGCCCTTTGTGTCTTATCAGAAATGGTTACCATCTTCTGAAAGTGTGTTGCTTGTGCGTCTTGCATTTCCAGTAATCTTTTGAAATATTCTTGTTTTTTATGCTAGATTAGCGTGTTTTGTAGAAAAGTAACGTTTTAACTTAACAGGAACCATTGGCCAGTTGTACCCCACATGCAATACATTTTGGAATTTGACAGTCTTTATCTCCAGTCATTTCATCTAATTCGTAGTGGGTGTTTATCTCTTCGGTTTGTTGATCACAGCTTTCCTTAGGTACCTCCACCATGAAATCAGAAACTTCGTTCTTCTCCGTAGTCGTAGTTTCATGATACATGTCATCACAGTCTTGGGTAGTATTGCTGATTTCCTGGTCTTGAATGCTTACTTCTTCCACATCAGGTATCATAGGCCCCGATTCAGTAACATCTTGTACATCGGTCGCAGTTACGTCAGCATCAACATTTTGAATATCAGAAACTGCAAGTTCAGAGTCTCTTTCTAGAAACAATAGTTTTTCACCATTTTCTATCTCTTGTGCCTCAAATATTTGTGTGTGCAAGTCTCATTGGGTACATTTTCATCCTGGTATAAACTGAAAGCATTGATTACTGTATCAACATCAACATTATGCCGACTGAGTTCTCTATAGATCCGCATAACTTTTTGAGTCGTTTGAATTTCTTGCGGAGAAATATCATTTTTTTTACTGTTGTTCAGTTACAGTTGCTTCCAGTCTGTTCTGGATGCACTTACTGTAATTTACAGCGTTCGATTCAAGCGGCAATAATCCACAACTTCTGAAACCATTTTGTATCGTTTCAGGAAGATGAGGCATATTTAAACTTTCTTCTAATAACGGACAAGACGTTTTTTACTTAAAACGGTATTAATGTTCTCTGGTTTCATTTACCATTTGCGAACGGTCTTCCACTCGCTCATGTCTGCTGGTGGCATAATATGGGTAGTGTTAGGTGGCAATGCATAGGGGAGACCGGGGCGTGTTGATGCAAATTTGATAAAATATACAATAATTACAAAAGAGTACACTTTACTGTAATAATTTTATTCAGAAAACATAATGTACAGTGTTGTGTACAAACTAACATTACTTATTGCTTTTAAATAATATTATGTATATACTTATTTAGGGTTACATATTTAGTGTAATTTGCATCAACTCTCCCCATCGATCGGGTCAGTTGATTCACTATATGGGGAGGGTTGATGCAGAGAAGTGAACACTTAATTTAAAGGCTTAAACTGAGATAAATCACATGGGAAGATGCAACTCATTGAGCAGCTTTTTGTTCCTCCAGCTTGGGTAGGAGGGGGAATGTTCATTATAATGTTGAGAGTGTCATGTACTTCTGGTGGTTCTGCTCTAAAAATGAATTGCAATTGGCGTTTAGAAGATTTGGTGTTGCATCTCATAAATTGTGTTTTTGTTTCATTCTCATCAGTTTGGATGACTTTTCCTACGTAGTATTGAACACTGTTTGCAAGTGTTCAATACTTGACCAAAATAAAATAATTTGTTTGTACGGGGTCATTTAAACCTGCATATGCTAAATCAATTTGATCTTCATCACCTTGCCATTCATCGGAACTAACACTCAACTCAACTTCTCTTTCCTCACTACTACTACTAGTTTCTTCTGGAACTGGCATTTTTTTAGTCTGAGATTCAGTACCACATATATTCCTTTTACAAGCTTTAACAGCATGTTTGCTTGTTTTTGGTTTCTTAGTCTTTTCTATTGCAATTTGGTTCCTATTAGGAGTATCAGTGAGAATTTTAGTTTCGCACCGTTTTCTTCCTGGTTGCTGAGTTTTTCTTGCTGCAGCTTTAGAAAAGGGTCGTATCATCTCTGGTGTATAATACAGTGTTGTTGCTTCTATATTTTCATCGGGATTTTCACTTCGCAGATCTTCAGCTGCCATATTGTTAGACGATCCAGCTTCGGAAGCAGTATCATCTAAAGGGATCGGGTTGTCTGGATATGGTCGATCAGATTCCGATATGTCTGCAGTATCATTCAAAGGGGTCGGGTTTTCTTCTGGATTGGGTCGATCAGTTACATCTGCAGTTAAAAATTCATCTGGCGAAAATATGTCTCTATTAAAGGGATATATTCCACTTACACGAAATCCCGAACATATGTTTCCAGATGTAAAAACTAGACCATAAGCTTGATTGAATAGTCCGGGTATATCATAAATAGTTAAAGGGCGAGCATTATTTTTGGTGCACGAATACAGAGCTGAATTGTAATATTTTTTTAAAGGTCCGTACACGGAGCGATCTAAAGGCTGCAATCTGTGTGAACAGTGCGGAGGTAACGACAGCATGCAAACGCCATTCTCCTTAGCATAATCCAAAGTTTGTAGAGATATGTGGGATTCGTGGTTATCGAGAATCAATAATACAGGTTTTTCTTTCGTACAACGAACGTGCTTCGTAAAGTGCTGAATGAAATTAAGAAAATTGTCTTCAGTCATCCACCCACTTTGATGTGCGCCTCCAATACACCCTGCTGGGCCATCTTTTATGAAATGGTCACGATAGTGTATCCTAGGAAATATTAGCATTGGTGGTACAGAATTACCAATAGAATTAACTGCACATAGAGCTGTGTGCAATTGTCCCCTTTCTGCAGAAGTTTTTGCACCCACTTGTCTGGTACCTTTTTCCGCAACTACTTTGTTTGGTTTCTGGACAGTTGTTAACCCCGTTTCGTCACAATTATAGATATCTGTGGGGGAAAAGTTATATCTCGTCATTACAGAACTGAAGTTGTCAAATAATTTCTTAACGTTTGTCCCATTGAAAGCGATTGCACGAGCTAAAGACGTTGGTTCTGCAGTTCGAATTGATAGACGAGGGGATCGCTTCATAAAACTCGAAAACCAGTCAGGTCCGGCCATATTATTGTCTTCCCATGCCTTAGGAATCTTTTTACCATTTTTTGAAGCAAATTGATGAGCCAGCTTTCGAACTTTTTTGGGACATAGCCCATAAAATAGCTTTGCTGACTTGTTGAAGAATTTTGCAAGTTCTTGCTCTTCAGCGCCACTAAATACTTGCCCAGATTTGACATAGCCATAAGTGGGAGGCGCTGTTTCCCTATTGGACTCTTCATAAGCTTTTCGTTTTTTAACGTATCGCAATAACGTACAGTTATCTATTTCAAATTGCTTCGCAGCTGCTCTACATGATAACTGCCCATTCAAGACTAATGCTGTTGCTTCTTCCATACTATTGTTGTTATTACCTCGATTAGTTTTGCGTTTATATGTCCTCATGTTGCCTAAAACAAGTATAAATTATACACACTATTACTTTTTATTAAAATGGGGAGAGTTGATGCACTGCATCAACACCCCCCAAACTAAGTGCATTAACTCGCCCCTGCTGCAATTTGTTTTTGTTTTCATAAAATGGCCAACACAGGTAACACGTGGGTTGAATGCAACATCACATCAATTAACCTAATACCCTAACTTGGGGGCCGAAGAAGTTTGTTCTCAATTCTAATACAATTGTGAAGTTTATGAACTGAATTGTAAAAACATAAAAAATTACTTACCACATGCACAAACAGATTTATTTACACTACACCTCAATGACCCGCAATATCAGAGTCACAAATACATTAAATGGAGGCTGTATGTATGGTTCATCGATAGGTGGCAGCACTGTATTCTAGTCCTTCCAGTTCATTAAATAATACCGTCGCATCAACACGCCCCTGCATCAACCTGCCCCGGGCTCCCCTATAATATTATTCCATTTTCAGAACACCACTTACTTAATTGCAGACTTAAGTGGGATTTATGCGTATTGATGAAAAGTATTATAGGTTTTGGAATATCGTTATCTTCTAACCACTTATAAACGCCTTTAACTACGTACTCATAAAAGACTTCACTTCTAATCCACCCGGATTCTGACTTGCCCAGAAACCAGCTGGCTGGCATAGAGTTAACAGGGCTGGAGGTCTAACGCATGGAAACACAACCATTGGTTGCACAGTTTGGCCAACAGCAGAAAAGACACGGTAATTGTTTCCTTCTCGCTGCCTTTTTTTAGTTCGTAGATATTTTTCCAACCTTTTGGTGCCAACACCTTTCCAGTTTTAGGACCCATAGCGAAACTAGTTTCATCGCCGTTTAGTATTCTCCGAAGATCATAAAAAATGTTTTCATAGTTATTCCGAGAAAATCTTGTTGTTCCTGAAAACATTTTCGAACGTACTCCTCGGTAATCTGGCTCTTATTGCTTTGGTTAAACCCTCTGGTTCTCTGATAGAGACATCCGGGTGTCTTCTCAAAAAATGTTTGTACCATTTATCAGGAGGTGTTCCTTTGAATTTGATGTCACGATTATCGGTGAGCACAATTTTCTGAACAGTTGCCAACAAGTCGGTGTTCTTTTGTGGGAAACCCGTCGTTGCCAATTTCTTTAACCAGTTGACAATTTCCCGCTCTTCATCACTACTGAGAACTGGACCCATTCTTCTAGCAGTCTCTTTGATGCGACCATGTACTCGGTGTTGTATGGTACCTCTTGGGACCCGAAACTGCCTGCACGCTTCCCTAAATCCCATACCATTTCGAATAGCAGTTAGAGCGGCTACTAAAGCAGTTTCGGGATATTGATGAATAGGGCGTTTCTTGCTCGATATAGATGTCCTGACGTGCAAAGTCCTATCATATAAAAAATATAAAATATCGAATTTCACTTTATTTCATGTTATTGATTTATTTTAAATTACTTATTATTAAATTATTTATATAAATTTTTTTATTTATTTAATTTCCCTTAGTTTATTTTTCTTTATTTAATTTTACCTATATAAAGAATAAGAATGGCCGAGTACCGTTAAACGAGGTTATATGGGACGTTATTTTTTATATTTCTTTGCCATTTTTATTAGAAATAATTTATTGCAAATATTTAAGCAGATCAAAGATCCTGTTTATAAAAGGAGTGTGAATCTAATATGTTCTTTGCCATATTTGACTGTTTTGTCCCCTTTTTTTTAAAGATACCAACTGTCCCAAATAATACTTCAGGTGGTGCAATATGGGACATTAAAATAACAAATTTGAATTTTCACTGTAATATTGTACTTATCCCATGTATTGCTACTTATAATCTTTATGGAGCACTTCAGAATTAAAATATATTTTTAAAAATTTTTAAAAGTAATTTTCTTGAATTTTAGGTTAATAAAAGAAATTTTCAACATAGTTTGATATAAACTTTATTCCAAACATACAAAAACATAAGCATTGAAACACATAGAACTTTAAAAACAAAGGTAAAACATCCCCTAAACACACTTGGGTTATTAAGCACCTTTTTAATATTTTCTTTATTTATAATGTAAATATCATCACTATCGGGAAACACAAATTTATCAGAAGTTTCTCTGTATAGTCGCATACATTTAATTTCAAATTAATTTTCTTAACAGTTCAAAACTTGAGCCACATATCTTCTTAATTTTTCTTTTTTTATGCCAGCATCATACACAAACTCTACTTCCAAAAATGTTTCCTTTTCAATATGCTCTGGGGTTGTGATTGTAAGTAAATTTCCTGCCATAATGCTCCTGTTGTCTCCATTGTACTCTTATTATATTCTTCGTCGTCTGTATCATAGCCATTTTTGTTCTGATTTTCATTTTCCTCTTGTAGCGTTATATTTATAGCAATACTAAGCGTTGTAACGGATTTTCCTGCAGGTATATCGATCTTTTTCTTTCTTTTTGGCTTTGGTTCATCTGTAGTTTTTAAATGTTCAACGACAGCATTAAAGCTTGCCACAAAAGCATCATCATTATCTTCTACAAATCTATTTTTGTTGAAATGTTTCAGAACCTCATTCCTATTAAGTGGACTAATTCCACTTTCCCGAAAACCAGTTATTATATTGTCCTTTGTAGTAGTAAGTCGGTTTATGGCACTATTTAATAGAGTTGGAACCATCGTTTTAGGGATACAGCCTCTGTGTTTACTTTACTTTCTTTAACGGACCGAAAAATGAAATATCTAGAGGCTGACATAGGTGGGTCCTATTTGGCAATAAAAATGTAAATTTAGTGTTAGTCCCCACACTTTTTAATGACAGATTCGGAAAGGTGACTGCTTAAGTTATCCCCAATTAAAAGTTTTGGCCCATCTTTGTTACGAAAGTAAGGAAGTGCTATAAATGTAAACCAGTCTTCAAAAATTTCTCTATCAAACCAACCACTTTTGGATCTGTTGTACCTGCATCCCGGAGGGCCATTTTCTAGCCACTCTGGATATAAATTGGTAACCTTGTACACAACATAGTTTAGAAGTGAAGTGCCATCTGCTGCACAAGCAAACATAACCGAAACAGATGATTTTGATGAATCCATATTCCTCTTAGCATGTTTGGAATGGTTTGGAACTAATACAGGAGCTCTTCCGGGATCATCCGAAAGATTTGTCTCATCAAAGTTAACTATGCTCGTTGCAGAAATATTTTCTGCTATTGTTGAAAACTCATCAAAATATGCATTTACTGATTCCTCAGATAATGCTGCTCGGCATCTTTTTCGATTTTCAGCTAAACGTACAGACAAATTCTTGTTGCGTATTAGAAAATCTTTTAACTAATCTGGCCCTGGTAAGTTATTATTAAAACATTTGACATCTACATCTTTCCTATTTAAAAAATCTTGTACAAAAGCTCTCAACTGTATAGGTGTAAATGGATACCCAGCATTTGCCACATTTGTAACTGCATGTGTTATTCGTTGTTCATCTTGCACCGTAAAAACTAGAGGACGGCCGAGATTTAGCACGTTCATTCCGTGATACGTGCGGTGTATTGTACTTTTTGGCACGTTAAAGCGACATGCCACCATCTACAATTGCTCCAAGAGCATTTTCAAGTGCTTGTGGCTCATAATCCCTCTTAATAGGGGCTCCCAACCTTCGTTTGAATCTTGTTGGCATGGCGTCCAAATAATACGTGATGATCTAAAATGTGTACTCTATTAACTTTAAAATCTCAATAATTTTTTATATGGCTATTTGTTAAATTTGCAATATTCTTTTGGCCTGGAGTTTTTGTACAACTCATCATAATAAATGCCGGCGGCATCATCATCATTCTCCGAATGGCCATCTTGCCAGTAAAGTTAACTCTCGTTTTCTTCGTTGTCGTAGTAACAAACTCTACGTTTAACTTGTTTACGTTCCCTCAAAGTTTTACGGTTTAATTTGTCATTTTTGGCTTTATTGGATGGTTAATTTTAGCTTTTTCAGCTAACTGACAGCTAGCTTTCTAATGTCGGTCATAGTGAACCCGAACAACCTGCTTTCGAAGTCGAAGATATGGGAGATCAGGCCCTTCTCCATGTCGGGCTAAAAAGTTGGCTTAAATCAACCTAGATTTTATGGAATTTTAGTGAAGTGACGATGAAGCGTTGCTTGTGGCACATTAAACGTAGTTGCTGCCTTTAGCCAGCATTTTTTTTCTATTTGACAGCTTCTATGGCCTTAACCATTTCTTATTTGCTTCACGATGCCCTTAACGAATTCCTTTTATAGGTATACGGCATACTGAAATAAAAAGAAAATATATTATTTAAACATTCATCATTACGCACCCACATTAGGGTAAGATGACATAGTATGTCATCTTAGACTGACGGCAGGTATGTCGTTTTACCTGGAATCGACAAAACTTTAACCAGTGGATTATTTGTTTCCCTCATCTCCTAGTGGGCGGATAGCATACGAAACGAAGGACGCCGTTTCTTTTCGAACCTTCGGCAAGCAAGACTGGGGCCGAACTCACACAATAGTTTCCACGACCGGGGTGCGAAAAGTACACGCATCTGTGCTAGTCGAGGGCTGGCTACTATTAATTTCGAAACTCACGGGCGAAACGATGATCACCCCTCGCATCGGAAAAATGCATCTCTTTCTTGCCACAACAGGCTAAAGCTTCCGTTGCATTATTGCGCCACGAAGGAAATCTTGCTAGCGAACTCGGGGGAAGCCCCGCGCGGCATATGGGAAAATTCCAGGGGGCTTGAATGTATTGAGAAATTCAAAAGCTAAAGCTGTCGGAAAACAAAATTGAGTTCTGGTACCGCGTCCCATCATCACGCGGCAACAAAGGATTCATCAAAAGTTACTTCCAAAGAGCTGAATTTATCGAGCAGCAAGAATGCAAGATGTAACTGAACTACAATATTTATAATGAACTGCGCGGTCTCAAGAAAGCGCTTACAAAGGAATTTGTCGCAAGCATCTTAATATTCGTTCAGAATTCAATTATAATTTCGAGGCACAGGGCCGTACTTAAAAAATTAGCGAAGCGAAAGAAACCAAAATGATATTACAAAGTATTTTTGCAGGATTTGTGAAATTTTTTGTAGGATCGCGAGTGTTTGGTAAACAGATGTGTTCGTTTTTTGTTTTCGCCGCCGTCTATTTGGCGACGTTAATTTCCTTTGTTAGCACGATCTGTTTACCGGTTCATATCAAGCTTTTTATCATGAATTAGCCGAGTGGCCAAGTACATTTTACCTGACAAAAGGTCATGTAGTTTTGGATTTTGGATATGTTGTATGTACCTAGGCCCTTATTAAAAATCCAAGTTTTCTAATTTGGCGCTCCACACATTTTTGTGTCACTTTTTTCGGTATTTGCTCGATAACTCGCTACTAGTGCGCCCTACAAAAAAATTACCTCTACCTTTTTATAGAGAACAATATTTGCTACAATTTATTCAAATAACATGTTTTTCTAAACCTCATAGTTACTGAAATACAAAGCTTCAAAGCACTAAATGTTTTCAAAAGTTAGGGAAAACTACCACAGTGTCCAGCATCTTAATGGTTTATTGGTTCAATTTAAAGACAAAATGACTAACACTGTGCAGCCGTATGATAGATATGTGCATAAAAAATTACAAATAAGACCACAATACATGGAATATGTATGTATATAAATTGGCTCAAGCAATACATTTACAAATAAGGAGTACATACAAACAAAAAGAAACAAATGAGTTCAATTTAGAGACAAAACGAAATAATTTTGTATCCAAATGATAGGCATACATATAAAAAATAGACAAAATACAAAGTAATAATAATACAGATTAATACAAATAAGGCGTACATGTAAACACTTTTTTTTGTATAGAAACGTTAAACTTTTGATCTTTTGGTTCTATCTGTAGTGTCACATTCATCACTTTCTATAACAAAGGTAAAATGTAATGTCTTCATTTTGTTGGGCGATCATCTGATCAATTATTGGAACCTCTTCTTCCTCTATGTCATCCTCGTTTGTAATAATCTTAGGAATATCCAGGCATAATTATCCACAGAAATTATTACTAGTAATAAAGCAATGAAAACCAGCCTTTCTGCAGCTGCAGGCCTTAGCACACCCTTTCTTACATTACAAGTAATATGTTTTATTGGAAAATTGTAGTATTTATTAAAATAATTAAATAAAAAAATATATAATATATAATATATAAAATATATATTTTTTTAAAATGTAAATTAGGATTACCGGCAGCCGGTCGTAATTTTGCGTGTTTTAAAAATTTTAAAACACGTTGCTACTGACAACGTGCCTATTGAAATCTTTTAAACACGTTACTACTGACGACGTAAACTAATGAAAACATGTTATTATACAGTCGTTTTACAAACTGCCAACTAAAAGGCAATTTTACACACTATCGTAGATAATAGTAATTTACGATACAAGTGCGTAAAGTTACTCTTTAGGCTCGAGTGGAGTAGAATTAAAACGCGAGTGAGCGAGCGTTTTAAGCCCCGCGAGTGACTAAAGATGCTTTACGCATGTGTATCGTACAATATTTTATCTACGATAGAATTTAGAAAACACGGTAAACATTAAAAAAAAATTAAATGTAAATTAGGATTACCAGCAACCGGTCGTAATTTTGCGTGTTTTAAAAATTTTAAAACACGTTGCTACTGATAACGTGCCGAATGAAATTTTTTAAACACGTAACTACTGACGACGTAAACTAATGAAAACATGTTATTAAACAGTCGTTTTACAAACTTAAAACTGCCAACTACAAGGCAATTTTACACACTGTCGTAGATAAATGTATTTATACTTTAGTTCTAAAATAGTTAGGGGAGCAAATAATTGAACTTAAAGAATTTACTATGCAGACTCCTATGGTGTGTTGCGCATGTCAGCACCCGGTATATACACACATCTAGTGGGGCACAATGAAACAACTCTTACTTATTTCAAAAAAGTGTTTATTTAAAGTAATGCAAGTATTTAAGTAAGTAATTGTGATAACGAAAAAACAAAAAAAAAAGATTAACGCACGTCAAGTTGATTTCAAATGACAAATGCGACTGTTGCCGTTTGGTCGCTCTCAAGTTTTCAGGTTGCGGCAATAGCACCTTGATGTCATCTATTCCAACTTCATAAGTTTTTTCAGTTTGAGGCCTAATGAACTTATCTCGCATTTTCTCACGCTTGCGGAGGTAAGTCACCCAAAATTCGTCATCCCGGAACACTTCCAAGATTTTAGCTACATAATAGCATTGTTGAAATCTTGAGAATTCGGACGTTCATCTTCGCTCATGTCAGAAGAACTTGATGTTCTCTTTTTGGTACGTCTAATCACCTTTGCCTTCTTTTTATTTTTTGGCAAATTATCAGGAGAGTCCAGAACTTTTCTTTTCGCAACAGCTTTCTTTTTATGATTTATTTCTGATGCCTTTCTTTCCGGTTCCTCTTTGTCAGTGGTGTCAGTCGCTATCATGGACTTCCCTTTTTGTTTGAGTCCTCCCGTTTTTCTTTATTTCGCTTTTGGGAATCTTCGGAATTCCTGGCGGCTCAAAAATGCTCTGTTTTGTTTGTTCTCATATAGGTTCTGTGAACATGATGAAGACTGGTTGATGTCGAGGTTGTCGTTCGCTGATACCTCGATTCGCTTTGGCGATATCACATCCATATCATCCGAGTCAGCATCTTGTTTATGCATCATGATAATTGTATTGCTTGTTGTATTTTGTTCGGGAACATTACCATCAGCTTAATCATTCTCCTTTGACGGGATTGGATTTTGTTGACGATCCGTAACAGCCGAGCAAAGAAAGTCCTCGTCAGAGAATATATTCCGATCAAAGGCAAAAATTCCTGTTTTTTGAAAACCAGATCTTATATTCGTCAGAGTCATGGATCTATCATGCGATATTTTCACACAGTACCCATATATTGTATAATGACAATGGGATTCCAGGGTGGTTCAGAAGCCGGGCTTGTACCGCACTATTATATTGTGCTTTGAATGTCCCAAATATTGAAACATCTAACGGTTGGAAGTCGATGTGAACAATGCAGTGGTAACGTCAATATAGTCACGCCATTCTTTTTAGCCAGATCTAACGTTTCAATAGACAAATGGCTTTCATGATTGTCCCTTATCAGGCAACTTGGATTTTCAATCGGAACTTTGGGTGGCATTAATGAAATGCTTCATCACTTGAATGAATAGTTCTTTATTCATCCAGCTTGACTGCGCTGCCAAACCAAGAGTTCCAGGAGGTGTGTCTTTCGTCATCACTGGTTTCAATTTGACTCTGGGAAAGATCATAGCTGGAGGAGCAAATCCTAAAGCGCATATAATTGCACAAGTAGTAGCAAGCACGCCTCGTTATCCACTTGTGCATTGGCTGATTTGGCGCGAACCCTTTTCGCCTAACATTTTTTTTTTTTTTTTAACCTTCGATATCGCACTTTCGTCTAAGTTATATATTCTTGTTCCATCTCAAAAATTCTCACGTCTTTGAAGAACTTCTTCCAGTTTATCATAAAATGCTGCCACTTTATGCTTGTTAAAAGAAGTGGCTCTGGAGAGTCTGGAGGCTTCATGTTTTCTGCAAGAAAGTCGAGGATGTCGAATACGAAAATATTTATACCATTCTTCGCCAGTTGATTCGTTCACCCTCCAGCTATCGGGAACAGCAATATGATTTTTGATTGCCAACTCGAACGCTAGTTTTCGGCAGTCCTTTGGTATTAGCCCGTAAAACATTTTTGGTGATACAACAAGATATTTTTCCAAAGAGGATTTGAAGTTAAAAGATACGTCGTTTATAAAAGCTATGAATAACTTTGGTTCAAGGTGCGAGCCCTGGGGCACGCCAGAACTGATCTCAATAGTACCCGACTTAAAACCCTTTGTAACAGCACATTGTGTTCTACCAACCAGATACGATTGAAACCAATGAAGCAACGTACATGCCTGAAACTCCAAAGCCTAAGAGTTTTTATAGGTATAAGTATAGAACGATTAACTTTATCCAAAGGCTTTAGAGAAATCAACCTAGGAACTTTTGTTCATGGCTCCGCATATGAATTCTGAATAATTCAACAAGTTGTTTTTAGTAAAATTTCACCAACAAAGATTGGTATTCATGATAACATATTTAAGTCGATAAAATATATTTATTTAGCATTTATTAATATTCGTCGAAGCAAATTCTATCAAATTTCAATTAGTAACAATACTAGTAAATCACTAACATATTTTATTTGAGAACTAATTAATTCCTATAAAACAATACTGAAGGTAACACTAATCAGACAACTTGACATAACGTATAAAAATAGACGTGTTTCCGAAGTGTTTTTTTTTGTACCAGAATTATGGTTGTAAATATGGATCGTAATATTGCAGTTACTGTCAGTATTCATGTTTATATTTGGAATTTCGTAGGTCTGCTGGAATTTGTGGCGGAGCCAAAGCCTAAGGTCTGCTGGAGACAGCCACATCATCAAGTCCTGCCAAAGTAGAAAATACAGCTGAACTAGAATTTTCACCTGAAATGGAAGGTATAGTTGAATTAGATGGTACAGCCTGAGAATATCCTGGTGCCATCATTTCTGCCACTTCAATTTTCTTTTTAAGAGAGGCCTCGATGTACACCTTAGCTGCAGCAGAAAATATCCAGCCCCTATGCCATTTAATCGCTAACAAATCTCCACCATTATTTGCTAATTGAGATGCTGAGCAGCACCTAAAACAGTGTCCATAAAACACATTTGGAATTTGCAACTTCAAAAAAGTTGCAATTCTCTTTATTAATCCCAATCGGTTGCTGGGTACACCGTTCATTCCGGTAATTACAAAAAACTGTGATTTTTTATAAAATGAATCCAAGTACGTTCTGTTAACAGCAAATAGTCTTGACGTATTGATCTTGGTTTTAGGTACACTTACCAAAATTGTGTTAGTTTTGTATTAAATATCTGTTAACATGTTGGTTAGTTCTTCGCGACGACAAGCTCCAGAGTAACCCATTATTAGCGTAACCTGGAGTGAGATCGACTGTAAAAAGAAATTTTGTGACGGATGTTGATCATTGTTCGTAAAATAGAATCATTTGTCCAAAGAGTTGAGCTTTTTTTGTCACTAATGGATAGATAATACGCCATAAGCACATTTTCTGTAATTCCTTTAACTTTGTTTTGGTCACACAAAGTTGAAAATATCTGGGAATATCTAGGCCACGTAACAAGAGGAACCAAATACGCTATGCTTCAAGTGATAATACAGGGAAAAATAAAAGGAAAACGGAACGTTGGACGTAGACGAATATCCTGGTTGACAAACTTGAGGGATTTGTTTGGCTGCAGCAGTATCGAACTGTTCCGAGCAGCTACAAATAAGGTTCGCATATCGACGATAATCTCCAGCCTCCGATAGGAGGAGGACTTTAAGAAGAAGAATTCTAATGGAACCTGCAAAAAATAGCCTTCTAAAGTCTTAGTGTTACATCTGAGCACCAAATTTGCTAAAATATACTTTTCAAAATTATTTGTAACTTGCAAATTATGCAAATTTACATAGAAGATTCATAATGTAACATACCTGTTAGAAATAAATAGTGATAACACCCAAATAAACACTAAAACCTTAGTTTTCCACGAACTGCAAAATAACCACATTCACTGACATATGTCAAAAATGGAAACTCGATTTACCAATCTTACCTTGCTGCCAACCTCAAAATGCGTATGTCACTGTGTTGGTCAAAGTGTACTTCAGAGTATCATCGGGTCCAAAGCAGCTTAAAATTAGCACATAATCTTATATGGACGGAAAACAATGATGGTACTTTTAGGTACCGTCGGGACACAAAGGGTAAAAATAATTCATATGTTAATTCCTCTGCAGTCACGACTGTATTTGGGCCTTCCGAAAGATTATTTTTATCTAATTAATATAATAGCGAATATATATCTGTAGCAACGTGAATATATAGGTAACGTGCTTAAATCACTTTGTTAAGGAGAGACAAAACAAAGTTTCTAATGTTACGCATAGGGAAATGTTTGCAGGTTCATGTTTTTCGCAGCATGTATACATAATTAAGAATTCTACATAATACCATAAGTTTCATTGCTATTGCTTGTGCCAATATCATAAATACAGTCAGTTACCCAATTATGGCAACTAAAAAAAAACGAATTCATACTTACCTAATTATGTATGTACATAATATATGTAGCCCAGAATAAAACTGGATTAAGTGACAAAATCCAAATTTTCCAGGAGAGCAATTTAAAGATTTCTTAAGTGATAAATCACTTTTATCTACAACTGTTGTAATATATGCACATTTTACACTTATAGAGGGATGTAAAATGTTGCTCATATTACACGCTCATATTACACATGTGTCATATGAAATTGTAAATTAATAACAAAGTTGCCATGATTACGACATACAATGACAGATCGCCGCGCCGTTGACAGTCATATAAGTGTTCGTGAAATTGTGTTATATTGATAACCACACTAAAATAATTAATAATGGCAACCACTAGTGACGACGACGATATAAATTTTACCTGTACACCTCCGGAAATCCGAGATGCAGCTAAAATCGTATCGCTTGATTTGCTACCGGCAAGATCGAGACAGAATTATGAAATTGCTTATAACGCATTTATGGCGTTGCGGACAAGCAAAAATGTATCTTCATTTTCGGAAGACACGTTACATGTGTATTTTACGGAAATATCACTTAAATTTAAATCATCTACATTATGGACGAAATATTCAATGATCAGATCAATATTGGATATCAGACATAATGTTCAAATTAAAAAATATGGAAGATTGCGTCCATTTCTAAAGAGGCGTTCTGAAGGTTTTGTACCCAAAAAAGCGGAAGTTTTCACTGGCGAAGAAATCAACAAATTTATTGAGGAAGCTCCAGATGCCCAGTATCTTGCCACGAAAGTAAGTTAATTAACAAAGATTGATACAGTTTAACATAACCCAACATTACTTTTTAAGGTTGCCTTAATTATGGGTATAATGGGTGCATGTCGCTCTCATGAATTAAAGAACATGAACCTTAATGATTTAAAAATTTTCGAAGGCTCTATTCAAGTAAACATTCCGCAAACAAAAACAAAAATACCCAGAAACTTTACATTAGTAGTTAATTTCTATAATATTGTGAAGAAGTACTTCGATATTCGCCCAAAACATGCACCACCATCTTTGTTTCTTAATTATCAAAATGTAAAATGTGTAAAACAAGTTATTAGAATAAATAAAATTGGCAGAATGGGGAAGCAAATTGCAACATATTTGAAATTACCTAATCCTGAGAAATACACCGGTCATGCGTTAAGACGATCTTCTGCTACCTTGGTTGCCGATGCTGGAGCGTCAATGACGACACTAAAACGACATGGCGGTTGGAAAAGTGCTTCTGTAGCAGAAGGATATATAGCCAATTTCAAACGTAATAAAATGGACATTGCTAAAAAGATTGCGACTCAAATTAGTGCTGATAATTGTGTTACTTCTGCCCAACCACAATATCCAGTGCCGTTGTAGATTTCAATGTTTCTACATGTAATATGTCTCTATCTACTGATAACCTCAATGGTATTCATATTTCAAACTAATGTTACAATCAATGTTATTAATAAATAGTTCTTTTGGCATTTCGAGGTTATTTTTTGTTCATAGTTTCAATGAGACATTCTGACATTTTAGAAAAATTTAAAGCACATCTATAATACGAGCATGCTTGTCAGCTATATTGAATCACATCACAAAAGCGGCAAATTCAAAATATTAGTTACATTTCAGAAAATGAAGATACGTTAATCTCTATACGTTTAATAGTACTAATTCGAGGCTGAACAACCGGTCATGCTCGAAGATCTTGAAATCTGAAAAAAAGAAAAGACCTTAAATAGTTCATTCAAAAATGAATCAATGTTTTAGGCTTACCTTATATAAAAAAAAGTATTCCTTAGTCTTGAAATAGACTGATTTTTTAATAAAGAATATGAGAGGCAACGCATAAAAGGCAAAAAGACACAGGAAAACGAACACAGTTGGCAACTCAAACACAAGGTTAGAAGCTAGAACAGCGAGCCTAGATAATAGCCTAGATAATATAACCCACAACGAGTGAACCGTTTGACGTTGTAGGGTTATGTTTTGGTTGCATCATGGCCACCAACATGTAAACGCGAAAGTACTGTGATGCAAAGTGTTATGCAACTTGTGCGACATGCGTCTGCTTGTATTATAAAAGGCTCTAGAAAAATTATTTTGACTGTGACAGATTTTACATGCAACTTGATAATTAAAATAAAGTAAGAAAAAGGAAGTGCCCAGATTTGAATTTTCGCGACCGTATTTGTGCAGTTGTAGATAAAGTATAGAATTTGGCTCGCGTAATATGACCTACATTTTACGCTCGTTAAATAATATACTATTATTTCCAGTTGTTTCTGACAAGGAATTATAATAATTTTTTGGAAAATGTAGTAAGGCTTAGACTTTAGGGACCACCTTGATTTGTAGGATTTCATCCAATTATAATCCCTCTAGGTTGATTTTTTTTATATGGACTTCATACAGTATTATTTTAGTCTCGAATTATGTTGACTATTCAATTCACCTGTCATCTGTCAAAAAGTGACCAATGAAAATACAGAATTCTGACGTTTCTTGACCAATCAAAAAATTATCAGTGGATATATCTTCCTAGAAGGTATTCAAGTAACTATTTTAAACAAATGTGATTTTTGTTAGAAAAAGTCAATATTAGTGTTCTGTTAGTATAGAAATTTCGTAGTTTGTTGCTAGATTTACTGAAAAGTAATTTGAAAAAGTAGTTTGGTTCATTAAATAGTCCCTTGAACACCATTCTTAGTCAAAGTTAAGTAGATCAATTTTGCGGTGGTATCACTACTAATGTCCATTGCGCTTGGGATTAGGACTCGTTCTAGCGCACTCGTCCTAATCGTACCAAAGCGCAATGGACATTCGTGACACCACGGCAAAAAAATAGTCGACATAATTTTGACTACGCATGGTATTATAAGTGAATAGATATAATATACAGTGAAAATTCATGAACTGCGAACACGAGTAAATCAAGGCGAATTTACGATTGCCTAAAGGACGCCAAGACCGATGGACAGTCGGTCGAAGGTACTCTGATATTAATCCACGGGTCATCTGCGTTGATTGTTTAAGTAATTGTTCGACGCAGACAAAGCATCCACGCCTAGTGTAATTTTTGTTAGTTAATTATTATATCACAGATAGAATGTATGAGGTACTGCGTTATTCTGCTATTAATTCAGATGATAAATTCAGAGTTGAAAAACGGAGGATTTTTAGAGATTAACAGTAAAGTAAAAGAAGGTGGTTCACAAAGTGAAACGCATTCTGAAGAAAGAAATAATTTCTTCCGAACAAACTAACTCATGGTAAAAGATGTAAACAAAAGTAAAACTATTTTTATTTCAAACAACAAAATAAAGAAGTTTAAATTAGCTCGTGTTCAAAGAGCCTGCCTTCTTGCGCTAAACAATATCCTAAGCGATCATGGAAACTTCTCCGCACATTAGCCAACGTATTAGTGCTAATACTCTGAACTACCTCTTTAATTTTTAAACGCAGTTCTTCAAATCGTTAGTTGTAGTGGAAACGACATTCCAGAGGAAGTTTTCGGCATTTCTATCACAGTTTAGCAAAATTCCATACTTTTGAAATGACCATCGGGAAGAATATCGCAGCTAAATCTATTACTTTGGATAATTTATTGCGATGTGCAAAACAAGAACTAAATTATACTAGACGTCGTTCAAAATTATACTACACATTAAAAAATATGGGATATAAATACAAAATTGTGAATGAAAGAAAATTGTGGTGTGAGAAGAATCGTGTAATTTCCGCGAAAATCGTACGACACTCATTAATGACCAATAGAAAAATTATTTCAGGAGCCGTAACCGAGACAACTACAAAATTTCTTTTAAATTTTTTGTAGGTAGAACAACCTAACTGTGAGGGTTTGTGTCGTTATGATTTTCTTACCGAATCTGCATCCGAGCATTAATTCATATCTGGAAATTATTTTTCCTGTATTCCAAGAACGTCCTAATTTGCCCTCGCGTCCCGCTCGGGCAAAAAGTAATCAATCTAAAGTTAAGGCGGAGGGAAAAAGATACTACTTTGCATGCATGATGCACATCATTGACAATATTTTAAAACGACATGGACATGAATTGATTACTTCCATATCACTGTCAATACAATCCAATTTAGTCCAGTCAATCTGTCATCAAAAGGAGGTCTTACCTTGCATCAAATCGGGTAGTTCTGATTTTTTTATATGTCTTATATGGTTGAGGCCTAATGATGAATCTAAGTTTTCGACCTCGGCCGAGTGCCGGAAGTACTTCAAATAACCAAAAAAAGCCAAAATTTTCTACATGGTTTCCGTTTTCGTCAATTTTAACCCCGAAGAACTGGTTTTCGTAAATATTGAACCTATATGAAATGAAAGAAGATAACATTTCCTACATTTTATGAACTAGAATTTTTTTCTCCGATCAATCGTTCAGTCGCGAGAGCGCCGCGAAGTTAGGTATTAAAAGCAAAAAAAAAAGGAAATTATCCCAGTTTTTTTCAAAGTAACTCGAATACTATCCATTTTTCGTAAATCAAAAATGGTATATGAAATGAATCTTCATAAATGAAATGTTGGAAAACCTGATATTCGCGTACAGGGATCCAAAAAACATATAGGAAGCAAATATCAAGACTCTAAAACTTTCCTCTATTTTCTACCATTTGACTGGACTATAATTTCGCGGCGCTCTCGCGGTTGAACGATTGATCGGAGAAAAAAAACTCTACTTCATAAAATGTAGGAAATTTTATCTTCTTTCGTTTCATATAGGTTCAACATTTATGAATAATGGATAGCTTTCGGATAATTTTAGAAAAACTAAAAAAATCGGTTTTTTACACTGTTTTTTGATTAAAAAACATGTTTCCGGTCAACATTTTTGTTCGCAAACCTGATATTTGTGTTCAGCGACCCAAAAAACATAAAGGAATCAAATATCAAAACTACACCAACACTTTCCTCTATTTTCTACCATTTGACTGGACTATACAGGGTGATTTATAACGGGCGGACCAAACTTCAACAGTTTGTTGTGGAGGTCATTTTGAGTAAAAAATGTTATATGAACACAGGTCGTATTCCATTTAGTTACCCTACTACAAAAGACCAAAGTTTTATTAGGGGCGGGTAAAGGTAAAACCGCTCAAAGTAGCCAATATTTCAAGCGTCATATCTACTGCGTATGTGGGCCAATCACATTAAATTTTTTGTATTATAGCCTGTAGTTTTATCTGTTTAACGTTTTTCTCAAAAACGAAACATAAATTTCAAATTCTGTTTACGCCAATGTCCTAGACTTCTTAATATTATCTAGCGAATGAGATAATTTCATAAAAATCGTACAAAGGGAACTTGACCTTTTCAAACTTCTTTTTTACTTTTTTTTAGAATTTACTCTATTTTTTATCTCATACACTAGAACTGTGAAAAAAAATAATTCTGATATAAAAAATACTAAGATTGGACAAGCCGTTTGGGAGAAAAACTCTTTGGAGATAAATTGCAATGTGTTTTAAAAAAATTTTTTAATGCCTCTCCTACCAATAAATTGCCATCAAATCCATATCGTTTGACAGATAAAACTACAGGCTATCATACAAAAAAAGTTTGATATGGTTGGCCCACATACTCGTACGTAGTAGATATGACGCTTGAAACATTGGCTACTTTGAGCGGTTTTACCTTTACCCGCCCCTTAATAAAACTTTGGTCTCTTGTAGTTGGGTAACTAAATGGAATACGACCTATGTTCATCTGACATTTTTTACTCAAAATGACCTCCCCAACATACTGTTGAAGTTTGGTCCGCCCGTTACAAATCACCCTGTATACAGAAGATATCTTTTAGGTACAGACAGTTTTTGAGTTATTTTTCAACAATTCTACAATGCAACTTAGCTTATGACAGAACGAGGTACCAAGGACCATTTTCGTCTAATATTATTTGATTTGCTTAACATTATTTGTGTTCTACTACTATTAACCTTTCGAGGTAGAACCGACTAAAATCCTAAAAATGCAAAAGGTGAAAAATTTGTGAAACTTTGAAAAGCTGTATCTTGAAAACTATTATTTCCTCTAATTTAACACAGGATATAACAACTTTTCCTGAAAATCCAGTGGTTCAGGATGAAAATTGACAAAAACCGTATTTCGGTCGAAATTTTCGCGTTTTTTTTAATTTTAGGTACTTCCGGTACTCGGCCGAGGTCGAAAACTTAGATTCATCATTAAGCCCCAACCATATAAAACATATAAAAAAATCAGAACTACCCGATTTAATGCAAGGTGAAATGTACAGATTGACTGGACTAATTGAATTGGGATGGAGTTTATGTAAGAGTTATTATAATACGCACATACATTTTTAGCCTCTGTCAAAAGAAAGGGTTGCTAATTTATGGCTTAAATATCTTATCACTGCCTACAGTAAACATATGGAAAAAACATTGGACACTGCGAACTACTAATACCAAGCAGCTGGACGAAAAACTTCCGCAAAATTGGTGTGGATAATATACCTAGTGTTATTATTAGGTCGGAAGAATCTGATACAGAATCGAAAGACGAGTTCTATTCCCCTTCTGAATCAGATTCTGGATGATTATCCGGAAGTGAATCTAAATTCTAGTAAATTATATCTCTGAAAACGGTTCTACCAGAGTATTTTGTATTTTGAGATGTCTGTTATATGTTTAGCTTAAATAATAACTTCTACAACACAGATCTTGAAACAAAAATCATTAGCAACTTGTGAATAATATATTTTAACATTAGTACATATAAAATAAATCAATGGTTAGAAATTTTATGACGTTTCTGTACAGTTAGATAACTACCGTGTTTAAATAAGGTTTGCGGAAAGTTCGTTCCCCACGTTTCGTTCCCCACATTTCGTACCCCACATTTCGTTCCCGGGACATTTCATCTCCCCACATCTCGTACCCGGAAACTTCGTTCCCGAGCGAGCTCAATTTGTCTCCTAGATTACAGGGTGTTGAAAAACGAGTGCAGCGATCGGAATGCAGTTAGAAAAATGAAAGATATTTTAATTTATTTATTTATTATAATAAATCTATAAGAACTATATACAGCATGACCCCGGCTTGAGTTTACAAGCGAGAATTAAATTAGTTTTACATAAAAATGTTATAGGAATTTTAATTCCTGCTTGGTTTGTAGAGAATTTTAAGCAAATTTTCAGTTTTTCAAATACAAGGCGACCTTGACAGTTAAGCAAAACCTATTTTCTTTTCAGGTAAACTACCCTTTTTGTTCATGATACGGCAAAATATTACTAAGAAAAGTTGTCCAGAATGAGAAATTATGGCCCTATACAAAATATCAGGAAGATACTTAGATTAAATCGTCATTTTTAGTAAATACAATTTATTTTGTTCTTATAAGTTTATTATAATAAATAAATTAATTAAAATATCTTTCATTTTTTAAATGTATTCTGATCGCTGCACTAGTTTTTCAACACCCCGTAATCTGGGGGACAAATTGAGCTCGGTCGGGAACGAAGTTTCCGGGTACGAGATGTGGGGAGACGAAATATCCCGGGAACGAAATGTGGGGTACGAAATGTGGGGAGCGGAATATGGGGAACGAACTTTCCGCATCCCGTTTAAATAAACGTGCTTAAAATAAAGCAATACCTTATTCAATGTCAATGCTTCAGTAATTTTAGCTCTTATTAAGTATGCTAGTACTTCTAAGTTAACACAGTGACAGTTGTAATAGTATTTTTCGACGATTGACATCGAAAGTAGATTTTTCTCACTGTCATTTGACAACAGAAAGTTGACATTTGCCGCTGAGCGTGCGTTTTCATCACTTTGCCGCTCGCCGAGCGTTTTGGGTTTCCGCGTGAACAAAATAGGTAGCCACGTCCGAATGTTTCCTTGACAATGCACGTCATTTGTCGAAATAATCGCGTTACATGTCTAATAGACTGCGCGAGTAATGTTAACTTGATTGTCAATTAATATTTGCAATAAAATGAAATATGATATTTTCCATTAATAATATGCTCAGTCGTCGAAAAAATAGTATGTATATTTCGAGCTAAAAGTGCGCTTGCCGCTTTTGCATGATTGCTGGTTTCGGCTTTGCCTCAACCAGCAATATTCATGCGCAAGCTGCAAGAATGCACTTTCAGCTCTTAACATACAATATACTACACCTACACTGTTACATAATGCAAATTTAAAGCCTGCTCTGAATCATAAAGCAAAAAAACATAAGTTACTTAGGATTTAGTATTAAAATATTTTTTACAAATTCAAACATAAAGTTGGTAGTTTAGAAAAATAAGAAAAAATTAACATTCTGTAATATAAAACTAAAATACAACTCTAAATACGTATACAAAATTCTTAAAACTAGTCTTTTTCTTGGTCCGCTTCTGTTTCATGATGTATCAAGTTTTTGTAATAATCATGGAACTGTTTTGGAACCCACTTAAGAAGGTTCTGTAAGTGATTAAATTTTGTTGTTGATATGGGGTTTAACCCATTTCTTATAGGTGAAATTACATCGAGAGAAACGATTCGTCTTGCTGTTCTGTTTAAATTAACGTCCTTAAATTCTTGGGATTCAATATCAGTCTTATAGTAAAGTACGCCTTTGTGGGAAGCTCTTACTTGTAAGTGCACCATTTTAGATATACTCACATCTTCACCATTTCCTGTTTTTTACGAAAAACAAATGGCGATGTAGAATTGTTATATAATCGTTTAAAGTCCTTAAAATCCTCCGTTTCCATGTTTACAACTTGAAAAGGATTATTTAGACTGCCCATTCGTGCTAGTTGTTGCCAGTCCCATGGCGTCATTTGGAAACCAACAGTCTTCTTTCTTCCTCTTGCAATAAGAGAATTACTTGCATCAACCTCTAGGTGAGTGTGCCCCCTTAGCAAAAATTTGTGATTAATTGTTTTTAATGTAGGAAAAAATTTTAATATCAAAAAAACATATGCCATGACCATAATTATGTTTCCATTTTGAGAGGGACAGTTGTCAGACCAAATAGTTATTTGCTCATGTTGTGGTTTTATATTTCCCAAAGCCCATTTTAACAAACCGGAAGCCATTTCATTTGCTCCGCGACCTGATTTCGACTCGTTCCATATGATACATGTCACCTTTTTATTTGTAGCGTCGTATAATGTATAATTGTATGTCCATAGTTTTAATGAGTAGAAACTCTGAGAATTAGTTAAGACAGGTGTTGCAAGACATTTTTGTAAATCCACATAACATAAGTTCAGTCATTTTATTCTGCAAAGCGTCTTCTTTGTCTTTCTTCTTGAGATTATATCTTCTGGAAGCCTCAGCAAGATGTTCCTCATATTCCGCAGTTATACTATTTTTATCATCTACGTTTGCTACGTCACGTAAACTTATTACAAAGAAGTCGCATTAATCCCACGTGTCATTGTCGGGGGGTTTAAATGATAGATTAAATTCTGTGTTAAATATATCACAGTATAGCCACTCTTTTGCAATCACGTTTTCTGCTAAATTGTTTTGTTCACATTCACATTTGTCAAGGTATTACATCTTGGATAAATTTAAATGACTTCCTAAAATTTTTCTCTTAAACCTCTCTCTAGAGCAATGCGATTCTTCACCAGGGAACTTCAAAATATGATCACACTTTGTCTTACAAATTTGGGTACTTTAGCATGATGGCCGTGCTTACCCCTTTTATCAGGTGCAATAACCACCGGGTTTTTTCTTTATTGCTGTGGTTATGAACGTTTGCGAGATACTCAATGTATTGAGAAAGAATACCTTACAAACTCTATTTTCTGTTCCATTTAGCTCAAAATAATACTGTCGAGTATATTCTCAAGCATCCCCGCGAGCCCCAGTCTTAGATCTCTTTCTAGCTATGGGTACAGATTTTACATGTGATGCCACGAATTGACGTTTGTGATTAATATCTTTCTGGAATTATTTTATCAACATTTGAAATGGTAAGTTTCTTTGCACGGTGGACCAACAAATTTGGCTGCTATTGTAAAACATTCAACAAAATGATCCATTGGTAACTCGAAATGGGGTTGTATATCACAGGAGAGATATTAGTGTTAGAAATATGTTCTTCTCCCTCTGTTACTTTCTGCTTTTGAACGTTTATTTTCCAAGAATTTGGTCGTCTTTTTCTTTTTCTCCCGTTTGCTGGAGATTTTTCTTTAGTAATGGCGCTGTTTTCTGTCTCTGTAATTATATCACATTCCGTATCTTCTTCATCTTCAGGTTGTTCATAGTTAGGGTCATGTAAACAGTCATCTGAGTCTTGGTTTTTTATCATTATTGCACTCGTCATCGTTCATGTTATTTTCGTATCGCTCTGCAAGAAAAACGTGATTTCAGTCATTTTTATTTTATGATTGTGGAAAAAATATTTACAGGCAAATTTTTACATAACTGAAATAAGATATACCCACCATGATTATTCTGAAGAGCTATTTTTTGTTACTAGCGTTTGGAATTATGTCTGGGCTTCATTTGTGTTATCTGAAAATTTGACAATAATAATTCTAAAGTAAATTATGAATTTTAGGCAAACATACCTTCAGCATTTGCTAATGTTTCATATTTGAAATTATTCGATTAGAAATATCTTGGATAGTAATGTAGGGGTAATCATTATTATCACCTGTAAATAAAACAGCTTAAAAACAATAGTAAACCAGAAAAATAATAAATCATAACTAATTCAATTTATTAGGTTTAAAGGTACCTTGAATATTTTGTAGCAATATTTGTCTGGAAATATCTTGTATAATTTTCTCTATTTTCATGGATGAACTGTTCAGCACTGTTGTATCTGAAACAGTATTTATTTTCTCTAATTTACAGCAGCTCAATAAACATTATTAAGTCCAGAAATCGTTGAAAACTGTGGACTTAGTATTTACGGTGTTGAGTAGGGCATTAAGTCCATAATGGATTTAATACTTACTATTTTTAGTAAAATAGGACAAACAGTTACGTCTTAATTTTTATTAATTTTAACTGCAATTAAAATGGTCAAACATGGGTAACTGTAAACACTTTCAAAGCTAGGATTTTTTTTTGATATGCACTCATTTTATTCGAGAACAAGATGTTTTAATTATGCAAAATAAACTAACACATTCAGAGAACACACCACTTTACCGCAACATGGACTGCATAGACTTAATACTGTCTCCCTCTAGACGCTTACAAAACTAGTCGGATTTAATACCAACATTTATTAGAAAGTGTCACTTCTAATACCATGAGTAGTCAAAGTTATGTCACTATTTTTGCGGTGGTATCACTACTCTGCCGCGACGAAAATAACGACGAGTGCTTGAACGAGTCGTTATTTTCTAAAGCAACAGAAACGAGACAATCTGAAGAGCAAAAATTGTCTGCAATATTTCGACCTAGAGTCCTATTCGTCTTGACAATTTCACTTTTCATTAAAAAAGAATTACAGAAAAAATTGTCACTGAAATATAGCCCCTCGAAATATTGTCACTACAATAATTGTTACAGAAAAAATTGTCGCTGAAATAAAGCTCCTCGAATTATTGTCGCTGAAATAAAGCTCCTCGAATTATTGTCACTAAAATAATCGTTCGATTGGTAGTTTATTTTTAAATTGAAGAATGCCATTGGTTGACAATGACACCAGTTAAATTGTCTACTTAACTTTGACTAAGAATGGCATTCGTGGGACTATTCAATGAACCAAACTACCTTTTCAAATTAGTTTTCAGCAAATCTAGCAACAAACTACGCAATTTCTATAGTAACGGAAAAAAATTGACTTTTTCTAAAAAAAATCACATTTGTTTAAAATAGTCACTTGAATACCTTCTAGGAAGATATATCCACTGGTATTTTTTTGATTGGTCAAGAATCGTCAAATTGTGGATTTTCATTGATCACTGTTTGGCAGATGACAGGTGAATCGATCAACAATATTTTAGGCACGCTAACTTCGTTATTTATTAAGATAGGACTTACTACAGTATTGCATTAGAAAGAGGGCCTAATATTACGCATTTTTAATAAAAATACCATTTTTTGACAAAAATTGACTTAATGCTGTATTACTCTATGGTACAGATTTATTGAAACTTAGAATAAACAAATAATTATTCCCAAAATGAAACATTTATTTCGAAAGAAATCTCCAACAATTCTAATTACATTACTATTACAACATAAACGGAACAAAATAAACATATCTATCAATTAAATTTGGTCAGGATCTTCCTCTATTAAATCAGGATCTTCATCGGGAACATCCTCAGTAAAAATATTCCTGTAAAGGTTTTGAAATAATTCAGCTACAAGTGGTACAAGTTCAAGTAAGTTTTTTTTTTATACTGATCGGTACTGGTCCAAACTAAATAAGGGGCAATGATGCTGGAAGTAGTGGCTTTCCACGCCTGCGGTAATTTACAATCTGAAATACTTTGTCATTATCGAGTGAATGCTTGTATTTTACTAAACCTGTTTCCCTGGTAAACTGTATTCATGGAACTGGTTGCCACAAAAAAATTTCTGCATTATCAATCACCTTTTTTAAAATAAATGGACCTTTTCCTTTCGTAAGGCTACTAAACTCTAGAAAATGTTCTCTTTTCATTAGAAATACTTCAAATGGATTTTTCTTCCTACACGATCTCAACAACTGATACCAGTCATTAGGATGGTTAATTTTCAAAGTGGTTTTCTTTTTAGCACATTCTATTATGACGTAGTCAGTATCACAGCTTTTAATTTCGCAGCATGTGTCTTGTTTAGGTTTCTTAAAAGTAAGATTTAATTCATTCAAACATTTGGAGTACAAATGTTACAGAAATGGGATACTCATTTGATTCCTTGCACAATTCCTTACATTTTGGAGATTGTTAAATCCGAGGAGAGATACTTTTTTGTTGAGCTATTTCTGCAATAGTGATTTTTATAGCTAGGGAAAGAAAGAATGTGATTTTTTTACCTCTTCAATATCAACTGCAGTTCTTTTATTTTTTGGTGGTACCTTACCACGTGCGTCGGATGAAATAATCCCACAAGAAGATTGTTTCTTTTTTTTAGCTACAAGTTCTACAAAACCCTTAGTTGCGCCTAAAATTCTGCAAAAACATTCGTTACCCTTCGGTTGTTTGATTTTATTGGTTATTATTTCATACGAATATAAATTTCTCTCGCCTTGGTTTGCCGTGAGCGAACCAACATAGTTTTCCCGTTTATTACGACTACCCATATTCCAATATTCAATAAAACAGTTTTACGATATTCATATGTAAAACGTTCTGCACATTTCATTCTGCATAATGTCAATTCCTTCATCACTCTAGAGTTTACTGTAACTTTTTGCTTTCTTCTCGTTTTTTTCTAGTACGTTCCTTTTCCTTCTTGGAGCTTTTAAACGCAATATTATCTCCACCACTTTCAGAGCTATCCAAGTGGTGCGGATTTCCTGTATAGAAACGTCACAGTAGGACTTATTAGGATTTTATTAATTTATTGAGAGATGGGGACCATCATCGGAGAGAACAATAAGCGAAATGTTTCCTAAATCGTGACATACGGATCGTCACAACAGGTTTGGTTTCACAAATTTATCAAATAATACCTGTTTAAAACGATTTAAATTCATGGAAATAGATATACAGATGTTTACTTTCTAACAAACATCCTGCTTCACTAGACGTTTCTGAAGCATTATCAGATTCCTCTACGAAACCGGGTCACGAATACTATCATCTGATGAATAATAATAATAATTATTATTATTAGTATTATTATTATTATTACACTCGTCATTATGGTCATACTCGTCGTTATTGGAATCTGTAACATGTAAAAAGCAAAGTGTTTCAGAGCCCAATATTTCGATATTGTTTACGAAATTCAATGTTAAATTACTACTATTATGGTATCATGGCTTATAAGAAACTGATACTTAAACTACTTTACGGTCCCTTTCATACACAAGACACTTATACCGGTATGCCAGTGCGCATCTCCGCTGCATAATGCTTCGTAAGTGACGTCACCTGCGAGAGAAATTGTAGCGTTCGCAATAGATTCTAATACATATTCGGGCTTGTAAAATCCCGCCTTTTTTTTGGGGATATTTTAATTTACTTTAATGCCTCGGATATGCTCTGAGTCGTAGAACATGTTCAACAAGCTCGAATAGGGTGCAGACCAATAAATAACACTAGGTAAATGTTCAAAATAAGATTTACTGTTTTTAACTATTTACATTGAAAATAGAAATAATATTGCACACTGCGGGTTACGGTATATAGGGTAGTTGTGCCAACAGGGGGTTTTTCGGGCTCGCCAGCAGCGCCGCAACCCAAATTGTCCAGGTGAAGGGCAGGCACGTCGAATACGCCTTTGAAGCACGCGTCGTTGTCCCCGGAGATGTCGCGGAGAGTCGACTGTCCGCGCAGCGGCCTCTTATCGGTTGGAGGAGGTCGTTGGTCAAATGCCCCAGTCGTGATAAGCGATTGTTTGTTTAAAAACGCTGCGAACACTTTGAATTATTAATTGTGCTTTAAGGAGGTACCTGACGACGAAAGAAGTTGTAGAAGTTCGCGTACGATGCGCCGAATTAGACCGGGGCCGCCGGGCGATTTGGCGGCGTCCGTAGCTCGAAAATGTGCCGTGGTCGGACTCCCAAAGATTTCAATGTTCGGGCGAATATGCGGCTCCGCCCGGATCGCAGCAGCGCGGAGATTTATTTCAGGAAGCCTCTGGGATAGCTCCGGAGTGTTAGTGGCGATGTCTGCAGGTAGGTCTCTTATCACATGATCTTCAATCGGGTGGTGATGGGATGTTGACGGCTTCTTAGTGCTTTAAAATTCAGGCAAATTAATACGTTCGAAATACGGCCGTCGAGGACGCAAATTATATGCGCGCTCAATTCTCGGACGGCGGACGGGTCAGATAAGGATCTCTAGGTTATCGGGGTGTTCTTGCAGGCAGACAGTGACCATACCAAACCCGCAAGAACTTTGATTTAGGCGATTTCTCCCTTGCTAAGACAGTAACCATACCAAAGCAAACGAGTGATCGCTCCGGGTAGATTAGGAGAGGTTTAGGAGAGGACTCTGGACAGAATCTGCCAAGGAGCTGGTAGAGAGATAAATACGTATATTAAACAAAGTATATACAGATAATTATTTACAATTCAGTTTATTATTTTATTATAAATCTGTGGAGGGGGCCGTTTTAGGCTTTTGGCTTCTTCAGCCCTGGGGTCTTCCTTCCTTCTTATGGGTTGGTGGTTCTGCTTTTTTGGTCCTGATGTTGGGGTTGTTGATTCTTTCTTCGGTGGCCTGTATCTGTAATAAGAATAAAAATTGGTGTAGTATTGGCTGTTAGATGGGGGCACTAACAATGCTTATCGCGTTATTAGTGCGGTTAGAGGGGGGGAGGTTGGTATAGGGCGACTTAATTAAAGGTGAAGATGACTTTATTGCCGGAATGCGATATACGGAGGAAACGGGCTAGGCAGGCATGGGCGGACTGCTCAAGGGTAGTTTGAATCTTCTGCTTCTGCAGGGGGAAAAGATCGAAGAGGGTTTTGGTGAGGAAACGGAGGAATTGTCTCACCGATAGAAAAAGTTCGTGGGTTTGGTCTTCGTCCATGTCGGAGTTTACGGGATCGAGGCTGGGTTCGATGATTTTGGTCGGGACAACAGGGGTTTCGGGGGTAATGGTTTGGGGTTTTGGGAAATTAGGGCATTGGTGAGACCAGGCTGGGTGGTTTCCTTTACAGAAGGGGCAGCTGGGGGTTTTGCTGGGACATTTTCCGGGGGGGGGGGGGTGTTTGGGGTTTGCTTCTGCATTCGGAGAGGGAGTGCCCGAAGGCAAAACATTTGGTGCACTGGAGTGGTAGGAGGGTGGGAGGGCTCGCAAGGATGTTTGCGGCCGAAAAGTTGGAGGCCGTTGATGAGGAGCTCGTCGATGGTGGCCTTATCTGTGGAGATTATACGGAGTAATGGAGTGGGGCGATTTGTGGCTTTGGCCGTGATTCTCCAGCACTTGAAAATTTGGAGTTGGGGGCACTGGAGTTTGACGTCTTCAGGAGCGATGTCCTGGGCGACAATGGAAAAAGTGGGTGGCTTTTTGGCTTGTTGGGTGGGGGAGGCCTTTCGGGATAAGGGACAAACTTCAAGTGTTTTGCTGTTGGTGGCGGTGCGGAGTTTGGATTGGGTAAGTCCATTGAGGGGTTGCTCGGTGATAAGGAGGGCGGTTTTGTTGTAGTTGACTACAAGGGTTTTGATGCCCTTGAAGCCGTGAGAGATCAGGAGGGAGTAGAAAGCTTTTTGAGTAGCGAAACTATCCGGGATATTTTTAATAGAATATCTGAAGGAATCGGGCTGGGAGGTAATAGAAGAGGTGGAAGATCGACGGGCGCGGGAAGTTGTTGGGGATGTGGGGGGTTCGAGGAGGGGCATTGATAAAAGGGATGGTATTGGTTTTTCCTCACCGGTTTTTTTTTTGTTGAGTTTGCGGCGGTGCTGGCGTCGGGGGCAAGGGCACTGGCGGCTGCGGCGGCGGCATCAGCGGCGGCGGCATCAGCGGCGGCGGCGGCAACGGCGGCGAGCTCAGCGGCGTAGGCGGCGGCGGCGCGGGCGGCAGCTTGGAGTGATCGGATCCTGGACGAAACTTGGGACTCGGGATCGGGCTGGAGCTGTTTCTTTTTCTGTTTCCCTGCCATCTTGACGGATTGACGGCGCACAAGGCGCTCTGGTAGTTGGACTGCTCTGTTAACACGTCTGCTCGATGCGGTGGTTGGATGCTGAGTGTGAGCCAAGGAGCTTCGCTTCGCTTCGCTTGTCGGGCTGGACCTTCTCAGGGTCCCTGTGCTGAAACAGCTTTAGCCGTTGGGCTTTTACTGCTTTCTGGAGTTACGCCTTTAAGGCCTGGTCTTTATGCGTCTGTCAAGATCCGTCTTGGACGTTTCTTTCTCTGTTGCTGGGTTCCAGCAACTGGGGCGATCGCTCGGATCGCTGGCAGGTTTGATTGGTCAATGCTACTGAAGCAAGTTTCGGAAATTTCCTTGGCGTAGCTCAGTAGTGGATCCATGCCGAGGTCGTTTGCTATATTTTCGTTCCGGATGTACCATGGAGCCCCGGTTAGCTTTCTGAGGGTAGCCGATTGCATACTTTCCAGGCGTCTCCTGTTGGTAGCTGATAGGTACGTCATCCAAGCTGGGGCTGCATAGGTCATGATTGGCCTGATGTACTGCCGATACGTGTTCAGCCGAGTCTGCAGAGGGAGGCCCTTGTGACAAGCAAGGATCGGATAGAGCATCGATCTTGCCTGTCGAGCCTTGGTGATGATGATGTCTGCATGCTTCGCAAACGTGAGCTGGCGGTCTATCGTCACCCCTAAGTACTTGACGGCGTTGCTCCATGGTATGTCACGTTGTTGTACCTGGATCGTTGGGATGCTGGTTGATAGCCTTCTGGAGAAGGCGATGGCTTCCGTCTTGTCGGCGTTTAGCCAAGGAGCTGTCGGGTGTTCCTTTTTATACGTTTCAGCGGCTCCTGGTCGGTGCACGTGGCCTCCCCACTTAGATAGCGGGGGAAACACTCCTGCGCGCAAACGTGGCTTCCTGCGCATCGGCTACCGGCCCGCGCTATCGCTTCTTAGCGCGGTCTTGAGATGCAAACGTTTGATAAGGCGGCGAATTAAATTCCCAATACGTTTCAAATACCTCTAGAATTTAGATTCACAAGCGTAACGTCACAGGCTGATTTAACAAATTAAAGTCGCTTAATTTTAAGACCTTTTCTACATTTTTCATGATGTAATATTCCATCATTTATGATACTTAAGATTTATTTATAACTTGAAATTTCTTTGTTGAACGAATTGTTCGAGGAATTGTCGCAATTCGCAATTGTCAAATAGGGTTAGCTATTTTTGCACCCCCGCTTTTTGAATGAAATTATGTCTAAATTAAAGTATTTATTCAACAAAAGATTAGTAAAATACAAACATCGTATTATATAGCATTCTTACACTCAGGTGCAAAATAAATGGGCCACCAACCTTTTTCTCGCATGCTTATTTGTTTTAATTTTACTATAAAAAAAGATGTATTTGTCAGTTTTTTAATGAACAATAATGGTTTAAATTTTTTAATTTGGCGTTTACGATACCGATTTTGCACCCTAATATTTAGTTTTTATAGTTCGCAAACTTTGACATTTTTTGTTCCAGTTTTCTCCTGCAATTATTACAACTAATTTTTTATTGAGGTCCCATAATCTTATACACATTCGTGTACTATTTAGACAGAGAACTACTTCAAATGGAATGCTGCCTTTCAATTTTGAAATGGTTCTGACAGCCAAATTTCCAAAAATGTTTTTCTCGTTGCATAAGGACGTTCCATGCATGGCGTAAAATTCTGATTCGAGCTTAAGTGCGACTTCAAACAATTCCTCGTTAGGATGAATCAGATTTCCTTGAGAAATAAACTCTAACCAGTCTGGAGCCCTGTTGGTGTCCAATTTGTACGTTGGGATTCCCAGACTGTATTTGCTTCGGAATTTATACGTTATATAGCCTGCTATAGATTTGAGTGCCTCCTTATTAATTTTCTCCTTCACTTAAGGATTGCAAAGTATCATCATCAACATCTGCTTCCAAAAAGTATTCCAGTTGAACAAATAATTTTACGACGTTTTTCTATCTCGGATTGCTCTACTGCGACTTCTACGTCATTAGAAAAGTTGGATAGAATTGTTTGAGTCAAGCAAACATTTTCATTATCTTCATTTGTGTTGTAGATGGATTCTGTTGGTACGTCCAGCAGGCATGCCTCATTTGTTTCGACAGTGCTTCGATTTTCAGTGAAAATCGCAGATGAATGTTTACCCAAGATAAACCATCTAAGGCAGTATTTGAAGTCAAGTGGAGATGGGTGATCATTTGCACCACCCATTTCTCGAACATATGCGAAGAAATGCTCCAACACGTTTTGGTTTAGCCGTGAAGTTAAGATGTATTCTATATTATATTTTTCCTGTACATAGTCATACATTTCTGCCAGGGATCTGTTGTTCAATAATATTCCTTTTTGGAATGGAATGATATCCTTGTGCTTTCCAACCCTCATTGCACTGATAACTCTCGACATATTATTCACTAGAGCTTTCTGGGCTTCTAAATCAGTTCCAAAGGAGCTCATCCATGGACAATTTTAATAGATTAAACCAATCGTTGAATAACTGCACAATTTCTGCCTTCGCCCAGTTGCTGTTTTTTTAGCGTAAGCCCATTTCTTCCACAATATTCGATTGCTTTTGCAACCGAATTCGAAAGTACTTGAGAAGCTAATCGAACGCCTTGCTGCATGCTTCCTTTTACTTGAAGATGTTGCTGGGTTAATTTGTGGGCAACTGTAAGTTCAGTAGTAGAAATGTTAAGCTAACTTTCAAAATAGGGCCATGTCATGTAATAATGAGACACTTTTTTAAACTTTGATGTCTAGAGCTCCAACTAGCAATGTTACTCAAAAATGTTCTTCATAAAAAACTGTGCATACATGCATTTACAACTTTTCCTGATATAAAATAATATTTGTCAATGCTGATGTGGGAAAAAAATAAAATACGCGTCTTATTTTTGCCAAATTTTAAAAACGAGACATGTAGGATAAAAGTGAGACATGTCTATTACTTCACTCTTTGAAGGTTTACAACTACAGGCAGGTAAATATAAGACAGAGTAAGATAAAAGCAAGACACCTATTTCAAAATTTTAATGAAAAATTTGCTAAAGGACGGTGTATTAACACAAAACAAACTTATTTTATGGCTAAACTATTACATCAACTGAACAAATCAACCGAAAATAAAACAAAATCCTTTAACATAAAGTTTTCTTACAAAAACTAAACAATAATAAGTAAAAATCGATAAGTGCCTTAATTTAATATTCGCTAATCTCTACAGCATTCTTAAAAATATACTTCAGTCTTTCGCCAGAGGTTTGTATTAGAAGAGTAGGTAATTTCCCAATCACTTCTTGATAAGCTATAATAGAAATATTATAATTGGTTTTAAAAACAGTTTTAGTGGTATCAATGCAATTCATGCCCATGACCTCCATCCCTCCATCATCTAAAATATTTTGTATAAAACAAACATATTTGTATTTGGTTTTGTTTCTCTTTCCACCAGTAAAGTTTGGAAGAATGAAGTCGTCTTCATGCAAATCCTGAACGTTTGAAACTTCGAAAACTGCACTACTTTCTTCTGATTCACCAATATAATCTTCTCCACCATCGCTTTCCCCGCTGGCTTTCCAAGATAGCATAGAATTATCAGAATCCGTGTCTTCGCATATATTAGGAGCGGGATTAAGGGATTTTTGTTTTATTCTATTTCTTTGTAGTTTTTTGGATATTTTGTTTTGTCTAGTGGGTAAATACCCGTGGATACAAAACTTGAAACAACTGATTGAGGCGTCATGCCTGTATACCATGTCTCACATAAGAGATCTACAAACTCCGCCTTGCATAACTTTCTCTGGTGTTCCATCTGCCACTTAATTAAGTTTTTACCCCAGGCCAACTTCAATAGACGGAAACAGCACTTATCCAGTGGTTGCAAAAGGTATGTTGTGTGTGAAGGTACTTTATGATAACGATATCTTCTTTAATTTCCATGTCAATAGCTCCTGGATCTAGGTGTGTTAGATGGCCATCGAATATTAAAGAAGTGGGCATTCCTTTACAACACTACAAAATGTTTCAAAATAAGATTGAAAGATGGTTAACGTCATCCAGTCCTTTTCAGAAACAGCATAAAATGTTCCCGGCATATCCTTGTTTCCACGCCATGTTGTCCAAAGTTTTGCCCCCTGGGAAATAATTAAGGGTGTTGACACGCAAATTATAAGTAATAACAGCGTACATAAATCAAACAAGTAGAGGCACTCGCTGTCGGTTTCTTTGATGTCAAAATTCCAATTTGGATGACCTTGAACGGCTCCTAGGGGGGTACTTTCCGATAGTACTAACAGATCGCCCATTACTTTGTCACATATGATTGGTAGCAGAGATAGTAACTGGCTCTGATTGGTAGGATTTTGTGCTGCCCTCTGATAGTCAAGCTTAGAAATACCGTTCCTGGCACTCTAGACAGGTTTCAACATTTGGCATGAGTGTCTTTACTTGGTTGATGTATGTACGCTGGTAATAAACAAAATGTGTCACTTTTGCCCTTTCGAATCTCTCGGAATTGCTCTTACAATTCACTGCTCAATTCTGCAGTTACCTTACCGATTAGAGCAAAACTCTGACCACCAAATGACAGAGGGCACTACTGTTAGTCAATACCAAGGCCAACTAAATCTATAGGAACAAAGTCCTTTGTTCCTATAGATTTAGTTGGCTCTTGGTCAATACAAGCAGCTAGAAATGTCAATTTGCATGAATGTACAACTGTACACATAAAAGTTCACTTTGAAATGTAATAGTAATTTACGTTACAAGTATAGAACGTGGAGATTTTCAGTACGAGTGAGATGTTTCCGGAAGAGGCCGGTAGGACGAGTCCGGAATTTCGAGAGGAGTATGGAAAAGCCACTTTCATACGAGTTTCGTATATTTTTTCGTACACTAGCATGCAAAACGGAATTAGTTATTTACATGATAAGTGCGGGAACAGCAGTTTTGCATATGAGTGCGACAGTTTTTATACGAGTGCGCGGTAGCGCACGAGTTGAAGAATGTCGCACGAATAAAGCAAAACTGTTCCCGCACGTGTCTTGTATATTATTTTTTGCACGGATCCTCCACAATGCCGAAAAATGTAAATATAGAAATTATTCGCCTTTAATTTGTCGAAAAAAATCAAGTGCGTTGATGTCGATAATGTAGGTAACTATCTGATCATTTAAATAACTGTCAAGTTTTGGTCGACAAACTTTTGAGTAAAAGAACAATTCAAACATGTTTTCGGACGAAGAAGACTTGGAATGTACACCACCCGAAATTAGAAACACAGCAAATGTAGCTGTGAATAATTTATTGCCAATAAAATCACGACATAGGTATGAAAATACATATAATTCATATGTTAAATGGTGTGAAGTGAAAAAAATAAAAAATCACACTGAAAATGTTTTACTGGCCTATTTCCAAGAAATAAGCGAACATAAGAAGTCTTTATGGTCAATATACAGCATGTTAAAGTCTTGTTTAAACATTAAAAATAATGTTGACATTTCAAAATATCCGAAATTAATAGCTCTTTTAAAAAGGAAAACCGAACATCGTTGTCCTAAGAAATCTCAAGTTCTTGATGATGAACATATCACAAAATTCTTAATAAATGCACCAAACAAAGAATATTTACTCATGAAGGTAATTATTTTTTATAACATGGTCCTCACATCTAACATTCATTTACAGACAGTGTTGGTTATTGGCATTTCTGGAGCATGCCGCAGAGGAGAACTTTGCAAAATGTTGATTAAGAATATTGTTTTTAAAGATGATATCATTCTAGTTTCTGTTCCTGAAACAAAAACATATGTTAAAAGAGAATTTGCTATAACGAAAAATGAATGGGTTGAAATTATTACTCAGTTTTTAAAAATTAGGTTGTTAGTCAAAAATAATGACAGATTTTTCCTTACATACCGTTCTGGTAAATGTGTCAATTTACCTGTTGGTGTAAATACTATTGGGAAAGTACCATCTTTCATTGCAACTTACTTAAAGTTGCAAAATCCTCACGAGTATACGGGGCACTGCTTTCGCAGAAGTGGCAGAAACTTTGTCCGAGTCAGGTCCCTCAGGGTCAAATACTAGCCATATCGCTAATGCATATATAAGTAAGGCCCTTACAAATGAAAACACCATAAGATGTCCGGGAATTTCTATTTCTACCTGCGAAAATTGCACATTAAATATAAACATTTATAAGATAAAGAAAACAATAATTAATATTATATGATTTTGTATTTACCTGGGTACCTCGTTTGCACTTTTTTTTGGTTAGGTGGAAATCCGAGTGACAGGACTGTATTATAGAATTTCTCACAGATGGCGCTGACTTGGCTTGGAATGATTTTTAATTATTTTGAGAGTATTTCTGCTGTATTATCTTAATAAAAGTTGTAAAATGCATTTTTTTATTATAAACTTTGGCTTTGATACAATAATCTACTTTTAAACTATTTTTTAAACGAGAAAAATCTCTGTGCTCGTTGCAAGCATTAGTGCGGTAAAATGCGAGAATGATTGTAAATTTGACGTTTCCGATCGTTGGTTCCGTGCGTAGTCACTTGATTTTTAATAGAGGAGTGCAAAAAATAAATTTATCCTCTCATCTGAATTTGCCCTAAAATTTATTAATTAGAAAGTAAAATTACCGCAAACTGATTCACATGAAGACGCCACCATAGTTCTAGGTAATTGGTTTGCTTGCAACCAAAGTACATTTATCCGCAAACGTCACAAAAGTGACAACTTATTTGTCTTTATTGACAAGGTAAAAGTGTCACTTTATCTGCCTAAGCAGACAAAATAGCGACTTTTGCGTACTTTATCTGCCTAAGCACACAAAATGGTTGCTCTCTTTCTTTCTTTCTATGTTTGTTCGCTATCTCCTCCGAAGATACTGGACCGATTAAATTGTATGATGGCTTAAAATTTTGCTAATTTTTAGAATTAGTTCGTAGGCCGGTTTTTATTTTCCAAAAAGTACGAAAAAGTTTTAATTTAAATAAACCTTTAAGCAGCGGATCGGAGCATCTGTCGCCGTGGGTTATGGTGTGACAGTTGCTGTGGCCGTGTGCTATTAGCACGGGTGATTCAGTATGTTCATATATCATTACAGTTGCGCGTTATCTGAACAACAGAGGTTGGCGCAAGGGTACAGTGCTCGCCTGAAATTTACCTGAATACGTTTGCGGATAAAATAGTATATGTTATTCGGAGTAAAAACGACTTTATGTGGCTTAGCTGAATTATTTGCCTCACTAACGTTCGGCTAAATAAACTTCAGCTTCGCCACATAAAGTATCACTTTTACTCCTAATAACATAATCTACTATTCTTGAATTACCTAGATGTGCACAATGTACTTTGTATGAAATTAATTTTGCAATAGCTTCTTCCTTCTCCGACACACTTTCAGATTAATTTGCTTCTTCTCCAGAATCATTCCCTTGCTGTTTTATTGTATTTTTTGATGAAACATGGTCCTTGGAACTCCCTTCAACTATAAGACCTATAACAAATATTTGATATTAAATGGAAACATGATGTAAGAACTCAAATGTTTAAAGAAAATATAGCTATTTATGATACAGGTGCGTAAAGCTAGTCTTTAGTCAAAAGTATGACAAAATTAAAATGCGAGCCTGTGATGTTATCTACAACAGAATCTAGAAAACAAAGTAAATCTATAAACTACTTTAAATGTAAATTAGGATTACTACATTAAATAATAGGTTTGCCTTGATCACAAAAACTCAACCTATATAGTAACCGGTCGTAATTTTGCATGGTTAAAAATGTGAACAATGTTACTACTGACTACGTAACTAATGAGATCATGTTATTAAAGTCTTTTACATACTTAAAACTGCCAACTAAAAGTAAATTTTAGGCCCTGTCATAGATAAATAATATAGAACTTGTTTTTTCTAATGCACATTTTTACCTTTTCTCAATTCAGGTGGGCGGGATAATACACTTGGTTGAGTTTCTTCATATTCCATTGAAGAAAAACTGGAATATCTTTTAAGAAGTTTTCTTCTCTTGATCGGTAGAGTGTTGTCATATTCCAAATCCGAACAAATAGTAGCCTTTTCAGCTATCTTTTCAGCTATCTTTTCAGCAGATGCGTAATTATCTAAATAGTAATAGGAATAGTAATCTTTATTTTAGAAGAGTAGAATACATAATATTATACATAAATATATAATTAATGCATTTTAAATACTCTGTCTGCTTCTCCGGAGCTTCCCCAAAACATCACCCCATATCTAAACCTTGATTCAAAATTTGCATGATATGGTATCTTTAAAGTTTTCTGATTAGAGTATTTTGATAAGATCCTGATACTGTAACATTCCTTACTCAGTCTTGAACACACGTAATTTATATGTAGCTCCAATCTAAAAATTCATCAAGATGGATTACTAAAAATTTAGTTGATGGTGTAAATATCGGCCATTTTAAATTGTGCCACGAAAAGTTTCCGCTCGAGATACTTGCGGATGTACTATATGTAAGAACATGTATTTGATCGTTCAGTCCTTACACAGATTAGGTGTTTTTCAAAACCTTGACATTAATGATATAGCAGCATTATTTTGTTGTACAAACAAAACAGCACAGTGTCTCTTGCGAGAATGTAAGGATTGCAGCTCAAAAAAGTTTTATACAAGATGTATGATGCATCCTATTGGTACTTCTTCAAGTGGGTTTCAAGAAAGGAAAGTTCTTATGATAAGAAGTGTAAAAAAGAAAAATTGGTCGCAAAGACATTAAAGAGTTTGAAAGCACTATAATAAAATATTTACAACACAGGGGAAGAGTTCTCCACCAATTTCAACAAATTACACAATTGAAAACTGATCTAAAATCGAATGAAGTTTTACTTCATATGGATTTTAGTTATACTTCATATGGATTTTAGTGAGAACTATAACTTGAAGTATGCTGATTAAATTCAGTCTTTTCACTTCGGAGGCTCAAGGCGTCAAATTTCTCTTCACACTGTTATGATTTATACAAAGACTGGTGAAACAATTAAGAAGGAGTGCTTTTGAACATTATCGGAATCTTTGCAGCATAATGTTGCTGCTATTTGGGCTCATATTGATCCAGTTTTGAAATATATAGAAGAAACTTACGAGGGGTCGTTTTTATATTCCCGGAATAGAAAACAAACCAAACAACTACAGAACCCCCTCCCTTAACAATGCAAGTATTGGAACGTTTCAATAACAACTGCAAACCGTGATAAAAATATTCTTTTGTTTTTGTCTTGAAATGGCTCTCAACTGCTGCTTGTTACGGTATTAAAAGAACTTTACGACAACCACCCAAGGTGAGCATCGCACCACGGAATCAGTCCTGAAAAACTGGCACACTTGCCCTGAAATCGGTTCGAAATAGGCTAATAGGCCACGGCTGGAACGCTCAGGGAGTCGGGCGTGAGTCACACGATACGTTCTGGGCAAGCGTGTTGCGGCATAATATATATATAGGGTATGTCGAAATCATGAGGGCGCCACCAAGCCTGTCTTAACCCGGCTAAGCGGGCCTGGACGGTTAGACGGGAGCGAAGCACGCAAAATACTCCGCCGATAGGATTACTCAAGAATTGCAAGGTCAAATAACAATTTCGGGATTGCCTTATGCAAGGATTGTAATTAGGTGTCAATCCGACCGCGACTACGCAGCTGTCTTACCCACCTGTACGCTCAAAGCTCCCTCGTTCCGTCGCACAATAAACAGTACACTGAAGGGGGCGCTTATCTGAAACAGAACATGCACAAGTCGAAACAAAACAATAGTTCCCTTAGCTAACAAATCATGTATTGACTCACGGGTTACAATGGGGCAGCAGAGTGCGTCGCCCTATATCTATAAATAGATTATATCTAAGGACACCAGCTGGCGCGCGCTCTAAACCTAGCGACAGATGTTGAACAGTAATGAACAAAGTAGCACTTGTAACATAGACAGTCTGTAATTTGGAATGAATGTACAAATATGCGGGCGCGACGCCTTATGCAGCAAACAGTAATGAACAAATTAGCACTTGGAACATGGACAGTCTGTAATTTTGAATGAATGTACAAATATGCTGGCGCGACGCCTTATGCAGCAAACAGTAAAGAACAAATTAGCACTCGCAACATGGACAAATATGACGACAGTGCCTGTAGGCACAAGAGATGTGACGGCTCGCTCGCGGCGTCTCAATACAGCTCGTACGCGGGGCTTAAATGCTCTCCGCGTGACAGGTACACTCGCGTTCACAGCGGTAATCAGTTCAAAGACACATACCTTAATATGTAGGCGGTTGGGGAGCCTGGTACAGTTGAGTTGCGACAGGCTGCAGTCTTAGGTGGCAGGTACCTTCGATGTTCGAGGGCCATAGGATGAGTGCACATCCGCCATAATGGCGACGTGAGACGCGTCAGGACGCGTACAACGGGACGACGAAAAATGGGCCACTTTCGTTCTGCGGGACAGATCCTCGAAGGTCGAGACGAAGGGGCACGACCCCTTACTTACGGAAGCAGGAACTGGGCTCAAAAAGCACCCACGCTACGCCGAAGACAATTCGAAACTCACACTCACAACCACCACACGAGCGTTCTCTGCAACGGGCTGCGGTCAACTGCCCTTAAGGCGAAACCGTTTGTCACATACTTGCGGAAGCAGCACTCGACGGAAAAAGGCTGATGCCCCCGCCAAGGGCGGGAGCGCAGCACGAACGCACACACTATCCGACCTCTTATACGATCGACGGCTCTCGCTGAAAAAAGCCCAGAGGGAAGCGCTGGCACAGGTCACATCGGTCGCGTCCCCACGTGACTATACCTCGGCAGCCAATCGCGGGGCGATAAAATGAAACAAATTAATGCCGGCAACAATGGTATCACGCCACAACGGCGTGCTTTCTAGAAGATTCGGAATTCTTGCGAGCGATAACGCTCGGCTGCCAAAGCGCCATCAGAGGGGGGCTCCAACCGACGAGAGATACTGCGTTTGGGGCCAAATATGTGCAAAATCATGATTCTGGAATTAGGCGATGGAGCCAAATAAAGAACTAAAAGGGTTTAGCATACGGGCACGCTGCCCTAAAGCCTAGGTGGCTATTTAAAATACCAAAATGACCTGAATCAAATGTGCGGAAGATGAGATTGTACTTGTGCGCAAGATTGAAAATGGTTTTAACATAGCAACAAGTTGCCCTAAAGGCGTGAAATGCAATTAAGCATCTACAACCGCAAAATGACTTAACATGCTATGACTTCATTATCATAGGCAAATTTTCTTCCTCTGGTGTCTTTTTTAATAATTGGGAATCGAAAGTAGTCTGAGGGAGCCAAATCGGGACTATAGGGCGGATGGTCCAGTTCTTCAAAGCCGCAACTGGAATTTCCTGGAAATCTCCTGGAATCTCAAAACTGGCACTTGAATTCCTTGAATTTCCTTGAATTTCTTTATCCTCTTGGAATTTATAAACATTTAAAATTTGATCAAAGTTGTGCGCATTTGAAAAAAATTATTTCCCGCAAATATGAAATTTAAACAATCACGTGATTCACATTTGACTGGGTGACGATTTTGCGCGTTTACATCGTGCGCATAAGACGTAAAAAGGTATCAATTTGTTAGCGTCTTACGTAATAGTAGTAAGTTCAATTTACGTCAAGCAGCTATCGTGTGACTTAACAAGACCCAAAGCACGCGCATGGCGTTTGTGGTGTCTCTTCTTGACAAGTTAACAACCACATCGTGCGTGAACCGTGAAGTGAACACAAATATGGCGGAACAGTAAACAGTGGTTGACTGGTGTACTATATATTCTTTAGTTTGGTTTGCATCGTAAATAAGTCAAAGTAAGTAAAATTCGTCGTTTGTAGCGACACTTTTTCAACTAACGCAAAGTTGTTTTAGCGTTTTAAATGCCAAAATTTTGCGAGAAAAGAACAATGCAACCTGGAAAATAGAAAATGAATCATGGATCTCTTGGCTCACCGGTTCAAAAGTAGGGGATGTATTTGCAGCACATTGCACCTGGTGCAAAATTGAAATCTCAGTGAAAAATATGGGAAAGGCGGCCTTATGTAGCCATGAAAAAAGTAAAAAACACCAACGATGTCTCGCAGCAGCTCCTAGTAATATTAAATCGTTTTTTAATACTCCAGCAGTTAATATCACAAACAACAGCGCTCAATGTCGAAGGGAATCTACACACAATAATTTGGCTTCTGAAACTGCAGCACCCCAAGGGACATCCAACGTAAGGAACGTATTATCAACATTTGCAGTTCGGGATCAAGTAACAAAGTCTGAAATTTTATGGTGTCTTCATTCGGTGATGTCAAAGCAGTCTCTACGTCAAACAGCAGATGCGGTGAATATTTTTAAATTAATGTTTTCAGACAGTGACTTGGTTAAAAAATTTACCTGTCAAAAAGACAAGGTATGCTATTCAATTGTATTTGGTTTGTGCCCATATTTCCAAAACATGCTCTTAAAAAATTAAGCACTGCTATACACATCGTAATTGGATTCGACGAGTCTCTGAACAAAATCTCCCAGAAAGAACAAATGGACATTGTAGTAAGATTTTGGGATCAAGAGTCGAATACTGTAGTAAGTAGATATCTAACCTCAACATTTTTGGGTCACACACGAAGCAGCAATATTTTACATAATTTTAAGCAGGGTTTGCTTGGAATTAATGTAAAAAAAATTTTGCAAGTGTCAATGGATGGCCCTAATGTGAATAAAAAATTTTTAAAAGATCTTCAATCTGAAATTGCCAGTGAACATCCAGAAAACCCAGTACTAATAAATATAGGTAGCTGTGGTTTGCATACTTTGCACAATGCATTTAAAACAGGTGTGAATGCTACACAATGGAGCATTATAGAGTTATTAAGAGCTCTGTACAATTTATTTAAAAATGTGCCAGCTCGGCGGGATGATTTTATTAGATTCTCAAATTCTAATTTATTTCCAAAGAAGTTTTGTGCCGTCAGATGGTTGGAAAATATTGGTGTGGCACAGCGTGCTATTAAAATAATTACAGCATTAAAAACGTATCTCAAAGGTGTGCAGTCTGAGAAAATTAAAGTAACTTCTGCAAGTTACTTAATTGTTCAACGTGCAGTTTCAGATCCGTTATTAGAACCCAAATTAGAATTTTTCATATCCTTGGCTAGTGAAATGGAAGAATTTCTACGTGATTTTCAATCAGATAAACCATTGGCGCATTATCTGTGGGATAGGTTGGGACAAGTGTAAAAAAATTTAATGTCCAAGATTATAAAGCACTCTGTTCTTGAAAAAGCTGATACAGTAAGAAGATTGTTGAAAATAGACATCTCAAACAAAGAAAACATTATAATGGCAAACAAAATTGAGTTAGGATTTGGAATAAAAAAAACTCTTCGAGATTGTAAAGTGAAGGAAATAGATATTGTGGGATTTAAAAATGATTGTTTAAAATGTTATACCGAAGTAATAAAAAAAATATTAGAAAAATATCCTTTGTCATATAGGTTTACGCAAGGCATTTCATGTCTATCACCAACAGCAATACTAAATTGGTCTAGAGTGGGCAGTATAAGAATAAAGACAGCTCTTGACGTTTTAGTGGAAAACAAATGGATTGTCGGAAATTCAGCAGACACAATTTTAAATCAATACAAGGATATATGTAGCTCACAACATTTTATTGATGGTGCAAAGTCACTGATTTTTTCTGATGGATTGGATAATTTTTGGACTACTTATTTAGTTGCTAATGAGAAGTACAAAGATTTATATTCATTTGTAAAAATGGTCCTAATAATTTCTCATGGAAATGCCAGTGTTGAGAGAGGATTTTCTGTAAATAAAGAATTTTTAGTTGATAATTTAAATGGTGAATCTTTAGTAGCCCAGAGGGTTATTTATGATGCAGTAAATTCAATGGGAGGTATTGCACAAGTAGAAGTAACCCATTCCTTATTATTCCATTTTAGAAACGCCAACTCAAAATGGAAGGAAGCTCTTAAACAAAAACGAGAGGAACAACAATGTGTGACAAATGCAGCAATTATAAATAAAAGAATTACAAAAGAAATTGCAGCATTAAGTGATAAAAAGCGATCCCTACTTACAGAAGCTGAACATATAAATGATACTGTTCAAACTTTAAAAAAGCAGCTGTGTGATTCTTAAATGTTGTGTTAATAATATAACTTACGTCTTAGGTAATAGCGTTATTAACGCTCTACTGTGTTATAATATCAAATGGTTTAAAAGTTTAAGCATTTTTCTTATTTATTTAAGGATATTATATTTCCGTTGCAAGGTTTACTTTCATAGCAATATTTTGCATTTGTGATTGTAATGATTTTTAAGATATAGTGCGATGTATAAAATGTATCTTAATATTACCTCAAGTGCAAATATTAGTTGAATAACTGAATTTTTATTTTTTAATGTATATGTATTTTGTTCTGATTACTTACATATTTATCTATTGTGGCTAAGTGTTGTTGTTCAGTTAAAAATGCATTGTTGATATTTTTATATTTATATCTATTAATATGTATTTGAGTTTTCGATATTTATGTTAGTTTTCTTTTGATATAAATAAATCTATGAAATATCACAGATTAATACTAATAACTTGTTTTGCGTAAGTGCTTCTTTAAAAAAAATTAATGCGATAATATTATGATCAGGAACTGTAGTGTGAAAATACCTACCTGGAATTTTACAAAAATGGTCCTTGAATTCCTGGAATTCTTCTGGAATTTTAAAATTGTATATTAGTAGACACCCTGAAGGGACAACAGCATTGTCGTGCAACAGCAGTATTCCTTGCTTAGCTTTCCCTTTCTGTTTTGTTTAATTGAATCCCTTAAACGGTGCAATAAGCCCGAATAGTATTCCCCATTTATTGTTTGACCCTTTTTTAAGTAGTCTATTAATAATATCCCCTCACAATCCCAAAAAATGGTGGCCATTATTTTTCATGCTGATGCAACGACCTTAAACTTTTTAGGAGGGCTAGAACCCTTAACATGCCACTGCATGGACTTTTGTTTGGACTCTGGGTCATAATAATGGACCCAAGTCTCATCTCCCGTAACAATTCGTTTAATTATAGAGTCGGGATCTTCCTCACACAAACTCAAAAACTGATTACAGACTTGAATTCTGTGCTGCATTTGAAAGGGAGAAAGCATTCGGGAACCCATGTTGCACTTATTTTTGCACGTCCAGATATTCATGCAAAATCATAAAAATACTAGTTTCTGATACACCAGTTAATGTTGCTAACTGCCTCTTCTTTAGTCTGGAGTCTTCTAACACTAAACCTTTAACTTTATCCACAACTTCTGCGGTAATCGTTTCAGTGGACGACCAGATCTTGGATCATCTTCTAATGATTCTCGACCACATCTAAACAATTTGGACCATTCATAAATGGTTGATTTGGAAGGACACAGGTCACCATACACGGCTCTCATTTCTTCAACTATTATTTGAGGACTTTTTCCCTGTTTGGTGAGGAATTTTATAACTGAGCGATACTAAAATTTATTCATTTCGACCTCTTAGCTTGACACGTCTTCAAAAACCAGAAAAGAACTAAGCTATAAATTTGGCAATTGTTTTATAAATTGCCATATGTTGTTTCAAGGCCTACCTGATTTTAAAAAGTTAAATAGAAAAATTCTAACCAAATTACAAAGTACTTATTCCGGGAATATAAAAACGACCCCTCGTACAATATTGACAGAATTCATTTCGACAATGACAGTCAGGCTACTCAATACAGAAACCAAACGATGTTTTACTTTCTAGCCGTTCAGTTTCAGAAGTTGTATTCAACGGTTAGATCATTTACCTGGAACTACTCAGAAGCTGGTCATGGGAAGGGTGCACCAGACGGGGTTGGTGGCGTCTCAAAAAGAACAGCCGATAGATTGGTGGGTGAAGGGAAAGATATTGGCTCGTTTGATAGTTCTTAAAAGTACTTAAAGACAATGTAAAAGGGGCGAGATATTATAGCATCACTGATAAATCAATAGACATCATGTCGGCGATTATTGAAAATCTAGGAAAAGGTAGAATTCTTTGTTTTAATGGAACAATGAAAGTTCACCAAGTAAAAAGTGTTTCACTAGGTAGCTTAGCATTCCATTCACTTAGCTCCTTCGAAAATGAACTTGATTCAAAATACTACTTCGACTCATTAAATTATCAAGCATCACAAAAAGACGTAGATTTAGCTGATTCTCTGAGTGAAAATGATAGAGATACCAGTCTCATAGCAGATGCGAGCCATTTAGTTCAACATAAAACAAAATTACGTTTTACAGATGTATATTCCAATGATGAAAATTGTGGTCCGAGTACTAGTTGTTGCAACACTGATAAGACCATATTGAGTCCCTAAAATGTTGTGACAGGAATACATGTGCTTGTTGAGCTCAAAACCACTAACAAGAAGTATAGGTACGTCGGGAGGAAAGTTTCACATCTAACGTTGCTTAGATTTGATTACAATCATTCCTCTTGAATCAGTCCGCTGGAGATTGAGCCAGCATTATTTTGTTATGTAAACCCAAGGTTTTGTATATAGCTATATGGCGTATATTCATTAAAATGCTTTACTTTTGTTTCTCAATACAGTTGTCTTTGTAGTTTTCTTATGCATACATAGTACCTAATTATAAGTTCGCAATAATTCCTCTGTCCATAACATCATTCCTCTGGATATAGTTTTTAGAAAAACTTGTATAAATGTTTAAATATTTGAATATTGAATGTGACCCTTTGCAGTTGCAGTCATTTTTGTTCGTAATAAATGCATTCCTAGGTTGGTTTTGCATTTTTGAGTTATATTTTTGTTCTATAAATTTGGAACCTAAAATGAATAGTTATCACAGAATCACCCTTATACATAAAAAAGTAAAGGATTTATTAATTAAAATAGAACCATAGACAGTTAAAGAATTTCTTGCATATGAAATAAAATAGCCATGTTGACTTTTACATGAAGTTAATCACATTCTAAACTGTTACTATTTGTAATTTTCATTATTGATTACTATTTCACTCCGGTGGTGCGCATTTATTACATATTTATGTCTAATATTATGTATTGTACTCTTCTAAAATAAAGATTACTATTATCTTCAACATAACAAGATAGAGATCAGAGAACCACTTTAGCCACTACAGCAAAACTAATTTTACCCCTTTCCCTTTAACAGTTATTGCCTCTGTCCCTAGGTACAACCAGCTCCCATATTAACACAAATTGATCGTTCAATTTTTTTCTGAAATTCGTTTTTTTTGTTGCAGTTCTAGTAGCACCCCTACCAGTTCTATCAAAAAGTGTCGTCAGATTAATTTTTCAATAAGTACGACGAAAAAAGGAGTTATAGTGGTATTTGTCCGAGGAAAAAGTGAAGTTAGCACCCGAAATTTTCATTTCACATTTTTGTCTCTTAAATATATAGAACTATTTTTAAAAATAGCAAGGAACTCTAGAACTCCTTGAGGAGCAACGGGAACTCTTGAAAAAAATTAAAAATTTTGAACTTGTGGTGCTAACTTCACAGAGGTAATATCTTTATCAAAAAAGCATCATCGTCTCCTTGTTTTTTTATAAAAAAAATAGCCGTTGACTCATTTTTCCCAAATTCTTGTATCCACAGCTCTACAGTTACACCAACAAATGTATGTCGCATTCCATCATTAATACAAAAATTATAAGTACTGTTTATGTTGTGGATATCCTTTTTTGTTAACAAATCGGTTCTCTTTAAATTGTCCGGTTCAGTACTATCTCTGAGTTCAAGATTCTGAAAATACATTTAATATAATAATCAAGTATTTTTGAAGTATTTGAACATTGTTAATACCTTGATACAGACACGGCTTTAACTAATTTTTAGGCAGCCACCGCACGATCAGTTGATAAAAGACGTAAATATTGAAGCTCCATGGTATGACCATAGTGTAGAGATATACTCGTATATTTAACATTACATTGGCCTGTGCTGTGTTTATTTCTTAGTTGGATTGCACTGGTGCATGCACTTCCGTGTCTGCAAGATCCTTGAGTTTTCATTATTTTTTTCGGTCACAGCTGGAAATAGATTGACTAATACCTAAAAAATGTTTATAGTAAAACGCACAACTGAAAATGTTCGGTTACTTACCAGTATGGTTACAGTAGGAATACACAGTGTCAATTTTTTCACCTTTTTGGGTTTTTTTGTATATAATACTGGACCCTTTCGGTTTTAGAGAAATAATATTAAATAAACCGCAACTTCTAAGTAAAGTATTCAAATACGGTAAAGACCCCAGTTTTGGCCATCTTAAGCGATTTTCTATGTTTGCGCGTTTTTAATATATACTATAATTCAACTTCACGGCTGTGTGTTGTGTTCTCTGTCTTCTTGAATTTTCTACTATAATAGAGCAACGTGAAAAAAGGACAGAATGATTGACTTTTTCTACAAAAATTGTGACGTGTAACGCCACTGTTTTGTTGATGTGTAGAGAACTGCTTTACCGATATAGTGTAACATAACAACATGTAATGGACGCTTCGTAAGAATTGTGATTAAACATTAAATTAAAAATGATTTAGTTATTCTTTTAACAATCGGTTCTAAATCCGTTATAAACGTAATCTTGTAACAATTTCCCTAGTTTTGGCCACTTTTTCCCCAGTAGTGACCACCAATGGATTTAGTTTTGGCCATCTTGCTAGATATAGTATGAAAAGTCAGACAATACGCAAAAATACATCAATTTTTGGTCAAAATAGGTACCTACATGAAGAAACAAAATAATATATAGGTAGGTACTTACCTTCTTTCTTCTTTGTTATGTAACAATTCTTGTTTATCCTGTTCCTTTTTTCAGTTATTGTTACCCACTGATTAGAAGTTAACACACTTGGAAAAACTGAATTTTCTTTTAACTGCTGTGAGCCGTGTGGGGAAAACCAAAATATCGCCCAACATTTTTCGTTCCAAATTTTGATTTTTTTCTTGCATGTCATTATGTTTTTCTTGTCCCTGATTGGTAGTAGCATTAATAATGTGTTCTTCATTTGCAGAATGTGGTACATGACATAATTGTGTATTGCTCAAAATATTAATTGGTTTTTTGTGCTTTTTCATTTAGTTTTGGTTTCGATTTTCCACCACTTTTAATCTGTATTACCTCATATCTTATTGCAGATTTTGCTTGAGTGACAATAAGATTAGTAATATGCCCTATGATAACGCGGTAGTCACAGTTAGTTGCATTGCTTTTTGGTATGATTTTTTGTATATTATTTACCCGATCATTATTTTCAGCGTTAATGCTTTTTGGTATAATTTCTTCTGAATTGCTTACCTCATCATTATTTTCAGTTTCATTGCTGTTTAGTATTATTTCTTCAATATTGCTAATCCCATCATTATTTTCAGTTTCAATACTTTTTGGTATAATTTCCTCTGTTATGCTGACCCAATGATTATTTTCTGTTTAATTGCTTTTTTGTATCATTTTTTCTGTATTACTTATGCCATTACTTTCAGTTTCGTTGCTTTTCGGTATCATTTTTTCTATATTGCTTATCATTTCATTATTTTCATGAAGAACAAATGATAAATCTCGAATATCGAATTCCGGAAATGGAATGTCTGTTGTCATTTTCGATTGCAACTGAACGGAAAAAATCTATAAACGCTAAAGTAAGTACCTAGCTCCATATATGAATTAAACTGGCCACTACTAAAACAGTTAGTTTAGTTTTGACATGTAAGTGGCCAAAACTAGGTTTTCGAAGAATCAGAATATTAGTAATGGCCATTTCATTTTAATGATCTGAACTTGAAATTATCCCTCCAATTTTCTTATATATACAGGGTGATTCAAATTCGAGGCTAACCATGGGGATTTCGAAAACGGTAAGAGTTAGAGGGGTGGTTTAAATTTGGCGAAGTTGCGCAATTTAGTGCACAACAATATGCTGCTGAGAAACCATAAAAAATTTTATTTTTTTCCTGATCTTATTTACGAAGATATTCAAAAATTAACAATACATTCTTAGGGCAACTTTTACCGGCCTACAATATGACGGTAACGGATTTTTAATACGACGTTTCGTCTTCTGCCAACCATCATCAACTTTGTTTTTTCTTACGGCCGCCATCTTAGATTTTTAGACCACTGAATAGAGTTTTTTTTAGGGATTTCAAAAATGTATAGCTTACCTACCTTATATCAAACAATAAGACTAATATTCACAAAAAACGGAAATTATTCTTAAAATACGTACTTTTGAGTTATAAGTAACCTAAATTTGAAAACAAACCGCAAGGAATAATAATTAAAGGAAAAAAACTTAACAATAAATCAAGATTATAATAGGTGTTTAAAAAGAAAACCATTTGGCTGCACACACATATGAGCTCTTTTGATAACACTACTTATTACTCATTGAATACTTCTTCGGGGAATATTTTGACAGACATAAAACTGTTGCGAAGTTCTCCGATGTGGTGGGGCACCATCTTGTTGCCATCAAAGTGGAATTTCACCCAAAAATCCCAGCATTGGTCTTCTTAAGAACTGTAGGTAGTTATTTGCATTCAGAGTATCCTCATAAACGAAAGGGCCCCAGTATTCTATCTTTAGTTAATCCGATCCAGAGGCTAAATTCAAAACGAGTTTGATGCCGAATTTGCATATTCTCTCTGGATTTTCAGTTGCCCATACATGTTCATTATTGCGATTAAAAACGCCTAAATTGGAGAAGCGAAGTTGATAGATTCAGTGTTCTCCAGACTGTTGTTTGCAGAATATTCAAATTAACAGATATTCCTCTAGTAGAAATGGATGGGTTTTCGTTCACTTGAAATTAAGTAATGAATTGATTTATGGCAAAAACATAAAAATGGACTTACTGCCTGAAGAATTGTCTCCCGATTTGCTAAAGGGATCCTACTCCCGTATTTGGATCTCGGTGCATTAAATTGTCCATATTCTGACAAATTTCGGTGAAGTCTTAAGAAATAACTTTCGTTCGGTTGATTCCTTTCAGGGTACATTTCAAAATAGGCATTTTCTGAATCTCTTGAGTTTCTGCCGTTTGCGTAATAGATTTGCAACATATCGCGCTTTTCGTTTTATGAAAAACGGCATTTTTAATACGACTAAGTATCTAACTATTCTAATCACACCGATTTGGTATCTAAAAGAAGATTTCAGGTTTTCAGTATTGTGCATGGGAGTTGTTAACAGACCCCTGGAGCGAACATTTACATTCTGAGCATCCGATCTATACGTTATCTTTCTACACAAATATTTAGGACATTTTTTGTGAAATGTGACCGCAGAGTGAAGAGTAAATCTATTTTGAATATTCAACCAACCAGCATCCCTCAGTTTATGAGATATTGGCATTCATTCCAAAGCATTGGAGAAAGTTCAAAATAAATTTTTAAAGTATTTATATTTAAAAAAACACGGTGTATATCCGAATTTTGATTCGTATCAGGGTATTAGACTTGAATTTAAAATGCTTAAATTGAACCAAAGAAGGGTCATCACAACGGTCATGTTTCTGTATAAGCTATTAAATGATAAAATAGATTGCACTGACATCCGATCAAAAATATTATTTTATGTTCCCGCCTATAGGTCGCGAACACGAATAGTGTTTTATGTAAACTATAGAACAAATGTAAGAAAAAGATCGCCTGTGATAAGAATGTGTTTGTGTTATGATAAAGTGGTTGCAAAAAATGAATCTCTAGATATATTTTAAATTAATGAAAATATGTTTAAGAGGAAATTAACAGATACAGTTAAGCAGAATCCAGATCTGTGTGACTATGAGTAGAAATTGTTAAAAGTTCAGTTGAATGTAAGTTTCATTTTGTGTCGTCAAAATTATATTTAATTTTTTTATATATGATTGTAGGAATAATGTAATTAGGCATTAAAGCCTGTTTTATTCCGTATAAATAAATTTACGAATACCATAAATGAACCGTAGACAAGAATTTTGAACACGTTGTAACCTTTTTTTATCCATAACCTTTAAGCACGGGCCATAAACTACTTTAGAAAATTTAAATGCGATAGCACAAGTGCTTCACACAGGATAATTTTAGCGTCAACGGTTAGTTCATTTCTATGTGGAAATAGCATTTTTAAATTGAAAATCCAGCTTTGATAACTTTTGACACTTGTTGTGAAAAACGTAGCTCAGCATCAATTGTCAAACCCAAGTTGTTAACTGCAGTGACTAGGTCAACTGATTCGTTATTAATTAAAATGGAGATGTCTGGTGACACAGCTTGTCTTAAGTTTTTAGCTTCAAATACAATGGCTTGCGTTTTCGAAGCATTGATGATTAAACAATGCTTAGAAGACTCTTGTACTAAACTACAAATGTCCTCATTTAATTGTCTACATGCCAATCCTACATCTTCCGGTTTAAAAGACAAGTAAATCTGGGTATCATCAGCATACTGATGACAGCTACAGTACTTTAAAACTCTATTTAATTTTAACGTGTATATTGTGTATAATAAGGGTCCCAATATGGATCCCTGAGGTACACTCGATTTTACATCCATAGACGTGGTACAAGAAGGGTTAATTTATGTTGATCAGTGTTAACAATTATGTCATCAGTAATATTCAATAATGCAGTACAGCAGCTGTGACCAGGTCGGAACCCAGACTGTGTGACAAGTAATATGCTAAATTCATTAATATAGTTTCGTACTTGCTCACCTATCACTTTCTCCAGAACCTTCGAAAGCACAGGCAGAATACTAATAGGTCGAAGGTGTTTAAAATCCTCAGGCATTTTATTTTTAGGCACAGGCGTGACTAAAGCATTTTTCCATACTTCAGGAAAAACACCCTCCTGTAGACAACAATTTATGATATGACAAATATAACGCAATAGATAAGGCAAGCATAACTTAAGTATGTATATGTTTAAACCGTCAGATCCAGCAGCGTTAGTTTTAATTGTGTTCATAACATTTATAATTTTAGCTTCAACATCTTTAAAATTGAAACGACCTTCACAAAGTGTGTTATTATTATAAAATTCTAAAATGTCGATATTATTAACATTGGATTTTGGAATAGAATTAAGAAAATATTCATTAATTTTATCAGGATCTCTAAGAGTCAAAGGGATATCAGGTTTGAGTTTTGAATATACTTTGCAAGTGCTTAATTTTTTCCAAAAATGTTTGATGTCCCCCTTCTGTACTTCATACTGAATATATGCCCTTTTTTCATTTTTAACAGCTAAATTTGTGTAATTACGCAATTGCTTGTAATAATCCCATTGAGCTATTGTCCTGCATTTTTTATATTTTTTAAATGCTTTATTCCTTAATGAGATAAGCAATTTTATATTATCAGTCATCCAAGGAGATGGGCGTTTTGAAAAAACTGATGTTACTAAAGGAGCATGTTTATCGATAAGTGCATTAATACTATTCGTAACATAGGTTACCTTATCATTTACATCGTTCATATAAAAAATTGAATGCATGGGGATAGACTCCAACTCCATAGTAAAAGCCCCGGCATCGAAGTTCCTGAAGAAGCGATACGTCCTCGAACGAGCAGTCGGTGTTATACTCTCCACACTTAACTGACAGTGTACTACAGCATGATCAGAAAAATTTAAATCAGCTGTCCCAGACTCCACAACCAACCTAGGATCAGACAATATAATTAAATCCAATAGAGATGTGAGCCGCGTTGGTTCCTTTATAATTTGCGTTAAATTATGTCACCCAAGCAAAGCTTCAAACTGAGCGACTTTAGAATCATTAATATCGAATAAATTTAGATTAAAATCACCACCACAAACTATCTCACAAAATTCAGGGACTACAAAAGATAGCGTACTATCAAACGTATTTATAAATGCATCATAGTCACTACCAGGCGGCCTATAAACAACTCCAATTGCATATTGTTTTCTGTCGATATTAACCTTGACCCATAATTGCTCAATCTCATTGGAAGTATTAATAACAACTGCATTAAATTTTGCTGCTCCATATAAAGCTACTCCACCACCCCTTGTTGTCCTATCTTTACGAAACAACTTATAATTAGGTATGTTTAAATTTTCATCAGGAATATTGGAATTTAACCAGGTCTCACTAATAGCAAGTACATCAAAATACATATTTGCGTATTCTCCTGCGCGATTTAATTTTTTGGTATTTAGATCGTTTTTGTTTGATTCAATAATAATTTCCGTTTTTGTTAATATTAACCTAATTGTTTGATATAAGGTAGGTAAGTTATACATTTTTGAAATCCCGAAAAAAAAACTATTCAGTGGTCTAAAAATCTAAGATGGCTGGCGTAAGAAAACACAAAGTTAATGATGGTTGGCAGAAAACGAAACGTCGTATTAAAAATCCGTTACAGCCATCTTGTAGACCGGTAAAAGTTGCCTTAATGAATGTATTGTTAATTTTTGAATATTTTCGTAAATAACATCAGGAAAAAATACAAACGAATGACAAATTTTGAATTTTTTCAAAAATTTCGAAAACGAAATAAAATTTTCTTGGTTTCTCAGCAGCATATTGTTGTGCACTAAATTGCGCAACTTTGCCAAATTTAAACCACCCCTCTAACTCTTACCGTTTTCGAAATCCCCATGGTTAGCCTCGAATTTGAATCACCCTTATATTCTCAAATGTTTGATAAAACTACGGTAATTAGCCAAGACATTTATCATGCCTACAAATGAACTTATTGCAAATTATCTTAGCCCTGTTTCTTAGCAATTTTGTTAAGAAAACGACACAAACAAGACCTGGTCACTTACAAACTACAACCATAACTTTAATTTTTACAACACTAGTTTGGCAGCATTGTTAGTGGCGTTAGAACAAGTTTAAAATTGAGGGGAAACAACTCCTAGCCGTTGATCGCTTACGGCCACGGTGTAAGAGATATAGGTGAGTCGACTCCAAATGATTTTGAAGATTCTGATGGCTAATTTTTGTCCTAATTCCCAGCGGATCCAACAGGTGGCGAATGAGTAAAACGGTAAAACGTCATTCTGACGTCTTGTAACATTTAATTAATATTTTGGTTATAAGTTGAGATACTGGTTTAATATTGCGTATTGTTACCTCACTCTGACAATAAAATAAGGAGTAGCAAAGGCTACCGGATTCTTAGCCGGAGCTGGTCGTGGGTCGAACAGTAGGCTCAAAGCGTAAGCTGAAACGAAGAATAATTTATGGGCGGCAAGTAGCAGGTAACCCAGCGCTTTGCTAATCATCAAAATAGACACTACGGAAGGTGCTACTAAGCGATCCTGAAAATCAGAGATAGCGACAAGGGCACACAAATGAAATTCGCAAGGCACGAGTATATATAATTTAATAAAATATCAACAGTTCTCGGTAGTATATCAACGCAACAACAATATCACAAACCAGATTTTATATAACAATGTACAAATATCACAGATTGAACTCACCAGCTAACTGAAGTCGAAGATCGTAGCAATTCGCATGAATAGCCAAACGCGTCTCGAATTTAAGCGGTAGCTAAGGTTTTGTTTGTCAAGTTGAAATCAACGCTAAACCCTCAGTTGCAGAAATACATAGTTATTCTAGTAATCAATTGTACACAAATCGCACCATTTCCCAAGATCTTGGTTTAATATAGGGCGTAATATAACCCGAAACACGCTTATTAAATCTCACCCTAAAGGGGCGTAATTGCCTTAAACAACGATCGGACTGATTGCGCAAATTTCTTGCAAAGCGGGACCGCATTGAGCTAAGTTCAACCGAAATGACAGATCTCTCCACTGTGATCCAGTCCAAAAACTTTCAAAAAGGCGCATGCAAGAATTGCTTTACAAAAATTTACATAAGTAAACATTATCGTCCCTCCGCGGGCACTTTAGACAGAGCCTGAGCTCTAATGGTGATTTGAAATGTCAAAGTTTGCAAATATTAAGTTGTTGAAGCAACAGGATAGGTTTACTTTAGACTGCAGGTGAGTTACCACTATATTAAATCAATTAACTTATCAAAATCTGGCCGTAGCCCAAAGCGTTAGAATAAATAATCATAAACACATTAAAACGGGGCCCATAAAACGCAGGTTAAGTTGGCCGAGCCAATACTGCACAGGAACGCTGAATATACCTATTGCAAAACACAGACCTTGACTGCACCAGGTAACGAACGTGTAGACTGGGGGCCTGCTGCACGATGTCGAGGAAACCAGGTGATCGCACGGGCTTTACTGTAGGTAACGTAGGAGTCTCGGGCCAGTAAATCTGCAAGCCTGTTGTAGGAGCTGGAAATCTCCCAAACTCACGGCTAGCCGACTGCAGCAACTGCCTGGAGAAAGTGCTCTCCAAGAGGGGCCAAATCCTTCCACCAAATACCTCGGAGAGTCCTGCGCCACCATATACAAAGCTCGACGCACACCAACAGAGATGCGTTAGTTCATACTAAAGGACTGCTTTCCTAATCTGAGTGCGTTCACCGCCCGTACCAAAGGGGAGCTAAAGCAAGAATTGTCAAAATAGCATACCGTTAGATGTTCTGCTCCAAATCGCCCAAGTATAACATGTGCTTGTTAGATAAATTCCGAACAGAAGTTCGTGCTTGAAATGTACCACAACAAAGACGTCAGAGACGTCTCCCCAACCAATTTCTCACCAAAATGTACATTTTCATGCTAGGATGAGCGTAACAGAACCGAATTAAAAATTCGTGCATCGATTAACCAAAGGTGCTTTCCACTACATCCGTATTCTAACAAGACAAGATGGCTAATGACAGCTAGATCCAAGATTCCAAATTTGCGCGTACGACGTGAGGCCTAACCTGCAGTAGCTTTACTTGAGGAAATGGATGCATGAAACTAGTCTATTGTAAATTATGGGGTAAATAGTTAGAACAGAATGTACAAAGTGCCTTGAATTAGGCAGGGATAAGGCAAATAGTTAAATTAATACGAAAAGTCACTTTTGGCCCATAGCAGTATTAGTAAAAAAGTATCTGTTTTTAGCCGTTAAATACCGAAATTCAAAAGAAGCGTCAATAAAAAGGGCTGTTGACGTTAACCTAGAAACCACTATCTCAACTATAAGGATGCAACTCAATCTTAAATTGAGAAAATATTAACTGGTTGTTAAGCTGCAACTCTAAACCATCTCTTGCCAACAAGTTGCTTGTCTATAAAACTGCTAAAACCAACATGGAGCTACGATATCCAGTTGTTTAGTACCTCGTACCATATCTATTAAATGTTGAAATCTTTGAAGGCAGTTTAGTGCAGTGCGAAATGTCTTCAGGGAATAGAAATACATCCTAATCCATGTGTAATCAAGCCGAATAGACGTGCTACTGCAGCCTGCGGACGCTTATTTGTGCGGCAGTTTTAGTATAGTTAAAGTTGGGCTCTACCTATAATTACTGTGATGTTCTACTACAGAATTGCTGTAAATTCTACAAAAACGGATGGTGATTATAAACTGCCAGGCGGTGGCAAAGGTCTGTCAGCTTCCAACAAAGAGCGGTCCGACCAAGATGATGTGGTTGAACGTATTGTTAAGAAGGTTATGGTGTCTGAAGGTTTTATGAGCGTACATAAATCAAACAAGTAGACACTCATTCCAAATATTGAAACCTGTCTAGAGTGCCTGGGACAGTGACTCGGGGGGTATTTCTAAGCTTGACTATCAGATGGCAGCATAAAATCCTACCAATCAGAGCCAGTTACTAGCTATGCTACCAATCATATGTGACAAAGTAATGGGCCATCTGTTAGTACTATCGGAAAGTACCCCCCAGGAGCACAAAGTTCTACCAACAAGGCCAACTAAATCTATAGGGACAAGACTTTTTCCCTATAGATTTAGTTGGCCTTGCTACCAATTAGAGTCCCTGTATATAATAAGATATACAGGGACTGTAATACTAATCAGAGCCCACTTACTGGATCTGCTGCCAATCATCTTTGATAAAGTAGTGGCTGTTAATACTATCGGAAAATACCCCCCGGCGTCTTTTGATTTTTAAAAAATATGTTTGTCTTTTTATACTAACATACTTTATATCGTGGCTGTAGGAGGCCCGCTACGATGTTATAAAAATAATGAAGTGCCTCCTACAGCTACGATAAAAGGTATGTAGGTATAAAAAATATAAAAAAATAAAAAAACCAAAGTACGCGGATTTGTCTGAAAATTGAGAGTCTACCGTCACTATTAATCCTAAACAACTTTTCTTAATACTTTTTTTGTTATCTCTTCTAATAAAGGTAGTTGACTCGTGCCCAATTTTTAAAAATCGATTCGAAAAACACGCTGTATATTAAATTTGATTGATTTTCTCAAAATCTTGGTTTGAGAACAAGCAGGAGCTTCATTACCGCACTCTTTTTGTATAAATAAATACATCGAACCAGAATTTATTGATGAAGATAAAATATTGAACAATACACGTTTGCTTATGGCACTTAACGAGACTCGTTTGATTGCCGCAAAACTCGGCTCACCGCCTCGTTTTTGGCAATCAAACTCGTGTCGTTAAGATGCTCATAATCAAACTTGCATCGTTAATATCTATTATCTTCATCGGTGTTGTTATAGTCTCTTAACCAAATTAATTTTAGTATCGTTAAGAGCTTGATTACCGCAATGGATAGATATTACCGCACTCTTTTTATATAAAAAGATACATCGAGCCAGAGTTTATTGATGAAGATAAAATACTGAACAATACACGTTTGCTTATGGCACATAACGAAACTCGTATGATTGCCGCAAAACTCGGCTCACCGCCTCGTTTTGGAAATCAAACTCGTTTGGTTAAGATGCTCATAATCAAACTTGTATCGTTAATATCTATAACAGTTCTAAGGTTTGTTAACAAATGCTTACACGCTCCGCTTTTTGAATATCCGTAACCTGATGTGGTACAAATCGACTTACAACCTTTTTTTAAGTGTAAGTGTTCGTGTAGTATAGTTCTCACTGATGCAGATCCAATCTTGAGACGTGACTCAATCATTGCATAGCGGCACAGCGGCAATATTTTCTTCTGTAACAGCTGTAATAGGAGGTCCTGCCCCTTTTCGGTGGGTAACTTACATCCACATTGAAATTATTTATACCATCTATCAATTGCAGCCAACGAAGGGGCGAGATCACCAAAAGTCAATTTCACACTTTGTTTGCAGTCACAAGGACTCGAGCCTTTTTTAAAATCGTAAAATATCATGATCCGAAACTTCTCTGGTGAAAATCGTACGACACGCATTAATGACCAATAGAAAAATTAGTTCAGGAGCCGTAACCAAGACAACAACAAAATTTAATCTCTGAAACTTCTTTGTGGCGTGAATCTATAATTCATATTCTTTTTTGGGTATTTCGCCACTCTGCAAATTAAAATGATTAAATAACATTAATAACGAACGGTTCGAGGGACAATCTGCCCTCGTTATCAACGAATAACAATTAAAAAGGAACAATAAACTTAGCTTTTTAATTGTTATTCGTTGATAACGAGGGCAGATTGTCCCTCGAAACGTTCGTTATTTAATAATTTTAATTTGGAGAGTGGCGAAATACCCAAAAAAGAATATAAATTAACAACAAAATTTCTTGGACATTTTTTGTAGGTAGAACAACCTAACTGTGAGGGTTTGTGTCGTAACGATTTTCTTACCGAATCTGCATTCGAGCATTAATTCATATCTGAAATTATTTTTCGTGTATTCCAACAACGTCCTAATTCGCCCTCGCGTCCCGCTCGGGCAAATTAGTACGACGTTGTTGGAACGCACTCAAAAAAATTTCCGGAAAGAATTAATGCTCTTATGAGATTATATGTGATAATTCCATTTTTCGACAATTTAAATCGTTTACAAACGGAATGCTATTAACCTGATTTCGACAAGCGCAATCACATTTGACAGATAAACAAATGCGTTATTTAATAAAAATTATTTTGTTACTCATGGCTACCTAGATTTCCCATACTTGGGACAGTTCTCAGGTTCAGCCGTAAATATACACATTAAACAAAATAGGTGGACAGTAATAAAACATATGAAAATTATTGTCCGTCTTAATAATATTTGAATGAGTAACTACTTTTTAAATATCTCCGTCACAAAAAAAAATAAAAATGTGTTGCCCCAAGTTAGGAGATACCCACTCCTAACTTGGGACAGTATATGTTTTGCCTGTAGTCCCATGTTAGAACACCTGTGATCATACTTGGTACACTAAATATCTTTTTTTTAATTTATAATTATCAATACAAAACCTAAAAGGGAAATAATTTGTACACATTTTCATACAACAAAAGGCCTTATTAGAAAAAAATCGTGGTCAAGTTATAAAACATTATAAACGTCAATATTACGTTATATTGTGGCTTTATAATAAGCTTAAAGAGTAGGCCTAAACAATAAACTACAAGTCTGTTTATAAGTAAAATATGTAGCGTCCTCTTACTTCACTAAATGGTACAATAACTCGTTTAATTCGATTCAGCTCGACTTCCTCCTCCGCTTCTTCAACATTCGGAAAAACGAAAACCTCTTGCTATCCCTTATAGTTACGCATGTACGTTATTTTGAAGGTGGCATTGTTCTTTTCTAAAAACTTTACTACAAACTCTTTATTAGCTTCATGTTTTTTCCTTTGTCATATGTGAACTCGACTACAACGAAATCATTTTCTTGGAGGCTCTAGGTTGGGTTTGACTGATCCGATCCACCTCCATTTCTTCATTATCAGAATAAAGCAGTTTCCAGATCAAGTTCTTCTTGAAATTCCTCGTCAAACAAGATTGGGAAATCTTCTTCTCCAATTGAAGAGTTGCTGTCATGTAACGACTTGACATCACTTTCTCCGGAAGTTGGATCTTCTTCAATAACTTGCATTTTCTTTACTGTTTGTTTTCTTTCCTAAACATTTGTTCTTAATAGACGCACCTTTGTCCGTCCCTTTTTTCTGATTCTGCTTTCGACTTCGTTGTTTTATGGGTTCAGGGGTTTTTTCAAAATCCTTTACAACATGATATTCAACCAAACTTTTCCCAGGTGTAACAGTTCTTCCTTGGATTTACTGCAGTTTCTTTTTCACGAGTGCTTTAAAGATATTCTTGAAACGATTATGTCCAGGATGCTGCTGAAGCGTTGTCATCATCTGCTTGAGTCGTCTTTGGTGTAGGTAAGCACTCGAGGACTTTGTTTCTGTTTAGGGGTGCAATTCCACTCCTTTTAAATCCAGCCTTTAGGTTTGCAACCGTGTGGTCTTGAAATTCATGTAGTCTCTTCTTTAGGATTTTAGGGAATTGATCTCTCCTTATAGCCCCCTGGTACTTGAGCTTCTATTCTGTCAGGTTTCTGCGCCATAGGGCCAATCGGGGTAATGGAAAACGGTTTTGACAAATTTGACTTTTAAGTCGATTTAACTTGACCATAAAAAATAGTAGAAAACTGCGTATCGGTATATAAATACGCTTACCGTTAGTTTATAAAAGTAAAATGTTGAAGTCTTCTGTGTAACAGATTTGAAAGAAAATTTTTTTAGTGTTTCCAAATACCCCGCTCTTATTTCCATTTCTTCCGCAATTTTGGGGTAAATAAAAACGGTTTGTTTCTTGACATTTACTGTGCATTTAGACAGCTATGGTGATAATGGAAACAATCTACTGCATTGCTAAACACTGGATTTTTTTCCGATTTTCAAAATATTTACTCTAATAAGTGAAACTAGCGTTTTGTAGTAAAATGTTTTCTTTGTTAAGAAAGAAAATCAAAAACAACTTCAGAGTTCACAAATAAATGGTATAATTATGAAATAAAGAAAACAAAAAGAGTTTTAGTAATTTTTAGTAATATTAAACTTATTTTAAATATAACAAATTATAAAATTAGAGTACCTATTTCAGTAAAATAAAACGATTATTATAGAATCTAGGCTAAATAAACTGTAAATAAAAAGAAGATCTGCGACTAGTAAAAAAAACGTATAGTATGCTTATGAACAACGATATCGCGACGCACTTAGAAAGAAATGATGCCCTCGGAAGATCTTTAAGGTTTCCATAGTGGCCACGATTTGGTCAGGAGTAACCACTTGCACGTCTTCTACAAGAGGAAACACGTACGTATCTTCAACCTTGACTGATTTTCTTAAAAAACTTGCACAAATCTTATCATTTTCAGCGCTGATTTACTTTTCCGATCTTTTTTCAGTTGCTTTCTTGGTCTCAGTATTATAAACAAACTTCGAGACAATGAAACTACCAACTGTTATGTTTCTTTGGGTGTATTTGTGAAAGTGGTACGTCCATTTCTTCGTCACTTGAAATGATTTTGCAATCGGCTTCAGATTCAGTTCGGAAAGGCGAATCTTCATCACCAGAAGACACAAACCTAGAACCTTCTGATTCATCGTGAATAGATATTGTTACGGTATAAAACTGTTTTTACGACACCTCGGGGTACGAGAGCGCCACCATACTTATCACGTCCGGGAAACGTCACCACTTGCCCTGGAATTCTCGGAAACAGAGTAATAGCCACGGCTGAATACGCTCAAGGAGATGGGCGTGGTCCTATGAACGGGACACACCAGTGTGACGACGTATACAGGATGTTATACAATAATAGGGCGCCACGGAATTCGATATTTGAACCCGCGTCTGACTGAACCCCGAAAACCAAAAGGGGTAGAATATGGGTGCAACTTTGAGACTCCTTGAACCCGGCAGCCGGAGCGCTTTGTGGCATCTGCTATTTTCTGCACGTCCGCGACGATCTCAAACCGTTCCAAATAGTCCTCCATATTTTCTGTCGCTGCTGAGAATTCCGGAAACATTGGTGTTACTATAGTTATGCCGTTTGCTCGGTTGCCCTTTAGCGTTAAGCACGTGCTTTTTCTTATCTGCTGCCTCCTTTTCCAACGCTCGTCGACAGTGTCATGTATTTACTTTCGAGTAATTATACACGTGGGTAACCTTTTCTCTTTATTAACAAGTTACTCTCGTTGCCTGTTAGATATAAAAAGACAGTTTGAAAGCCAAATTGTAAAACAAGTAACTAAAAGCCTTCTACACGATTTTTGTAACTATTACCAAACTCAAAATTAATTTTCAAATCTATGTTTCTACTTCTTAAAATGTTGTGTAGAACTGCACAACAATATATAATTTTTGCTGCCATGGGCAGATCGTAATGCAAAATTTGATCTTTATGAATGCATCAAAAATATGTCTTTAGTACACCAATACAGTGTTCTACTGTATTTCTTGCTCTGCCATGTCAACGGGTGTAGCTCCCTTCTGGTGTATTAACATCATCTCCTGTAATCGGAGTTAATAAAAGTCGTTGTAGGGGAACCATGTAGTAGAATCATTGTTTATTGTATAATTTCTTCTTAAATATGTATTGATATTGCTAACCATCCAGACAGCTGAATCGTGGACTGATCCAGGATATTGTGAATTAATGGCTATTACTTTTAAATTGGAATCACAAATCTACCAAAAAATATTACACATCGGTCAATGTTTACCCCTTCAAAATATTTATTTATTACTATTATTAAGGGAAGTGTATACAGTATCGCCATGCTAAGCTTTAATATTGTTTTTTAATGTTATGCATTCTTTAATGAAAAATATGTGTGAAACATATTATTTAGGATGTTTACTAACAGTTTTAATTTGTTTGGCAACAATTTAAAAACACATCTGTATATTATTTTTTTTTGCAAATTGTCGATATTGTCATCAGCGTGCTAGCAATATCAACACCATTATTTTATGTCAGTTTAAATACAATTTTGGCAAGTACGTACTTTTTAAAACAATTTTCGTTGGATAAATGTTTATTTCACTATTGTTAGCTACAAAATATTTAAAAAAAATAGCAACAAAAAGGGCAAATGTATACAAGTTTGTCTAATTTTGTAAGTCCAATGCAGTCCTCATGGAAATAAGATTTGCATATGACACACAAGCACATATTGGAAATCCTATCTTCCTTGCATGCCCTACAGTACCAACTTTCCGTTTTTTTGTTGGTTAGATACTTGTGTCTTGGGTCTGTCCTTTTTGCTATTTGCTTAGAAGTTGAGGCCACCAGCTTAAAAGTTGAAGTCACTGGCTTAGAATTTTTGCATCCCACTGTAGATTCATTAAAAAGGTCTTTTGTAACAACTTGTCCCCTACTGTTAATTGCCGGTTTTCTGTATTTTCTGTCGGACTTTTGCACCATATCTGGTGTTTCAAGCATATCATTAAAGGAAATATCCTGCACATTACAGCTCTCGAAGGATTCACTATTGTCGTTTCGAGATCCATCAGTAATCTCAATATGCTCACTCTCGGAATCATCACTGCTACTAATATCTTCTACGCAGTGTTTCCCAAAGTGTGAGTCGCGACCCCCGGCGGGGCCGCGGTGAGGTACTAGGGGGGTCGAAAGGAAATTTCAAAAATAAGACAAAAACACGTTGTTAAATCATGTATTTTTATTTTAATAACGTAAATAAAAATTAACTATTAGTTATTAATTGGAACATAAAACTAAATATTAATAACTCCGTAAAAATAAAAGAGAAAAGTTAAAGTAAAATATTTTAATGTTAATGAGACCCATGCGCCATTTTTTTTGAAACCAGTCTTTCAAATCTAGGCTTGTATTTGAGACACACACAATTATATCGTTTTCAAGTACGAGGTGATTTCTCACTTTTGTTTTGATGGCAGTAATAGATGAGAAACTTAACTCACATAAATATGATGTTACAAATGGAACCAAATATTTGACAGCTTCATTTACCAACTGAGGGTATTCCTGCATCGTTTTGGTCCAAAATTCGTCCGGGTTCTGGGAAAAAAAATCAAGCTGCAACATTCCATCACTGGATTCGTCCATTTGTAAAGTACGTGCATTTATTAAGATTTTCCACAACTTGTGTTTGAATATCTTCTGCCATATCACTAATTCTTCTTCGGATAGTACTATTTCACAGATGTATTGTTTTTAACTTTGCAACGTATTTTTCACCAAACACTATATTATGTACCATTTCAACAGCTGCTGGCAAAATAAGTTTTTCAACAATTTTGCTGCTAGTGAAGAAAGTTCAACCTTCTTTCAAAGAATTCTATTGGTTTGTCTTTTTTATCTGGGTGTTGGGATATTTAAATGTCGAAGTAGCTTGGATGGCTTCATGCTTTCTTTTGACAAGACTTCTCCACAAATAATAGATTGTGGTTTATCGGAACTAAAGGTAACGCCATATTTAACATATTCATCGCTGTAAAGTCTGTTTTTCTTTTTATTACCACTTTCAGGCGTAGATGGTTCTGCACTTCTTTTTAAAAACTTATCCATAATTTTTAATTTATCGTAGACGTAAATATCGAGAGAAAAAAAAACTGTTCCTCAGCGGGCTGTGGAAATTCAACGTATGAATAATATGTTGGTGACACTGTACGTCAATGTCAAATTCGAGGTTAGCAGGTTAGGATTGCTTCATTTTGAGTCATAACTGCAAGGTCGCAAATTCAGGGTTATGATCAGGACAATAAATTTTACGATTCCACCAAATTTTATCACATTCTGCGTGGTAAAACTACCCATTGCCTGGATTAAAGTCTTGAACCGAAATTCGGTGGATTTCGCCCCTTCTTTTTCTATTATATACAGTAATATATAGTAACGTTACTTCTGCCAGTTGTTTCCAAATTACATATGTGAATCCACTTGTTTGCAAATACACATTTTCAGCTCTTTCCACAAGAATTTCTTTGCATCATCTGATTAGTGGAATTTTTCTTGGATTAGAAACGTTATTCTGCCTGCTGAAACTAAACAAATCTCTGTGTGATGGTGTATTAATTCTACCTCCAGCCTCAGTATTCAGCAACTTCAAAATTTTTTGGACTGGAGTTTGTAATTTTGTCTTAGCCTCTTTGATTAGTTTTTAAGATGTTCCCACAAATTCGAAGATAGGTTACCACCTCAAGAGCCGATTTTCGATCTTCAGAAATTCCCGTTTCTACTTTAAGCCCTGCTAAATGTTGAATGACTTCTATTGCAATTTCGAAGAAACGGAGATGGAATAATTTTGATAATTTGGATATGTTTGGGCGGAGATTATGTACCATAATTATTAGATATCGTTCTTTACTACCAAATAATAATAGCTTTTAACTATGGAAATACGTACTTAACTTATTTTGTATAAAAAGTGCTCTTGAACTCTTTTATTTCCAACCCTCTCAATTATTAAATATCGTTCAAATAATCTCAGGCGTTGTATAATCGTGTATTCTTGATGTTCTACATACTTTGGCGTAAAGTGGTTGCCAAATAATATGATTAACTTATCTTGGTTTAGAACGTTGAAGATTTGGTGCGTCCGAATAGGTGGAATTATCTTAGATTTGAGTGTTTTGTTTACTGCCTGGTGTACAATCATTCTGCGATTGAACATCTGCAATCACTGATCTTGTGCAACCTTTTCGAATTGATATTTCCGAGCATGTGTCGAGAGATACTTTTTAGTAAAAAAGCCTTGCACCTGGGACATGGGAAAAAGAAGTCTGCATGATTTTTCGGTGTATTATAAATATGTCTACGTCTGGTGGGGATTAGTTCTTGTGGATATCTGATGTTATATTCACAATTCCTTATGTTTCTCAATTTACGTATCACACTCATACGTTCCGTGCTCAAGGTTTAAAAATTTTATTATTTCTCTGTCATCATGAACTGACTCGAAGTGTTTGGCAATATTTGTTTCTAGGGTCTTACATAATGTACAAAATTCATTTTTAGCTGTAGTTTTTTCCAGGACTAACATCGCCCTTTTCACGAAAGTGGTCCATATAGGGAGACATCCGCATGAGGAAAGGCTTGCACGAAAACAATAGCAGAACATATTTCTCTGGTGCAAGAGCCCGACTTCATATACCTGGGACACATCACGACCATTTCCGGCGCAGCAGAAGATGAGGCGGAGCAGAAGCTATTTGGACGTATTTGACTGATAAAAGAGACACTGATCTGATTGAACTTACCTGCCTGAGATGTGATGGTGCGTCTACAAAAACTGGAAAACATAACGGGTTGTGCGCCATCTAGAGAAAAATTGGAATAACCTCTCCATCGAGTTGTGTGCCAGTTACTTTTTAATAAACTACCTGTTTGCCATTTGGTGAATGCAACTGATGGAAGACAGTTCCGAGCCATAAAATTTCAACGCTCCTGTCAAAAGCTAAAACCTGCCGACATTCCAGAAGTCGAAATTGAAGTAGTAAGTGAGGATCAGCATTATTTTTATGACATATGCAAAGCCGTGTCTTACATAATGTACAAAATTCATTTTTAGCTGTAGTTTTTTCCAGGACTCTGAAGAGTATCCTGTTAGAGTAGCGTAGAAAAGCGCAGGAAAGCTGCAGCATGCGCGATGGGTCACGACTGCTAACTGCATTTTGAGGCTGTACCTATGAAGCAGAAAGCTCCCTCAATGTCTTAGCAACTTACGTCATGAAAGTCTACGCTCCAATGTGGTTCAGGACTAAGTGCAATCACACGCTGATCGACACTCCAAAAAAGCTATGGGCCTTTGGTAACGCCATCAGATACTAGCTTTCAAAACATGTTGCTATTATACAAAACGTTCTACAGGGTAATGGTTATTTCGCTCATCCTGAAAGTTTGCTGATATCCATGCTTCACGATGATCGACATGTAGTCCGGCAGGATGATGAACAAAAAATTCTTGTCGCAAGGTGTCGCAAGCCTGAGGAAATTAAGACGTTCGATCCACCTGCCATAGATTTTACTGCGGAAGACTACGTTGGCTTGAAAGATGGGGACTGATTACTGAATCACCATTAACCATGAGTGTAGCGGATAAATAATGTCAAAACGTGATGGCAGACACAACATTCTTCGTCCCAGAGTCATCAGACTTCAATCATCAAGAGTTTTTTTAATGATTTATAGTCAGAAATCAATGAAAACAGAACAACTGCACAGTTTTATTTTTTGCATGAGTATAAATTTTAATATTAGCATATAATTAAGTCAAATTTAAAATTACTTTTATTAAAGAATTACAAAGTGTAGACGTTTCACGTTCAGTGACGAAAATAATCTGCCCAAAATGGCTTTCAATTAACTTATATATCTAAACTACAAATAAACAAGGTTATTATTATGATATGGATGTTATTGAACCAATGTCTTAGAGATAAGCAATGTGTAAAGTTTACTTCTATATTCCATGAGTATTAGATGGTCCGCTGGTGATTAGATAACTGTTAGACTAAATGACCGTTGGACTTAATTCCTCCATCCTTAAGACAGAACGTCCTCGTTCCGTAAGATATTAGTCTTTGGAATTGTTTGTAGCTCGTGAACATCTTGTGTATTTCCTCTTGATTGCAACCTGTATCTTATTTCTAAATACATACAACATTATGAAAGTAATGAGTATTACAATAATTACAATAAATGTTAATGATGAATGAACAACATGAAATACAAGAAATTAGAATTTTCCCATTGTTGAGTTTCTTATATAACTGATAGTCATTATTAACTAAAGCGTAAATACACTCTTTATTATCGATAAAGACGCCTATTAATTTGTGGTTTTTCACTACACACAATCTGATTTTCAATGAATCTGCACTTTTCATCACTCCACTATTCGTTTCTTGCACTTTGCAGATGATATTTATATGGAGCTATTAACACCTTGTTTTGCTTGTTGGGGATTGGATAAATTCTCGTGTACTGGTACAGGAATCGTTTTAGGATAGAAAAGTACAATATACAAGTAATTACATCGGCCGTTGAAAAAAACCTGAAATTTTGTAAATTCTAAGACATTATGAATTGCATCAAATTCAATTAATTGTATCGGTTGATAAATTAACTTTAAATGATTTACAATTGTTATTCCGAATCTGAAATAATTTCTAGATTTGTTATTTCAGAAAACGCCAATGATATGGTTCTTTCAATACGCTGGAGTATGTTTAATAATTTTAAGCTAATGTAGCTATTATATTGAATACTTAATTGTGTTTCAAAAGCGTTGCTAATGTTATTTGCTGCTCTGAAGGATGAGTTTATATTCTCTTGAATAGTTTCTATGTCTTTTGAATATCTTTCGGTAATGTAATTCGCGAATGATGTATGTTGAAGCATTTGTTTAATTACTTTGTCTTAATTTTTATAAAGAGTATCTAAATTATTCTTTATATCTACGAGATCATCATTATCCGGGTTGCCTGTAATGTATTTCCTTGCCGTTCCTAAAATATTGATTAGTGCTCTCTTTGATCGATAATGAAATTTCGCGAATTGTTCTTCGATTGATTCACAGTTTTCTTTTAAAACATTAACTAATAGCGAAGTAATAGAGTTTACACTTTTTTACTCTAAAATAACCACGTTACTTAGTATATTGTAATAGCTAATTTCTAAGACACTAATGTTAAAAAAAAATAAAACTTATAATAAATGATCTAAATTTTTGCTGAACCTAGGTTTTCACGAAATTAACCATTGGTTTCAACTTCCTCCGTTCTAAAGCCCTGACTCTGGGTTAACAGGCTGATCCTGTAATGAAAATTTCTTTTTAATTTTCTCTAACTTTCTAGTACGCATATTAGCAGGGTTCTTCGAAACTTCCCTAATACCTAAGATGTTGTTGTCAATGGCTGTTATATTAACTTTGTCGTAATATGGATCACTTTTTCTGATTCTTTGTCTAGTAAAATATACAAATGGTTCCTTAATATCTAAATTTGGAATTTTATTTTTATTATGAATTTTTAGTCTATTGGTACCTTTTTCCATTTTTTTTGTATAATTCCTCGTAAAATGGTAGTAATTAATTTTTTCTTTTTTCATTGTAAACTTCGTATATCGTTTTCTGTAAGTCACTCGTGAGCGTTAAGATTTTGATATGGGCCATAAAGCAGAGTAAAAGGAGTGTACCCTGTTGTCGAATGAATTGATTGGTTGTATGTTAAAATTGCAAATATCATTAAATTTTGAGGTGAATCATTTTGATTTTGGGTTTTCGCGATTCTTAATTTTTCTAAAATGGTTGAATGTAGTCTTTCTATGGGAGAGTTTTAATTACTATCGTAATTTGTGGTAAAATGTATTTCAATTTTAAACATTTGGCAGCATTCCTGGAAAACTTTATTTTTAAATTCTTTGCCTTCGTCAATTTTCTTTGGATAATTATGATGGGAAAAGAAGTGTCTTAATTTATTCAATATTGTAATTCCTGTTGCATCGTTTATAAAGTCAGCTTGTGCATAGCGCGAAAATAAGTCAGTGGTCGTTACGAACTTATTTCCTTCGAAACTAAAGGTGTGAATGTATATATACTACGTCAAAGGGTCTTTTTGCTATTAAAGTTTTTAAAAAAATTGTAGGGGTTTTGCTCGTATTTATTAATAATATAAGTTTCGCATTCATTGATTGCTTTATTAATTTTTGTTTTCATATCAGACCAGTAATATTTAAGTTGTAAGTGATAGTAAGTTTATGTAATACCATTATGGGTAATGGAATGATACTCTTGGGATAGCTACGTTATCACTGTCTTTCGAAAAAGGTTTTCTATAATCCACATTATATTCATCTCCTAATTTTAAAATTATGCGATACATGAATTGATTTACCCGTTTGTCAGATATAGGCATAGTAAAAATGGGATTTTCTAATGAAGTATGCTATGTATTATTACTTGATTCATTATCTTGTTGTTGGGTTTCTTTAGTACTTAACATTTCGTCAAGTTGATCTAATGGCAGTTCTCAGTATTTGTCAACGTTCGGGAGTATTGATAAAAGATCTAGGTCTACATATAGGATAAAGGATCTAGTTTTTGGATTTGAGTTTGAATCTCAGCTTTCAGTTGATGTGGATATCTAAATGATTTGCAAAATATTGGATCGTATCTGTGGTTCTGATTTTATGTTTGACAGCATTAGTAAAAGTTAAGTCACCGTTTTCTTTATATAAAATATTTTTATATGTTTGATACAAACATATAGTTTCTGAACTTTCCTCTAAATTAAGATGTTGTGTGGGTATAATTTTTGGAATGTCTAAATCGGAATATGAAATAGCTGGATTTATTATTTGAATGTTATTGACTAGTACCACTTTTATAGGATACATTTGTATCATATTCAAAAGGTATCGTGCAAAATCCGTTTTTGGAAGAAGCGATTGATTCTGGAATAACGTATTTATCAAATTTAGTTTCTGGAATGACGACTTGACCTTCTTCAATGTTTACTGGAATTTTTATTTGGTTTTTAACGGTTTCCTTAAATGGTTCAAAATTATTTGGGTTTAATTCCATAAAGAATGGAATTTTACAATTACCTATTTCTAATGTTTGGTCGTAATAATCTATTTTTGCGCCTAACTTTCTAAAATCTTCGCTTCCTAGTAATGCGTCAAACATATCGTGCCACTTAATGATGTGAAAATTAACATTATTATTTATGCCGAATTCTTTTAAAATAGGATATGATACATTTTTATATATGTCACTGTTTGATTTCAACTCTTTATTGAGAATGGTTATTGACAAAAATAATTTCTAAAGTAATTGTGAGCCGGATCGGGGTTCATTATTGAATTAGGAGCACCGCTATCTATTAAAATTTTTAAATTTAAGCTAGGTCTAGTGATAAAGGGTAACTTTGGCTTGCTTATGGAAAAATTTATATCGGCGATCATTGATCCGAGGCTGTTACACAAACATTTTCGGTTTGATCGTTAGGGTCTTCAATGTTTTGAAAATTATCGTCATATTCGTAATTTTCGTCGTTGTCGTGTACGGATAATTGTTGTTCTTCTAGGTCCTCAATGTTATAAATTTCCTCAGAAATAAAATTACGTGGGCCGCTACTGCGAAAATGATTATTTTGAAATTGATTACCGCTATTATTTTGATAAATTTTGGTTGTATTTCGTGTAGAAATTGACATAGGGTTTGGTTTAATTTTAGATCTCTTTCCAAATACTTCGGAATTTGTTGGGAATCGCGTTTGTATGGGCCTACTTTGAATATTAATAGGACTTCGTAGGACGCGGTTCGAGTTGTAATTTTGACTATTATAAAATCATAATACAGGATTATTTTGATTATTAACCCTAGTTTGTGGTGGACATAATTTTGAACTAGGACTTTTATTTTGCATATTATTTCTATGAGTTTAAATAAATTTAAAAAGCTAACCTGCTGTTTGTCGTAATCTCGAAATTGTAGTAAACAATCCTCGAGTATTTTAACAGTTTTATATGAAATTAATGATCGATATGGTTCCAATAAACCTGCCTGAATGTACTCAATGCCTTTGCGGTATGAAGAGTTGTTTTGTAGGTTTTAAGATTGTTATCGGTTTCATGGAGCGATACGTGTTCTAATAAAAGTACTTTTAATTTTCTCATAATACTGATCGTATGATTCACGAGTTTCTTGAAAACAAGTTACTAGATCATTTTCTAAAACATTTTCGTTTCTCGGATCTGCGAAACAATTCAAGAGAGTTTTTTTCTCTTTATCCCAAGTATTACAATCAGAAATTACTAGTGTGTCCCTAGCAGTACCAGTTAATTTGGAACCACACATTTCAAAAAGCAATACCGTAATAAATTTCTCACACCGTTGAATGAAATATAAGTTTCGACTACTTCCATCGTATTGAGAAATCATTTCCTTATCAATATTGATTTCCGTGTAATTAGTCATTACAAATGAATTCATTTGATTTGAAGGATTTAAAAACTGAATATTTTCAAAATTACGTTTACTTAAAGGCGATCTTTCACGGAAAGAACTCATAAAATGTAGTAAATGTTTATTGTACAAAAATAGGATAGAATAAAAGGAGTTACTTGCAAAAATAAGGTTGCTAATAACATTCTGTAGATGTCTAGCCTGTCCAGGTGACAAGTGAAGTCCAGCCGTAGGTATTATCATCTCGAAGACGTGGGTTGATCCTGATAGATGCTGATGTAGATTCTAACCGTTGTACCTATGTGAAGGCCGTCGGAAGTTGTTAGATTATTTTCGACCTCTTTCGTTTTGCTCAAAATTACGTTTATTTGTCGCCCGAATTCTTACTGATTACGGCCCTGTATTATAATTTTAAAATGCTGCAGCCAATTCATTCAGTTCAAGCTCAAATATGCCCGCGGTCCTTGGAATTCTCACTATTAAGCATTTCCTCGAAGCCGTATGTAATCTATTGCAGTCACTTCCGTCTAAATCATATTTCTTGTAACTTGGGAACATAAGGCATCCTTTGTTTACGTCTCAGCTTAAATCGCTTTGAGTCCCAGCCTTCAACTTATTTAAATAACAGCTTAATGTCCCTCTTATAAATTATCGTTTAAAGTTCGGCAGGATTGACCTTGTAACTTAATATTGTTGGGATCCGCTGTATAGCCAGAAATTCTTTCTAGAACCTTCTCTGATGACCAAGCTTTGTGTGAAGGAAATAAAAATTGATAACTCCTTAGGGAATGAGGCATTTAAAATTAGTGGTTTCGGAGTTCTAAACTCTTTTCTTTCGTGTTCTTCACGCAGAGTCCAATTTGAAAAAAAAATCTGTACCCAGCATTTGAGTGAGCAAGACGTGTGTGAAATTTCGCGCCCCCGACTGTGGCGTTGACGCTGCAGTTGGGGGAGCTTTTGTTAACGTATTAATGAACTTTTGGCTGCGTTGTTTTTGTGAGATTTTGCCTAACTTGTGGTGATTAAGTTGTGAATCCTTTTTGGTTTTTGTGCGAACTTTTCGAGTGTCTTGGGGCACGTTAATGGCGAGTGCAGTTAAACCCGAATCTTCGAAGCGAACATTAGTTCTTGGGTACCTTTGAAAATGCGCGGTTGGCAGAGGAAGTGTATTTAACTCGGACGTTGTTAAATTGGCCGATTTTCGTTTCATACAGTTGGTCTCCAGCGAGACTTTTGGCACTTTTTGCCGATTCGATTAGAGAAAAGATATCTGATGAGCCTCAACTAACTTTTTTCCCTGTTAAGTCGGGAAGAAACCATTGCGTAATGCATATCTGTGTCAACGTCGGGTTTAACTAAAGGAAGGGCCACCGCGCGATATAGTGTTGTTTGCTGTCACTTCGTTGATTGATGTTTGCTGCCGACTGTCTTGAATTCCCTCGAGTTTCTGCTCCACCTGTTGCCTCTTCTGGAGGATTCGCTACACCTCTGGCACGTTTTACCAGGCCTCCACGAGGACAACTACATCTGCACTTAAGACTGCATGCTGCAACTATCAGGTAGGCGCCCTGCATTGTACCAATTAGGTAACTCTGGTGCCTAACTTAATGTGCGATTTTATATTTTATTGTGCGTCAGTGCTTATAAACGTTGCGTACGTCCGCTAGGACTTATGAGATGTTTCAGTTAATGTTTACCAGGGGCTTTACTCCTGGCGTCCATTTTATGTCACTTGTCTTGGATAATATTGTGTTTTTTTGTGTCTTTGTAACTAGCCCTTAAGATATATTTTGGTTTTGTGGGGCCCCCTCTCATATTCACGTAGGATATCGTATTACTAAATTTAAACTCACCTCCGGGTGTTTGTTTTAATGTACCGATTTCTGTAAACTGTCATTTGTTCCTTCAAATAATAAACTTGTTAAAGTCAGTTCATTTTTTTTATGAATTTTGAAACCCCTTCTGGGTCATTAACTAATCCAGTGTGGCAAAGGCCAATTGTAATTAATTTTGTGAAGTTAAAGCATGCTCTTTTGATTAAGCGAGCCCCGAGATTTGGGCCAATCAGTGTTCTTTTGTTATTCTTTAGTGACGGTGGCCTTGAAGGTAAGTGATTTAACGACAAGGTCACCCGGCTACTCGGAGGAGGCTTGGTAAACGACAGGCTGAGGCGTTCAGCAACGTACCTGGAGGACTTCTACATAGGCTACGTGTATTGTTCTTGGTTCTAGACACGTTAGCCACCCCTAATCAGAACCAAGTGGCGCTCAGGCATTTATTTTTCTGTTAAGCAAGCTTTAGGGTAAGTACCCCGTCGGTTTTCCATTTAAGTCTTCGAACTACCCCTTCCCGACTGAGCTAAGTGCGAGTAACCGGAGCAACAAAATCTGCTCCGACACATTAAGATCTGTGATTTCTAGGGAAAGCCGGCAAACCCTGTAGTTTGTCTGATGAATTAATACCGTAACAAAGTATGCCCAATGAATCTTGCACCAAAACTTCTTCGGATGTAAAACTGGTTCCGAGATACTCAATGAAGATTTAACAATCACCAACACTACAGTAGAGCTGTTTGAGTATCCTGTTCGCAACGCCAATTAAGTGAAAAACCATAAAGAATTCCTTTTTAAAATTACTTTTATTAAAGCATTACAAAGTGTAGACGTTTCACGTTCAGTGACGAGAATAATCTTCCCAAAATGGCTGTCCATTAACTTATATATCTAAACTACAAATCAACAAGGCTATTATTATGATATGGATGTTATTGAACCAATGTCTTACAGATAAGCAATGTGTAAAGTTTACTTCTATATTCCATGAGTGTTAGGCGGTCGGCTCGTGATTAGATAACCGTTGTACTTAATCATATGTATTGTATGATTTGAATGTAATGCATATCGATTATAAGATGACGGCTAAAACATATAGTGATCGAAAAAATTTCTCCTCAAGTTGTAATATTCTGACCTTTTACTATAATCTATCTTTCCAAATTACTGCTCACTCAAATTTTGTTAAGTTACCAATAAATAACAAACGACTTCCGGGATTGGACCGTGTCATGATTGAGATCGGAGAACTCAACGTTTCGCCCACTTTCGTAAGGGGTTTCATCAGAAGGAAAACGCAAAAAAGCGCGGTAACTCAACCTGTGAACCACGTCAGAGGCAAAGCTCGACACGACACCTATCATATTATTTATATTATAAATCTTGCTGTTACTCAAAATGCAAATTCAAACCCTCTGAAATCTGCTTTGCTTATGCTTGCCTTTATCCCTCTAATTAATGCTTCTTGCATCTCATTACCAATGCATTTAATGGCTTCAACTAGTTTAGATTGCAATTAAATAAAATATTTTTTATTTAACGCAACTATTAAAGGCACTCACTCGCTATCGCTCGTTCGTGCTTTAAACAGTTTCGATTGTTAATCGCCTTCATTGACACACTTGTTGGTTAAATAACTATTAATTCTGTGCTTTAATTGACTTTGTTCAATATTTCTCACTGCATACAGAGCTAAATTGTGAGCTTAAAACCATCTCAATACATAATTAGAATTCTTTAAAAAATGTGTTTGGTATTGATAATATAAAATTTCATTTGTTGGTCGACTGATTAATCAGAACGCTAATTTAATTCATGCAGCTGTTTTTCAATTTCAGTGCGGTGACTCCGTTCTTCAATCTCTATTTGCAACCTTCGTTCTCGTTCTGTTTTTTCTGCTTCAAATTTTACTTCTTCCAAACGTATCCTCTTGTCTTCTATTGCAAGTCTTCTTTCTTCTAAGTCCAACACGTGCTGTCGGATCCTACTTTGTGTCTCTCCTCTTTTCTTTAAAAACTCAATACTGGAATTTTTAACTATTAACCGTTAGATTTCTTATGAGGAGTTGCATCTACATAATCTGTTAGTTATTATAACTACTAGATATGATAATTATTCTATATCCTTTTTTCACAAACCCGATGATTTATTTGACTGATGTGATGAAATTATACTCAAATTGGTGTTATCAATCTCATTAAGCTGAGCATTATTTTAACACTTGAGTTGGGTAGCAATTTCCGCAGATGCGTAATCAACAGTTGTATCTGATAATTCATTTTGTTCAACTAAATATGGGTTCTTAGAAAAGTGTCTGTATACAATGTAATGTAATTATTATAATACACACAAATGTATTCTGAGAAGAAGTGGGTGCTTGATGCCAAATCCCTTTCAAAACAATCTTTACTTTTCGTTAAACTATCTAATCCCCCCTTTTAGGTATGGTTATATTAGAAAATTATTTTCTTTAAAGGTCTACTATTTGTTGCAGTGACTGCTCTTTCTCATCATATTGCTATAATATTAATTCTGACGGCAACGGATCGGCTGAACACCTGCGTACAACACGACACTTTCATTTTTTAATATAGTTTGGGCCACGTCTGTGGATGCAACCTTTGGCATTGTCATTACGCGCCCCAGGACTCCGGGAACCAAGCCTTAAATATATGGTGCCATTTCGCACACATGTCCTTGCAATCCATTTTAAAATGCACGTTCCTGTAAGCATATTATTTCGTATGCATTTCAACATCTGTGGCGGATCGAGTGTTGGAATTATGACCCTACTATGAACTTCGAAAAGGAAGTCGTCCAAAGTTTTACCGTATCTTCGGTAATGCCACTAAATTCTTCATCGTTGACACATTGGTGATATCCTGGTCACACACGTTAGCAAGGATTTCCAAACCAGCACCGTGAAGAGCTCTCACAATAGTTTTAATTATATAAATAATATCTTCGTGCTTGGTTACATCAGCAACAAGGTTAAAATACACTGGGTGCTACAGTTGTTGTTAATAATAATAATAAATAATAATAATAATAATAGTTAATAATTGTTGTATTAGTTAGTTGGCTTGGGTTGTTGTTTAGGTTTATGTCAAATGTACGTGGAATTAAATAGACATTTAATCCGATTTTCCCGCATGTTTTATTGACTATTCAACACTATAACATATAAGCCAATCATATTGCCGACATTTGCTTTTTTCAACCAATAACAGCAGTATATCACTGAATATTGGGCACCATGCAAAATATTCACAAAACAATGTACGTACTCAAAAAATAAATAGTCTTGTTGCGAAGTGTCGCTTAGCAACGATGTTCTGTCCTTAGAGATATCGCTAGGTTACATAACACTAAACCCCAACAAAACTGTGTGGCTTGTTTTAAAAATTTTAAAATGCCATGTTTTGGAAGTATTCCGCTGAATTGAATTGAGAATGAATAATTATATTAATTGTTGGATTATTTTTCAATAAAGTTAATCGTTATGTATTAATATTGTTAAATAGTCGTCCCAAATACCACTCGAAGTGGATATATTTTTTTAAAATATTTTGCCATTTCCATAGAAATTATTGCAAATTTCACTCAACAAAATCACATTTAAGTGTCACTCGCCTTCGGCTCGTGACATTTTTGATGTGATTTTGTATCGTGAAATTTAAACGCAAAAATTTACATGGAAACAACAAAATATTTGTCAAAAATATATCCACTGCTTGTGGTATTACCCTTGACTATTCAATTCACCTGTCATCTGTCAAAAAGTGACCAATGAAAATCCAGAATTCTGACGTTTCTTGACCAATAAAAAAAATATCAGTGGATATATCTTCCTAGAAGGTATTCAAGTGACTATTTTTAACAAATGCGATTTTTATTAGAAAAAGTCAATATTAGTGTCCTGTTACTATAGAAATTGCATAGTTTGTTGCTAGATTTACTGAAAACTAATTTGAAAAAGTAGTTTGGTTCATTAAATAGTCCCTCGAATACCATTCTTAGTCAAAGTTAAGTAGATTATTTTTGCAGTGGTATCACTACTCATGTCCATTGCGCTTGGAATTAGGACTCGTGCTAGCGCACTCCTCCTAATCTTACCAAAGCGCAATGGACATTCGTGACACCACCGCAAAAATAGTCGACATAACTTTGACTACTCATGGTATTATAAGTGAATATATCGCAACATAGTGGCAGCGGTGGGATTTGGGGGAAAGAGGGGGGAGGTAGGTAGAAGAGTGCTGCAGGACCGGGTCCTATTAGAAATTTGACCGAAGAGCAGCCAATTCGACGTCCGAGATTGTAGCACCTTGCTGCACCATGGATGCGACTGCTTGGCTGGCATTCTGCACGGCAGTAGTCTTGTACTGGCTTATAGTATTCAGCCAGTCCGGTGAGTAGTCCTCATAACTCTCAACTTTCGAGATGTGGAGATGTGGGGAGTCAGCTAGAGTTGATTCGGAAAGACTTGCCTGATATACGTTCCAAGTCTCCCAAGTATCAAATTGTTGTCCGCATCATCGAATGTAGCGCGCTTGTTCCCTGTAAGGTAGGATGCACCAATGTGGAATGATGCCGGTGCATGGTTGATGAGGTCAAGTCTTCTCCTCGCTTCTGCAAAGTCGGCTGCTCCTGGGCACAGTCTTACGAGTGGGGCTTTTACAAGTCTCTTGGCAGCTTCGAAGGCTATTGCTGTCCTATGTGTGCCAGCTGGGGTGCTCTTGAATCTGAGCTTGGCATCGGCAGACAGTTCGAAGGAAATGATTTCCTCGTTAACCGCCTCATTGCACTTCCTGATGCCTTCTATGCCCGCGCAGCTCATCACCAGCAAGGTGCTGCACCAGTGCCCAATCGTGTGCGCCATGGTGGTGTGCTCATTCCTGAAGTCTGACCTGAACATGTTCATCAAGACCTTCTTGACATACCCACATGCCTCGCCTTGCCCTGTATGATGATTGCACAACCACCAGTTAGCTTTCGTTGCAACAATGAGGGTGAGAGCAGTTCGAAGGCAGTCTGTACTCAGAAGTGCAGAAATCTTCGTGGAAGTGTCTTCATCCGGGGTTTGGGTAGAGGTGTTTCCCCACTCGACCCAGTCACCGTCCTTAACGTCTCCAATCTTTCTGCACATGCCGGCAAGGACCGCGACTGCTGCCCCGGCTGTATACATTGCACGGATGCCGTCTGGAGATGTTCCCCACTTGTTGTAGGCCCAGACAGCTGCTTTCTTTGCTGCCTCTCGGGCCTTCATCTTCGTGTCAACTGGAAGCTTGATGTCATCCGCCAGGCTAGGATCACTTCCCACCACAAGGCCCACCTCAAGACTGCCATTGATCGTCGGTAACTTAATATTTGCGAATGCCATGCTGTATGCCCTGGAAAAAACATATGCAACAACACAAAAAATGACAAAATTGAGAGCTACCCGATCTACATAAGAGAGATGCAATACCACTCACCTGTCAATCAAATCTGATCAATGGGTCAACTCCCACCATGTAGAGTTATGTTAGTGGTATTCCGGAGATAGTTCGATCGGATGGGGGTCCTCAGTTCAGATCTGGGTTAAAAAACTTTGCAAATGAGTATAATTTTTTTCATATAACTAGTAGTCCTTATTTTCCACAATCTAATGGGTGTGTTGAAGCAACTGTTAAAATTGCTAAAAATTTGTTAAAAAAGAATAAAGATATATTCCGAGCCCTTTTAGCATATCGCTCAACACCACTGGAATGTGGTTTTAGTCCAGCAGAACTAATTATGGGAAGGAAATTAAGAACTAATTTACCAGTTTTACCAAGTTTATTAAATGCGCCTGTGAATACTGAGTCATTCTTTCAAACTGAATTAAAGAGAAAGAATAAACAAGAAAAATTATTTAATAATAGACACAATACAAAAGAATTGACACTGTTAAAAATTGGTGATTTTGTATGGATTTCAGACAATAAACAGTATGGTAAAGTGGTAGAAATATGCAAAGAACCACGTTCGTATATTGTAAAAACAGATAAAGGGTATTATCGTCGAAATAGGTGGCATTTGATAGAGGCGCCTTATCGCAGTAAATCTAACGATAACGTTGATGTAAATTGTGGATACGTGATTCTACACACATGTGGCTAATCTGGACGAGGAAAATCAACTCAATTTGAAACAGAGATTAAACAACGTGTGCAAAAAGTGGCATTATCAAGTTATAAAACAATACAACAGTACTTCAGGAAATCAAACCAAGCAGTCAGCATACTTTAACATGATGGACAAGTTATTATATAAGAAACCAGTTGCTACATGTAGTAGCAATATGGGCTTAATTCAAGTAATAGGATACGACATAACGTCCAACCTGATGAAGGAAAAACAGAGTCATATTATGGAAGCATGAGACAGACTGAACCCCCCTAGTGAACGGCGACATCAATAGAGAATACTGCGGCAAGATCGATTTTTAGAAATTCTTGAGAGGATTCCAACAACCCTCGAAAGGCAAAATATATAGTTCTAAATATAAGTGTTGCTTTATTTTTATGAATAAAAAGCTTATATACTATTGTTACTAAAAAACTAGGATTGTTTCTAAATCCATTAGCTGTGACTTTTTACTATTATAGTTAATTAAATTACCTTAACTGTCAAGCGAAAAATTCAAACCTGTCATATGTCATATACAATTTTAATAGCAGATGCTACAATATAAAACAATTAGAAAACTAGATAAATGAACAGTTTTCCGAATAGTTATACCGTTTTCTAAGTAAGAAGTAATCCTAGCTTTTGACACTAAACTCATTCTAGGCACGACTGACAGTGGTGTTTTGAAGTAATTTTAAATTTATTCACATCTCAGTTGCCAATTAAAAGTTCAGATTCGCACAGCTACTTATATACTTTGTCCTAGTTTTTTTTTTCAGTAGCAATATTACTTTTTATGTGTAATTTAAATCGAGAAAACTAAATATTATTCAAATAAAAGTCTCCATAATTCCACAATCATGTATTTATTGCTTACATTTTCTAAAAGAAACATTAGCTCAAACACAGGTGTACAGCCGATGCATTAATGTCATTTCTTTTTATACTGGCACCAGCATTGTCCACTACGTTATCTGGAATGATGATTGTATCTGCCTCATTCAATAATATTCTTGTTCTAGCATATCATTAGGTATGTCACCATCTGGTATACATAATGTCGGCGTTTGTAAACTTCAGCGGATCATTAGTGAGGGTATGTAAATTGCAGCGGGCACCGTTCAGGTAGTTTTTGGGACGTATTTAAATTGCAGCGGGGTCATAAAATTAAATTAATCGACAACTAATCACATCATTTCCCATCACACTTTATTCAGGCTTGGGACTGGCGAAATATACATATTAAATATATATTCGGCGTGTTTAAAAATGATGGATTTTTGTGTTTTCGATATTTGTTTTTTTATTTTTTTTTAATCGCCAAATAAAATTACTTCTTGTGCATCACTGTATCGCCAAAGTGATGGCATACTTGCTGCAAGAAACTCAGTCTATTTATACATCCGTTTTTGTACGCGGACAAACGGACTTCTAAAAACTGTTGTTTATTCAACGTTTCGCGGTTCACTTTTTTCTTGCAGTCGATGCTCTTCATTTTGACGTAAGTTTCGGTCTGATACTCCAAGAGAGTTTGAACAAAGATGTTCAGATTTCGATGGAAAGTGTCGAAGTTTTTATTGAAATGAGAGTGGAACGACTCGTATGCATTAGTCGTTCGACACATCTCTGCTGAGGATGATGTCCAGATAGATGAGGGAAAGAGAGCCTCTTCGGAAACGTAGGTGTCAACTAGGTAATCCAAGTACCTTGAGACGCGTTGATCTTTGGGTTGTACGGCTCCAAGGTCAAACCCGAAGACTTCAAAGTTTCCTTTTTATAAAACTTGCAGCCGTCTGCTAAGAGCAGTTTTCTGCCGCGTTCGCTCTCAACAACCATTACTTTATTCATTTTAGCGTAGGAACGTTCGGTTTCGTTGCTGAATGAATAGTGAGAATTTCTTGCAACAGTTCGTCTATTTGTTAACACATCTTCAAAATGGAATACCATAAATTTTACAGTATGGAATTCCATCATTAGGCGCTCATCAGATCATGGTAATTACACGGCGCCCGTCATTAACATGAACCCGCTGCAATTTACATACTTGTTGGAGACACTACCTGGCTATTACATGCTAATGAGGATTAAGCCGCTGCAGTTTACATACGTCCTACTGGTCCCATAATGTAACGACTATCAGCCGCCGGAAGCGATGACATCACCGTCTGCTGGGTCATCGTTCCCGAACGTTCCACAGGGTGACTCATCGATGAATCGTCGGCATTTTCCAGCAACTTCTGAATTCTAAAATAGTGATGGGAACGAATGAATGAAAACTATCGAATAGTTCGATAGTCACCGATTATTCGAATTATTCGATAGCTTAAACGAATGAATGGTTTTATTCATTCGTCATTAAGCTATCGACATGGCAAATGAACGAACTGGTAAGACGATAGCCGGCGCGGTAGCGCAAAGCGAACCGAACGAATGAATACATGAATGAATGAATATATTCATTCGGTTTTCGCCGCTTGCTAACTATCGAACTGCGGTGTACAGCTTACAGCACTTTTGCAGTAAACTACAGGATATTTGACTGCCAAAACAAAAACCCACAATATGTCTTTTAGATATTAGATTTTAAAAGTAATTTATAAGGAATTGTGAATAGGATTACTTATTTGAAAAATGCTTATTTTAGACATTTTATTACATTGAAAAAATAATTTATTAGACACAAAATTTAACACGAATACATAATTTGAAAACTATACCGCAAATAGGAAATTAAATCTAATGAACTAAAATTAATATTTAATATAAATATTTATTAAGTAACTAAATATTAAAGTAACAAGGAATATTCTTTGGCTATAACTTAGGTATTGCTTAAATACATAAATATTCATTTAGTACAAAAAAAAAGCATGAAACGGAATAACATAAACGCATAATGTAAGAATTTAGCACGTGTAGGTATTTAAATTCACTCGAACTAAAATAAATTATGTAGGTACAGTCGTGTGCAAATAAATCTGGGACAGTGTTTTTTTCACATGCAGATTTAGTTAAGAATTGAAGAATATCTCCATGGATTTCCTGCTATCAGAAAGAGTTACATTAAACTTTAATAGATACTGAAACCCGTAACTCTCTCTGATAAGAGGAAATCCATGGAAATATTCTTCAAATTCTTAACTGAATCTACATGTGAAAAAAACACTGTCCCAGATTTATTTGCACACGACTGTACATATTAGCAGAAAAGAAATCATTGGCAATAAAATGTTGCAAACCAGAACTTAAACGAACTAATATTACTATTTAAAAATATTATATTGTCTAAATTTTTGCTTGATAATCGGTTTCTGCGGTCGTTGATTATTTGGCCGGTTTTGGAAAATACCCTCTCGGAAGGCACTGAGGTGGCGGGAATACAAGAATATATTAAATGTAACTCGTACAATTCTGGCAATAAATTTTTATTTTTTTCCCAAAACTGCAGCGGATTTTCTGTTCTTTTGCACATTGGCATGTCCAAAAAATTTTTTATTATTGTATGGGCGGTCGCCACTGGTGTTGATTCCGTTTCTCTTTTTTTCACTTTTTCATCAAAATGTACCAGATATCATCATCTTGGCTATTCCCCTCAGCACTTATTTCGCCAAGAGTCTCTGTCGGTTCGGTATTATCTTTCTGCTTTCTGCTAATTATAACTGAAAGCTCGTTTTCAATCAAATTTGCGGCTGATTGGGCATTTTCATCAATCCCAAATCCTAACTTCTTAAATCTGGGATACAGAAATGTGGCTTTTGAGCAAACTTCATTTTTTTCCAGTATTGCCAATCTCGTGGTGATATTTTGAAGCAAACTTTTTTGCAAGGATTTTCCACTTGCTGTCTGGCAATTTCTATTCTTAATGGTATGTTGTATTCCCCTTATAAGCGGAATGACTAGAGCCATTTTAGTATATTTTTCTCCTGACAACTGAACTGTTGCTTTTTCAATCGGTTTTAAAACTGGAATCCAGTCAGCAATCATATCCCATTCAGACGGAGTAATAAATTCTGGTGATTTTGATAGCGATGTTAACACAGCGGATAAAGATTCCTTAAGTGCAAGTAATCTTTCTATCATTATTAGTGAAGAATTCCACCTAGTGGGAACATCGTGCTTTACTTTTAATTCCGCTAATCCCATCTGTTTTTCCATGTTTTTTAATTTTTCTGACGCAGTTGTACTATGTTTGAAATGTCCAACTATTGATCTGCATTTTTCAAGAAGTCGCTGCACTTCGACGTCCGTGTTTATAGCATCAGTCACACACAAATTCAGAGTGTGAGCTACACACGGATGATGCCGTATCTGTAGATGGTCATTGATAGCCTTTTTAACATTTGCTGCATTGTCGCTTACTATGGTAACAATTTTTTCTTGTATTTTCCATTCGCCAAACATATCTCTGAGAAGGGAAGCTATATTTTCACTTGTGTGTGACTCGGGGAATTCTCGAGTAGCCAAAACAGCATTACGTAATTGATCATTATAAATAAAGTGACTTGTTAGCGTACAAAATGCTTTAGTACTATCTGACGTCCAGATGTCTGTAGTAACAGCTAGGTGTTTAACGTCTGTGAGCATGTTAATTACTTCATTAGAAATTGTTGTGTGCGCTTTCGATAGCATGGTAGTCAACAACTTTCTATTAGGGGGTTTATATAAAGGTTGAAGCTGCCTTGTATATTCCAGAAAACCAACATCTTCGACAATAGATAATAGTTGATAGTCTAAAACTATCATTTTGAGAAGGCTTTTATCGATTCTCTCCCTTTCTGTTTCATTTAGCTCACTTCTTTGGTTCGTCAGAAATAATTTAGTTTGCATTGGTCTTTTTGCAATTACTTTTTTTTACCGTAGAACTTACTTGCTGGTTGTCCCTTGCAGAAGAAGTCGCTGGTCGTGGAGAATCAAAAGAAGTCGACGGCCGTGGGGGAGGTTCTTTTTCATTTTGGATGCTGGGTGCTTCTTCAACAACGTCGTTCTTTTCTAGCGTTCTATCTTTATCCCCATTTAAATATCCAGGATGTCTCCGACGCAGATGATCCCTTATATTTGAAGTATTTCCCGAATACTTCAATTCTTTTTTGCACAGTTCACATACTACTGTTTTGTCCGATGTTTTCTTATAATATTCCCAGACGCATGAACGTTTTGCAGTCGCCCTCATTTTAGTGTAAGTTACCTGTTGCAAATAATAAATAAATGATGACATGTATATACGGTAATTATGTTGTAGGTACCTTTAATCTTTTTCACTTTATGTATACACAGTTTAATTTCAAAATTAAGATTCGCGTCAACGAACTAACCGCACAATCTCGTGTATTTTGAATCTCGTTCAGCTCTGGAATTCGATTCTGTGATTCGGCTCCAAGATTCGTCTCAATTGTGCTTCAGTTGCATTGTGTAAGCGTCAGAATGGGACCGTATGAAAGTAATCGTTTAAGTTATTGCACCGCATGGAAAGTATCGGGTGTCTTATTGAAAAGCAAAGGCAAAACACCAAACAGAAATCACCTATATTAGTTTTGTCAGCATTATATATCGTGTGATCAAATAATTGTATGTCAGCTCGAGTTTACTGTGGTTCCATAATGGTGTGTATAATTTCGAAAAATGTTTCGTATTACTTTCTGACAACTAATAAAACAATATCAATGTAGGTAATTTCAAAAATAAACCACCCCTATCTACATAATTTATCATTATTTTGAAATCAGATACACTGGAGCTGGAGTTCGTATGATATCAATTTGATATTCAGCAAAAAAGGTGAGGCACTGCTAAATAAATGTGACCGCGAGACGATTATTTGCAAGATGTACTTTGCTTTCCTTTACCGTGCCGCCTGAATAACTTTTTGAATATAGACTCAAATGTGAAAAGTGAGCCTTTGAATTGAATCTTTTAATTGGCGCGATTCGAATCTCATGCCTCACTCGACGGAGTCCGTTCATGGAGCCGAATCGTTCTTGAACGACACACCTCTAATTCTAAAACAAATGGAGCGCACCGCTAAAGCGAATTAGATATCCTTTTAAACTAACCTATTTATTATAGAGGAACTCGAAAGCAAATTAAACATCGGATCTATAATTTCACATATCGCAACTAGTATTATCAATTATTATCTTATAATTTTATTATTATACCCCTTTTCTGGTATTCTACATTCTAAAGCGAATATGATATTCGTAAAAATTAAAAATGCGTTCAATAGTTAGGAGCATTCATTTAATAAGTATTTTTAAGCAAATGGCGCGTATAGGGAAAACGAATAAAAATATTCGAATGAATTCATTCGATAGTTGGTACTATTCATTTAGTAAGTATTCGATAGCAGAAATCATTCGATAGTGCCCATCACTATTCTAGAATGATTTTGTGACTGGGTATAAAGTGGATCGACGGACCGATCGTGATTCATTGTGGCCGCAGTAGTCCTACAGTTCACGTCGTACATAAATGTTATAAATAAATATCGCTCGGTTTACTTAATTATTGTTAGTATGTAATTATTGTTAAGTATTAGTTTTGTTTAAATAAATATTTAGTGGACATTTATGGTAAATACATTCCGAACCCTATTTAAAACGTTAAAATCGTTACAATAATATATTTTTTCTACGACCACTACTGCAGGTGATCAATATTGTACAACTTACAAGTTGTATAAGCGTCTTCTTACGCACAGCGTGCGTAAAGTTGGTCGATCGCACGATTAGGGATTTAGTGACTTATTATGTTGGCAGTAACAATGCTTTTTCACTTTAATTTTCACTATAGTTACGTATATTTTGTAGTTGTTTGTACGAAGCTGTGATTGCAGCCGCCTAATTTTTAAGGTGGTGTGACCGTAATCATTTGACAGTCAATAAAATATTTCTTTTTCATTTTACGAAATGAGTGTGGTCGTAGAAAAAGTATAGTGCGTAACTTTTTCAGTCGTACGTAATATGCCATTTACGACTCTTGTTACGTACTATATTATTAGAACAAGAGGATAGTTCAGGGCGTGGCCACTTATAGTTTACTCACAAAGTCAGGTACGCACAGTTTATTGGTAAAAAATAAAATAACCAATACATGGCCAGAAATGGCGAAGCGAACAAATTAACAATTTGTAAATAATAAGGATTGGAACGGTAATGGTCCGACGCCGCAAAACCAACCAACACCTTGGCTTTTCTGTACCAGAATGATCTCATCCCCAACGCTACTTATTCCCAGATTGTTTGGGTTTTGCAGACGCCGCCGCCGTTTCATTAAGCAAAACAATTCTAATGAAACAAAACATCCCAAAAGCGGAAACATTAGTCATTTTGAAATCGTTCTCTCTCACGATCCATTGGTCGCACAGAAAAAGGTATTCAACAAAAAATGTTGGAATTAAAATTCTACACATTTTGGTCAGTGCCGCCATACCGAGAAGTTGGTATTTCGAACGGTAGAGGGCGACAAAGTTACGAAAAGTTGTGTTTCTCCGTTCGTGAAAAGTAAGTAACCTTTTTTCCTGGTATTTTCCCTGAATACCTGCTGTTCTAAACTTGTTAAAACTTGCATTTTATTGCACTTTTTGGGATCAATCGGGCACATAATTTCCGGGAGTGGTATAGAAGATGTGTTGAAACTCATTCGTAGAGAGAACACCGCAACGCACGTTTTGTCAGGTCACGCTTATTCACAGACAATGCCTGCGCACACGTTAGTGCATCCGTCAATCGCAAAACCTTGGACAACCTCTTCGAAACCGAGGATGAGGAATCGACTTCGACATTCGAGAACAGCCCATGGAAACATCAATTATTGCCAGAGTTCTTTGAGACGAAACTTGTACAATTAGAGCAAGACGGGCCCACAGCTAAACTATGGCTGCAGAATTTTGAAATGGTGACATTGCTTAAACGATTCGCGAGGCAGAACGATCGGGATTGGAATCTTCACCTGTGAAACGAATGTTACCATTCTTTCACGCAGCCGGATACGTGCATTATGCCAAATCAGCGCATCTATACTTGCAGGACATATCCACTTTGAGTAATAGAATGCCGCCCGAGTAATATAAACACTTTACTGAGGATGGCTATTTCACAATCCGTCGCACAAACAAGCTCTGCTCCGATATTTTGTGATCAAACTGTTGAGCAAAACCCTTATACGCTCGGCGAAGGTTCAGAGTGGTATGTATGTTTCAGCATGGCAGAGGAAGTGGAAGTGGACGTTGGGTGTGTTGACTCTGGGTAATAATCGGAAACTCTTCAATAAATTGCTATTGTGCCGAAGAATTTGGTACCGCAGCGATGACATCGGTTGTCAGCGGTACCCAAGCGTTTGGATCTCTAAGCTGCACACTATAACAAAATTAAAACTCTGTCACGTATGACTGCGACAAGCAAAGAACGAGAAACTAAAGACACAATAAATCACCTGTTGCTCTTTTAGAGGATGTTCTTTTCGATACGAAAAGAATCCGATCTGAAAACGTATTTGACCTATGAGCTGGCACCTTTTCCAACGTCTCTTCTCAGGTGACGAGATGAGGAAAAATACCAAATCGGATTTGTACAAGACGTTCTCGCCACTATCTTCGACGGATATTAACTTTGGAAGGCGCTACTCACGCGTAATTGTCAGAGGTTTTGCTTCACAAGGTACTTTGGGTCGGAAACGCTTTCGAAGATGCCAACTCTCTGATCGTCCAAACTGCTATTGACAAGTCAAAAAATATCGACTCCGTCATGATGATTCTGCGGAAAGATGTGGACTTGCTAATTATTCTCACTGGAATAGCGTCACATGACTCAAACATCTATTTCCGAAAATCTGGAAGAAAACCAACGCCAGAACAGATACTTTTTTTCGGCGTTCATTCAAGCAATGCGATGACGTGAAAGACAACATTCTCTTTCTACAAGCAATGAGCGGCTGCGACACTACGTCTGCACTTTTCAAACAGGAAAAAATAAAGTTCATCTCAACACTGTCAAAAAGTGAGGCACTTCAAAATTCCGTCAGTGTTTTTAAAGCCACTGTTCCATTCGATTGGTTTATATCAGTCACTGATCTAGGTATCTGCTATACGCAGATCTGCCACGACAATGTTATGTCATAATTCGAAACTATAAGTCATGTTTTTATCTTTTAGCGCTTAAAACGTTGACTTTTGCCTTTGTTCGGTCCAAGCTAGAATATGGAGCTGTTATAAAGAAGAATAACACCCGTATGCATAGTCGTTCGCCAGCGACTCGCCGGCGACCCGCCGGAGTTTCGCTGCGCGCCGGACGAAAATTATTACATTGCATAATCGCCCGACGGTAAAACAATGGACGCGCGTTACTATAGTTTTCGGCGGAGCGCCAGCGACGCGAATTATATCAGGATCCAGTGTCGGCCTGCCTTATCTTTGCAGACTCAGTTTCCTGCCGATTAGATTAAGAATTGCTGCATGAGAATTGTCTATTTCGCACCTAATGTACTGTAATTAGTTCAGTTCTACTTGTAACCTACATGAAGCAACTCCTGTAGTTTATTATAAGCTTCTACAGTTAAATAAAGTTTTTAAAAATTGTTTCGGCCTTTTGCGACACGAAACTGGCGCAGTCGGTAGGATGCACAAAGGGCACTAAGCATTTTTGAAAATTTTCAAAAAATTTAAAATTAAAAGTGCACCTTGGCTTTTTAGCCTTTATTGTGTATTCTTAAAATCTACCACCCCATTGTTGGCATCGAGGTCCAGGTCTCCACACGGAACACACATCGTCCACCGGATTCCTGCGAAGTAGAGCCACAACCCCAGGACCATCCTTGCTGATCTTTGCGTGGGACAGCCATCGCCCCGGAGAAGCATCGCTGGTTCCTGTCTCAGCCTATTGGAGGCATCTGATCATCGTGATCGACGGACTATCGAAGTCACCTCAGCATGCTAATGTAAGCAGTTTAAATTGCTTTAAAGTGAAATTTAAACCAACTATTTAAAAGTAATACTAACTTAATATTAAATTATAGTAAAAGTGCATTTGATTATTGAATTAAATCAACCATATCGATATCAATAGACGATATGAGCCATTGGTTTGTTTCGTAATCAACAATTGCAATTTAGTCATTAAGATCAGGCAAAGCGCGGTAAGCCCGACCAATTGCTGCACACATTAAGTGTGCTTAATTTGCATTTGTGCTCACGCTTTGTGCGTAGGAACCCTGATTTAGGCCCCTACTAACACCCAAAAACATCCACATAAATTAAAAGTGCGAATAACTTAATGAATATAGAAAACATCAATCAACAACTTCTAGACGAGTTAAATTTTATTGCACAAGAAATTCAAATTCCAAACATGGCACTATTCCCTCAAAGATTTAGTGTTCGTATGATTTCGGATATACCGACATACGATGGCAACCCCGCCACTCTTTCGGAATTTATTAGATCAGCAGAACTCATAACAAGTCAATTTTTAGTGGCACAACAGCACGAGGCTTACGTAAATAAATTTATAATTGCATCTATTAGGAACAAACTTACGATTTTGTTGGTTGGGCTGAGTTAAAAGCAGCACTAGTCGATCATTTTGGCGACCAAAGGAGTGACCTAAATCTAACAATTGATATGTCTAAAATGCGAAAAAACTCTAAAGAATCTCCTATAGATTTTTATAACAGGGTGCGAACCCTACTTGCGACTTTTAATTCAAAAATTTATTTAGGACCGGGAGCGGAAGTAATAAAAGATCACAAATTAGAAACAGCTAAGAGCTTTCCTTTCTGGTATTCATGAAGCTTTTGGAACCTTGCTAAGAGGTAGGAACCCTCTCAGTTTAGAAGCCGCGATTAAAATAGTTCGCGAAGAAATTGACATCCGCTACTCTAACAGTAGAGCACTCAATTCCACTCAAAATTTAAATCAAAAACCAAGTCACAAGCCTTATACATCTAACACTTATTTCGCGCAAAATTCAACCACTTATCCGAACATTCAACAGCAATGAAATTCTTATAATGGATTCCCACAACAAAATTTTAATAATTTCCAAAGTCTGAATCCCAATTTCAACAGACCTTCACAATTTCAACAGCGACCTAATCCCAATCCACAACCAGCTCAATTTTCGGGATATAGAAGGCCATATGGACAACCCGGGCAAAATGTAATTGCCCCACAAAAAGGTTTCAAGCCAAGCAATCCCCCTGAACCAATGCAGCTTGACAGCGTAAGCAAAAGGTTACCTCAGAGTCAAGGTCCTAATCCAAATAAACGTCTTGACAATCAATCTTCTGTACCCTACATCCGACAGTCGAATCAGCCCCGTAATTTTCATTTCGAAGAACTACACCACTTAGAATCTCACAAAGAAATCGAACAAGAAAATTTCGAAAATGACGAATATTACGACCACTGTAGCCCCGAATTTGACTATTCAGAAAACTACCCAGAACATGACACAGAAGAAGATAGACTTGATGAAGCTGCAAATTTTCGATAAAAGCCTCTGAAACCCTAATTGACACATTCAACTTCAATTTTCCTAAATCAAACTTGCCGTATGTTATAATTCCTGGTACTCAAGATAAACTTTTATTAGACACAGGTAGCAGTAAAACTATCTTATCACCAAAATTTGTAGAAGAACATTTTCCAAATTCAGTAATTCACTATAATTTCCAAATTTCCACCGCCTATGGTACATCATATCATGATAAAGTAGCTGACGTCCGAATTAATTCCCTTTTCAAGAAACCCGGAACACATTTGTGTTATTTGTTCGACTTCAACCCGAACTACGTAGGAATTATAGGTGCAGACCTTTTGGCAGATCTTAACGGAGCAATAGACTTCAAATGGATGCACGTCCAAACAGATAGTACTATTATACCATCCTACTATAACTCTTCTATGCTACGCCAAGAACAACAACGTAGGAACGAATGCAATTTTACTAGAATAAAGCCTCACCTGGCATCTATTAAACGACTAACCTTGGCACCCAGATCAGAAACTCAAATCATTTTACCCACTGTCAATAAAAACGGCACATATTTATGCGACAAAATAAAATTCAATCAATTGTGTCAAACGCCTAGAGCCATCGTAAAAGCGCACAACAATTATTTTCATACCACTGCTATAAATACTTCAGCTGAGATTTTTACATTTGAAATCTATCAACCCCTAATTTTAGAGCTTTCAAAACCCGATGATACACATGATGTCCACATTAATAACGTCGAACTAACGTCACAATCCCGCAACCAAATATTAAATGAAAACCTGCGTAACATCAATACGTCACATCTGAATCACGAAGAGGCCCAAGCTCTTAAAATCCTCTGCTATCAATTTAAAGATATTTTTCATTCCCCTAAATTGCCCCTCACATTCACGAACCTAACAAAACACCATATTAGAACCAAAACTAATATACCAATTTATTCAAAAAATTACCGCTACCCTCAAGTCCACCGAGAGGAAGTCAAAACTCAAATCAATCAAATGTTAAAGGATAACATAATTGAACAGTCTGAGAGCCCTTACAACGCCCCTATTTGGATTGTTCCAAAAAAATGGATAACTCCGGAAAACAAACACGTTAGCTTTTGACACTAAACTCATTCTAGGCACGACTGACAGTGGTGTTTTGAAGTAATTTTAAATTTATTCACATCTCAGTTGCCAATTAAAAGTTCAGATTCGCACAGCTACTTATATACTTTGTCCTAGTTTTTTTTTCAGTAGCAATATTACTTTTTATGTGTAATTTAAATCGAGAAAACTAAATATTATTCAAATAAAAGTCTCCATAATTCCACAATCATGTATTTATTGCTTACATTTTCTAAAAGAAACATTAGCTCAAACACAGGTGTACAGCCGATGCATTAATGTCATTTCTTTTTATACTGGCACCAGCATTGTCCACTACGTTATCTGGAATGATGATTGTATCTGCCTCATTCAATAATTCTTGTTCTAGCATATCATTAGGTATGTCACCATCTGGTATACATAATGTCGGCGTTTGTAAACTGCAGCGGATCATTAGTGAGGGTATGTAAATTGCAGCGGGCACCGTTCAGGTAGTTTTTGGGACGTATTTAAATTGCAGCGGGGTCATAAAATTAAATTAATCGACAACTAATCACATCATTTCCCATCACACTTTATTCAGGCTTGGGACTGGCGAAATATACATATTAAATATATATTCGGCGTGTTTAAAAATGATGGATTTTTGTGTTTTCGATATTTGTTTTTTTATTTTTTTTTTAATCGCCAAATAAAATTACTTCTTGTGCATCACTGTATCGCCAAAGTGATGGCATACTTGCTGCAAGAAACTCAGTCTATTTATACATCCGTTTTTGTACGCGGACAAACGGACTTCTAAAAACTGTTGTTTATTCAACGTTTCGCGGTTCACTTTTTTCTTGCAGTCGATGCTCCTCATTTTGACGTAAGTTTCGGTCTGATACTCCAAGAGAGTTTGAACAAAGATGTTCAGATTTCGATGGAAAGTGTCGAAGTTTTTATTGAAATGAGAGTGGAACGACTCGTATGCATTAGTCGTTCGACACATCTCTGCTGAGGATGATGTCCAGATAGATGAGGGAAAGAGAGCCTCTTCGGAAACGTAGGTGTCAACTAGGTAATCCAAGTACCTTGAGACGCGTTGATCTTTGGGTTGTACGGCTCCAAGGTCAAACCCGAAGACTTCAAAGTTTCCTTTTTATAAAACTTGCAGCCGTCTGCTAAGAGCAGTTTTCTGCCGCGTTCGCTCTCAACAACCATTACTTTATTCATTTTAGCGTAGGAACGTTCGGTTTCGTTGCTGAATGAATAGTGAGAATTTCTTGCAACAGTTCGTCTATTTGTTAACACATCTTCAAAATGGAATACCATAAATTTTACAGTATGGAATTCCATCATTAGGCGCTCATCAGATCATGGTAATTACACGGCGCCCGTCATTAACATGAACCCGCTGCAATTTACATACTTTTTGGAGACACTACCTGGCTATTACATGCTAATGAGGATTAAGCCGCTGCAGTTTACATACGTCCTACTGGTCCCATAATGTAACGACTATCAGCCGCCGGAAGCGATGACATCACCGTCTGCTGGGTCATCGTTCCCGAACGTTCCACAGGGTGACTCATCGATGAATCGTCGGCATTTTCCAGCAACTTCTGAATTCTAAAATAGTGATGGGAACGAATGAATGAAAACTATCGAATAGTTCGATAGTCACCGATTATTCGAATTATTCGATAGCTTAAACGAATGAATGGTTTTATTCATTCGTCATTAAGCTATCGACATGGCAAATGAACGAACTGGTAAGACGATAGCCGGCGCGGTAGCGCAAAGCGAACCGAACGAATGAATACATGAATGAATGAATATATTCATTCGGTTTTCGCCGCTTGCTAACTATCGAACTGCGGTGTACAGCTTACAGCACTTTTGCAGTAAACTACAGGATATTTGACTGCCAAAACAAAAACCCACAATATGTCTTTTAGATATTAGATTTTAAAAGTAATTTATAAGGAATTGTGAATAGGATTACTTATTTGAAAAATGCTTATTTTAGACATTTTATTACATTGAAAAAATAATTTATTAGACACAAAATTTAACACGAATACATAATTTGAAAACTATACCGCAAATAGGAAATTAAATCTAATGAACTAAAATTAATATTTAATATAAATATTTATTATGTAACTAAATATTAAAGTAACAAGGAATATTCTTTGGCTATAACTTAGGTATTGCTTAAATACATAAATATTCATTTAGTACAAAAAAAAAGCATGAAACGGAATAACATAAACGCATAATGTAAGAATTTAGCACGTGTAGGTATTTAAATTCACTCGAACTAAAATAAATTATGTAGGTACAGTCGTGTGCAAATAAATCTGGGACAGTGTTTTTTTCACATGCAGATTTAGTTAAGAATTGAAGAATATCTCCATGGATTTCCTGCTATCAGAAAGAGTTACATTAAACTTTAATAGATACTGAAACCCGTAACTCTCTCTGATAAGAGGAAATCCATGGAAATATTCTTCAAATTCTTAACTGAATCTGCATGTGAAAAAAACACTGTCCCAGATTTATTTGCACACGACTGTACATATTAGCAGAAAAGAAATCATTGGCAATAAAATGTTGCAAACCAGAACTTAAACGAACTAATATTACTATTTAAAAATATTATATTGTCTAAATTTTTGCTTGATAATCGGTTTCTGCGGTCGTTGATTATTTGGCCGGTTTTGGAAAATACCCTCTCGGAAGGCACTGAGGTGGCGGGAATACAAGAATATATTAAATGTAACTCGTACAATTCTGGCAATAAATTTTTATTTTTTTCCCAAAACTGCAGCGGATTTTCTGTTCTTTTGCACATTGGCATGTCCAAAAAAATTTTTATTATTGTATGGGCGGTCGCCACTGGTGTTGATTCCGTTTCTCTTTTTTTCACTTTTTCATCAAAATGTACCAGATATCATCATCTTGGCTATTCCCCTCAGCACTTATTTCGCCAAGAGTCTCTGTCGGTTCGGTATTATCTTTCTGCTTTCTGCTAATTATAACTGAAAGCTCGTTTTCAATCAAATTTGCGGCTGATTGGGCATTTTCATCAATCCCAAATCCTAACTTCTTAAATCTGGGATACAGAAATGTGGCTTTTGAGCAAACTTCATTTTTTTCCAGTATTGCCAATCTCGTGGTGATATTTTGAAGCAAACTTTTTTGCAAGGATTTTCCACTTGCTGTCTGGCAATTTCTATTCTTAATGGTATGTTGTATTCCCCTTATAAGCGGAATGACTAGAGCCATTGTAGTATATTTTTCTCCTGACAACTGAACTGTTGCTTTTTCAATCGGTTTTAAAACTGGAATCCAGTCAGCAATCATATCCCATTCAGACGGAGTAATAAATTCTGGTGATTTTGATAGCGATGTTAACACAGCGGATAAAGATTCCTTAAGTGCAAGTAATCTTTCTATCATTATTAGTGAAGAATTCCACCTAGTGGGAACATCGTGCTTTACTTTTAATTCCGCTAATCCCATCTGTTTTTCCATGTTTTTTAATTTTTCTGACGCAGTTGTACTATGTTTGAAATGTCCAACTATTGATCTGCATTTTTCAAGAAGTCGCTGCACTTCGACGTCCGTGTTTATAGCATCAGTCACACACAAATTCAGAGTGTGAGCTACACACGGATGATGCCGTATCTGTAGATGGTCATTGATAGCCTTTTTAACATTTGCTGCATTGTCGCTTACTATGGTAACAATTTTTTCTTGTATTTTCCATTCGCCAAACATATCTCTGAGAAGGGAAGGTATATTTTCACTTGTGTGTGACTCGGGGAATTCTCGAGTAGCCAAAACAGCATTACGTAATTGATCATTATAAATAAAGTGACTTGTTAGCGTACAAAATGCTTTAGTACTATCTGACGTCCAGATGTCTGTAGTAACAGCTAGGTGTTTAACGTCTGTGAGCATGTTAATTACTTCATTAGAAATAGTTGTGTGCGCTTTCGATAGCATGGTAGTCAACAACTTTCTATTAGGGGGTTTATATAAAGGTTGAAGCTGCCTTGTATATTTCAGAAAACCAACATCTTCGACAATAGATAATGGTTGATAGTCTAAAACTATCATTTTGAGAAGGCTTTTATCGATTCTCTCCCTTTCTGTTTCATTTAGCTCACTTCTTTGGTTCGTCAGAAATAATTTAGTTTGCATTGGTCTTTTTGCAATTACTTTTTTTTACCGTAGAACTTACTTGCTGGTTGTCCCTTGCAGAAGAAGTCGCTGGTCGTGGAGAATCAAAAGAAGTCGACGGCCGTGGGGGAGGTTCTCTTTCATTTTGGATGCTGGGTGCTTCTTCAACAACGTCGTTCTTTTCTAGCGTTTTATCTTTATCCCCATTTAAATATCCAGGATGTCTCCGACGCAGATGATCCCTTATATTTGAAGTATTTCCCGAATACTTCAATTCTTTTTTGCACAGTTCACATACTACTGTTTTGTCCGATGTTTTTTTATAATATTCCCAGACGCATGAACGTTTTGCAGTCGCCCTCATTTTAGTGTAAGTTACCTGTTGCAAATAATAAATAAATGATGACATGTATATACGGTAATTATGTTGTAGGTACCTTTAATCTTTTTCACTTTATGTATACACAGTTTAATTTCAAAATTAAGATTCGCGTCAACGAACTAACCGCACAATCTCGTGGATTTTGAATCTCTGGAATTCGATTCTGTGATTGGGCTCCAAGATTCGTCTCAATTGTGCTTCAGTTGCATTGTGTAAGCGTCAGAATGGGACCGTATGAAAGTAATCCTTTAAGTTATTGCACCGCATGGAAAGTATCGGGTGTCTTATTGAAAAGCAAAGGCAAAAGACCAAACAGAAATTACCTATATTAGTTTTGTCAGCATTATATATAATAATAATAATAATAATAATAAATTGTTTATTCCTGTACTATTATTACAAACAAGTAGTATATATATATGTGGTAGTAAATACATTGTACAAGAACCACAAGGTATTTGTACAGGCGCTGCACTGCAGTGCCTGATCTTCCACATATACCTTGATAAAAAAATAAATAAATTTCTAATTAAAAAAATGCCTAAATTTCTAATAAAATTATATATAAACTCCGGTATTATAGTTGCCGTTCAGTCATACCAAACCCAAAATGAACAAAAGCGCACCATTTTAAGAGCGCTTGCAACAACAATTTATTATAAATATATTAGTAAAGATATTTGGATGCACCCCTGTTCATCTAAGCTCGGCTCAACCAAGCCCGAACCACAACCGAAACACCGGCGCTAAAAAACATAAAAAGGAAAATGAAACAGAAAAAAGTATAGATGAAATAATTAAAATAAATAAAATGTTGCAACTGTCTTTATATGGAGGGCAAACGTATTTAAGAATAAAGAAAAAAGAGAATAATAAAGAAATAGAACAAAAGAGAATGCACAGCACAAATCTAATACGTATATATACATATATAAAAGTATTATTATATAGTAATACAAATTTATAATGTATTATTGCCTGTTTAACAAAACGTGGCGGAACCTGCGCTTAAATGAACCTAACGGTAAATTTTTCAATGAATTCGGGACAGAACTATAGACTTTATAAATATTAAAAGAAAAAGCTCCTTCGTACATAGAGGTGCGGTGTATTGGAGGAGTGATCCCGCCTTTGTATCGTAAATTTAAATTATGTACGTCTGTTCTAAAGGAGATTTTCTTATATAAATAAAGTGGACTTTTTTCTAAGATTAACTTGTGATACAAGCAGGCAGCACTCAGCAATCTCCTGTTTTGCATATTGAGCCATGACAAATCTTTCAGCTTATGAGAAATTCGTTCAAATTTACGGATTCGGAAAATTAATCTTAGGCAAGAATTTTGAATTCTTTGGATTCGTTGTGCAGTATCAGCTGTTATACACGGACCATAAACTTGGGAACAGTAGCTAAATTGGCTTAAAACCAAAGTTTCACATAAGGTAACCTTGACAGAATTAGAAAGAAGATGCCTGTGAGGATAAATTAATTTTAAACCAATGTAGGCCTTTTTAATATTATTTAAAACTTGTGTTTTATACCTAAAACTACTGTCTAGCGTTAAACCAAGATTTTTTGTCTCTTCTTTGACTGGAATTGCCACATTGTTTATATTTAAATTAACCTCATCCTTAATGACGCAAACATCCTGGGTCCTACCAAACAGCACAACAACTGATTTTAATGGATTTAATAAAAGAGTATGTTTTGTTGAAGCATCAGCTATGGCATTTAGATCTGATTGAATATCTTTAAGTGACTGTTGAATGTTTTCATGTTTAAAAGAATAGTATAACTGAGTGTCATCTGCATACATATGGATGTTACAGAATGACGTTATAGCACTAAAAGAACGTGTATAGATAGTAAACAGTAATGGACTTAAAATAGAGCCTTGTGGGACACCCCTGGTTACTGGTTTGAAAGAAGATTGTCCATTAGGCAATCTTACACACTGCTCGCGACCGGTTAAATAGCTGCGGCACATAGAAACGGCGTTATGATCGAGACCAACACTTTTTAAAATAACTAATAAAATCGTGTGATCAAATAATTGTATGTCAGCTCGAGTTTACTGTGGTTCCATAATGGTGTGTATAATTTCGAAAAATGTTTCGTATTACTTTCTGACAACTAATAAAACAATATCAATGTAGGTAATTTCAAAAATAAACCACCCCTATCTACATAATTTATCATTATTTTGAAATCAGATACACTGGAGCTGGAGTTCGTATGATATCAATTTGATATTCAGCAAAAAAGGTGAGGCACTGCTAAATAAATGTGACCGCGAGACGATTATTTGCAAGATGTACTTTGCTTTCCTTTACCGTGCCGCCTGAATAACTTTTTGAATATAGACTCAAATGTGAAAAGTGAGCCTTTGAATTGAATCTTTTAATTGGCGCGATTCGAATCTCATGCCTCACTCGACGGAGTCCGTTCATGGAGCCGAATCGTTCTTGAACGACACACCTCTAATTCTAAAACAAATGGAGCGCACCGCTAAAGCGAATTAGATATCCTTTTAAACTAACCTATTTATTATAGAGGAACTCGAAAGCAAATTAAACATCGGATCTATAATTTCACATATCGCAACTAGTATTATCAATTATTATCTTATAATTTTATTATTATACCCCTTTTCTGGTATTCTACGTTCTAAAGCGAATATGATATTCGTAAAAATTAAAAATGCGTTCAATAGTTAGGAGCATTCATTTAATAAGTATTTTTAAGCAAATGGCGCGTATAGGGAAAACGAATAAAAATATTCGAATGAATTCATTCGATAGTTGCTACTATTCATTTAGTAAGTATTCGATAGCAGAAATCATTCGATAGTGCCCATCACTATTCTAGAATGATTTTGTGACTGGGAATAAAGTGGATCGACGGACCGATCGTGATTCATTGTGGCCGCAGTAGTCCTACAGTTCACGTCGTACATAAATGTTATAAATAAAATATCGCTCGGTTTACTTAATTATTGTTAGTATGTAATTATTGTTAATTATTAGTTTTGTTTAAATAAATATTTAGTGGACATTTATGGTAAATACATTCCGAACCCTATTTAAAACGTTAAAATTACAATAATATATTTTTTCTACGACCACTACTGCAGGTGATCAATATTGTACAACTTACAAGTTGTATAAGCGTCTTCTTACGCACAGCGTGCGTAAAGTTGGTCGATCGCACGATTCGGGATTTAGTGACTTATTATGTTGGCAGTAACAATGCTTTTTCACTTTAATTTTCACTATAGTTACTTATATTTTGTAGTTGTTTGTACGAAGCTGTGATTGCAGCCGCCTAATTTTTAAGGTGGTGTGACCGTAATCATTTGACAGTCAATAAAATATTTCTTTTTCATTTTACGAAATGAGTGTGGTCGTAGAAAAAGTATAGTGCGTAACTTTTTCAGTCGTACGTAATATGCCATTTACGACTCTTGTTACGTACTATATTATTAGAACAAGAGGATAGTTCAGGGCGTGGCCACTTATAGTTTACTCACAAAGTCAGGTACGCACAGTTTATTGGTAAAAAATAAAATAACCAATACATGGCCAGAAATGGCGAAGCGAACAAATTAACAATTTGTAAATAATAAGGATTGGAACGGTAATGGTCCGACGCCGTAAAACCAACCAACACCTTGGCTTTTCTGTACCAGAATGATCTCATCCCCAACGCTACTTATTCCCAGATTGTTTGGGTTTTGCAGACACCGCCGCCGTTTCATTAAGCAAAACAATTCTAATGAAACAAAACATAACCCAAAAGCGGAGACATTAGTCATTTTGAAATCATTCTCTCTCACGATCCATTGGTCGCACAGAAAAAGGTATTGAACAAAAAATGTTGGAATTAAAATTCTACACATTTTGGTCAGTGCCGCCATACCGAGAAGTTGGTATTTCGAACGGTAGAGGGCGACAAAGTTACGAAAAGTTGTGTTTCTCAGTTCGTGAAAAGTAAGTAACCTTTTTTCCTGGTATTTTCCCTGAATACCTGCTGTTCTAAACTTGTTAAAACTTGCATTTTATTGCACTTTTTGGGATCAATCGGGCACATAATTTCCGGGAGTGGTATAGAAGATGTGTTGAAACTCATTCGTAGAGAGAACACAGCAACGCACATTTTGTCAGGTCACGCTTATTCACAGACAATGCCTGCGCACACGTTAGTGCATCCGTCAATCGCAAAACCTTGGACAACCTCTTCGAAACCGAGGATGAGGAATCGACTTCGACATTCGAGAACAGCCCATGAGAACATCAATTATTGCCAGAGTTCTTTGAGACGAAACTTGTACAATTAGAGCAAGACGGGCCCACAGCTAAACTATGGCTGCAGAATTTTGAAATGGTGACATTGCTTAAACGATTCGCGAGGCAGAACGATCGGGATTGGAATCTTCACCAGTGAAACGAATGTTACCATTCTTTCACGCAGCCGGATACGTGGATTATGCCAAATCAGCGCATCTATACTTGCAGGACATATCCACTTTGAGTAATAGAATGCCGCCCGAGTAATATAAACACTTTACTGAGGATGGCTATTTCACAATCCGTCGCACAAACAAGTTCTGCTCCGATATTTTGTGATCAAACTGTTGAGCAAAACCCTTATACGCTCGGCGAAGGTTGAGAGTGGTATGTATGTTTCAGCATGGCAGAGGAAGTGGAAGTGGACGTTGGGTGTGTTGACTCTGGGTAATCATCGGAAACTCTTCAATAAATTGCTATTGTGCCGAAGAATTTGGTATCGCAGCGATGACGTATGACTGCGACGAGCAAAGAACGAGAAACTAAAGACACAATAAACCACATGCTGCTCTTTTAGAGGATGTTCTTTTCGATACGAAAAGACGTCGCTCTGAAAACATATTTGTCCTATGAGCTGGCACCTTTTCCAACGTCTCTTTTCTCAGATGACGAGATGAGGAAAAATACCAAATCGGAATTGTACAAAGCGTTCTCGCCACTATCTTCGACGGATATTAACTTTGGAAGGCGCTACTCACGCGTAATTGACAGAGGGTTTTTGTTTCACAAGGTACTTTCGCTTTCGAAGATGCCAACTCTCTGATCGTCCAAACTGCTATTGACAAGTCAAAAAATGTCGACTCCGTCATGATGATTGTGCGGAAAGATGTGGACTTGCTAATTATTCTCACTGGAATAGCGTCACATGACTCAAACATCTATTTCCGAAAATCTGGAAAAAAACCAACGCCAGAACAGATACTTTTTTTCGGCGTTCATTCAAGCAATGCGATGAAGTGAAAGACAACATTCTCTTTCTATATGGAATGAGCGGCTGCGACACTACGTCTGCACTTTTCAAAAAGGAAAAAATAGAGTTCATCTCAACACTGACAAAAAGTGAGGCACTTCAAAATTCCGTCAGTGTTTTTAAAGCCACTGTTCCATTCGATTGGTGTATATCAGTCACTGATCTAGGTATCTGCTATACGCAGATCTGCCACGAAAATGTTAGATCATTATTCGAAACTGTAATTTTTTAATCTTTTAGCGCCTAAAACGTTGATTTTTGCCTTTGTTCGGTCCAAGCTAGAATATGGAGCTATTATAAAGAAGAATAACACCCGTATGCATAGTCATTCACCAGCGACTCGCCGGAGTTTCGCTGCGCGCCGTACGAGAATTATTACATTGCATAATCGCCCGCCGGTAAAACAATGGACGCGCGTTACTATAGTTTTCGGCGGAACTCCGCGCCGGCGCCGGCGCGGCGACGCGCTAGAGATCTGTCAGGCTGCGTCTCCCACAAACTTTTGCGTCTCCCACAAATTTTCGTGTGCAGTCCAGGGAACAAATAAGTAGAATAGCATTGATTTTGTTGTTCGCTTATTGTGGTTAATTGTGTTATAGCAATGGATCGTGATATAGATATGTTGTATAACGCAAATATAGATATTTTGGACTTAGAAATACACATTCCCCGTCGGTAAGAAATTATAATTAATGATAATTATTATTAATTACATGTGGGAATAAAACAAATTAAATTTAACTTTGATAATAATTATTGTAGGTAAAAGCTTGGGTTTCCTAGGAAGCGGTGCCGTCATTTAACGGCCGTAAAAATACGGTGGGTGACGTCACGAAAAACGGTGTCGTGTATATTAAGCTACGGTTTCCTAGGAATGCGGTGCCGTCATATAGCGGCCGTAAAATTGCGGCGCTGACGTCAGGTAGCGTTGGTAGAAAAAAGCGGTCGTTGTTGCGGTGGACATTGCTGTAAAGTTAAAACAACGTACTGACGCCGCGACAGTCTTTCGAGAAGTGTTTAAGCTTTGTTTGTGCGGGCCGCATTTAAGAAACTTATGATAATACAAACACTGAATGATGAACTCAAATGATCTCTTTATTAACAAAATACACCTAGTATAAAAAAATTTAAAAATAAAAGACTCATTAATAGAAATACTATAAAAAAGGACGGCGAAATATATATGTGGAAAAAGACAATTTAATGAGAAATAGGGTACAATGAGGCTGCTCTTGGAATTTTTAAAAGTCAAAATGTAAAATATTTGAAGGGCCGCGGCCGTACAAGAATGTGTGGCGCGCCGCATGCGGCCCGCGGGCGGCCTGTTGCTCATCCCTGATCTAGACCTAGCATTATTAGTATATTTGGAAGATAAGGAGTAATCGGAAGACGAAAACCATAGTTTGTGCGTCGCCATCTGCATTGCAATGAGGAAAATTTCAGGCAATACTTTCGCTTAACAGCAAAATTGTTTGATTATGTACTGAATCACATAAGAGATGACTTAACTTCTAAACCATATAATAGCAACAAAAAGCCTATATGTCCAGAAGAAAAGTTATGTATACGTGTGAGGTAAGTACACTGAATTACACACAATGTGATGTCTTTTTAGCTGTAATATACAGTGTCCGCCAAAAAGTCGGCATAATTTGGTAAATTTTTTTAATTTTCAAAAAAACTTTTTACGTCAATAATTTGTGCTTGTCTAAAAACCTATTTAGCCCCTATCATATATGCCGAATGATTTTTACTTGTTTAGAAAATGGAGTTTTTCGAAATTGTCAAAATCCAAAAAGTGCTATTTTTCGGAAATTAAGTAAGATTTCAATGATATTTTTTTAGAGTGTGTTATTTTTAGCTAACTGAACAATTTCAAGCCCAGAAGACACCTATTTTTTGAAAACAATTTAAATATTGTAAAACTACACTTGCCGCTATACGCTAGACACACCGTCAAAAAACGTTGCTTGAACTGTTTGTACCGTACTGGCCCACCGCTTCAAATGAGACGGCACCGCTTTATTACGTTCGATGTGCGCTACCGCTCTTTTGGAAAACACTTCGCTTGTTAAACGGGTGTCTGCCGGCAAATTTCATTTTTAAACTTGAAATAAAATTTTTATTTCTTAAAATTTGTTATTGAAAAAAAAACAAAATAAACCTTAATCTTTGGGAAATTATTTGTGAAACAGCACATCCGCCAAATGACGCCCCTCACGTCGTATCACTTCTTCCAAACGAACTTGAAAATTTTGCATCACACGCGTAAGCATGGCAGGTGTAATCGCACGAATTTCTCGGGTGATGTTCTGCTTTAACACATCCAAAGTGGGTGGTGCATAACTGAAAAATTGCACCATGTAAGCTTGCTTTTTATAAATAACCTCCAGCGATGTTTTTTTAGAAAATATGTAGAGGGTGTTACTAAAGTGACGGAATCAATAAATAATACAAGACGACGAAAATTCATTCTCATGATGGCTGCCAAAAAGTTAGTAATAACCTTATTACATACTGAGTGTAACAGGATCATGGTACACCCCCGTTTTTTCTTTATTTTTGAAAATAAATTTTAAAATAAAAGGTTTGTGTAAAGTGTAAAAAACGTTACTTATTATGTCAAAAAGTGATGTTCATTTAGTACATACGACGTACCAAGTTTCAAAAAATTATCTTCAAAAATAAAGAAAAGAAAAAGGATGCGCCATGATCGTGTTACACCTAGTAGATGGTTGTGAAAAAAACTCTCTTGTTGCCATTATACGACATATTCGCGAACTTCTACGGAAAGATTGACGCATAATTGACAATGATAACTTATTGAATAGTGTTTGTTTTCACCACAAAATCTGACTTTTACTCTAAAAGTCTACGTGGTGTCAATATTCATATATTCTACTATTGGAATTCTGTCAAGTGGACATACAGAATAGTCAACGACAATGAGCGCGTTCAGTGGACACAACAGTTGATTTAAACCACAAACATGTTTTTGGTGTAGTGGAAGTAAACATCGTAAAAGCGCCTGCACTAGTAGCGTTTAGCGATGCACATTCACGTGGCGACCTCTAGTAGTGCCATAACATAATTTGGCGAAGTAAGGTTATGTTATGTGTCCCTGGTATTGAAAATAAACAAAAACTGAACAAATGAATATTATGCTATTAACCGAAGTATTTGAAGATGGTATAAACTGGAACGCTTTTCAGATCTTTGAGTTAATAAATGTTTAATTCACATGGCGTATATACGGTTTTAATTAATTTTGACGAAATTTTAAATAAAAAATTTTAAAATATTCAAATTAAGATATAAATTTGTCCATTCAACTTCGATTTGATTTAAATTTTAGTAATTATATATTACACAGTACGAAGAGAAAGAATAATTGAATGTCAATATTTGTAGAAATAATAAAAATATGTTGTTCTTCATTGAAACTTTTTTAATTCTCTAGTGAATTAAAACACTTTTATCTACTCCAGTGGGATAAGTAACTCGTTACGTCACTCATTTGACACTATTTCAGTTAGGTAATTACACCACTCAGTTATGTAATGGTTTCATTACGCAACTGAGTTGTGTAATGACTTCATTACCTAACTGAAATAGTGTCAAATGAATGACATAATGACATTTGCCTACTAAAATATTTTTGAAAATGACAGATCTGACATTTCTCTTAATTCACTTTTCTCAATTTTAGACAGTCGTAGATAAAATTTTGTACAATACATGTGTGATAATGCATCATTAATATACTTGTGTGCTTACATAACTCGTGCTACGCACTCGTTTGTAACTTACACACACGTATATTAATGATGCTGTTATCCCACTTGTATAGTAAATAGCTATTATTTCACTTATGAATCTTAGACTGTTTATGAAGGTTGCTATGGAGTTAATAATGTCAATTTAAACTGTAAAAATTTAATAAAAACAATTAACTTTGGGTTACTCAGGTTTCGAGTGTTTTAATTTTTATAAACTGCATGCGAAATGACTCAGTCGCGTTCAAAACAGTTGCAAAATTTTAGGTTAGAATACTTCGTTTACTAAAGTCAACACACAATTTTTCTGGTGTCAATGTTAAGCAACAGTTGGAACTAACCAAAACTCAACAAGAACCGTTCAGTGGAACCAACAAGTCACCATACTCAACTGGTGTGTCGCCTGAACGCGCCCAGTGTCCAAGGCTTCGTCTTCCGGAGTTGTTGGTATATTATGTAGTCGTTGTTCTCTGTGCAGCGTTCTTCACAAAGACCGAAATGTCTGCACGGCAACAAAACTGTTGTTGGGGGTGCAGTTTGGCAGATCATACAAACTGCACTTCCACCCGATACGTCTGCTGTATTGGCTGCCTCAGTAACTTCTTGTTCTGTTTCTTCAGCAACTTCTGCAGCAATATCGTCTGCATCCCTGTTGTCTCAAAAATTATATTGTAGTTAGGTACATAGTTACACTTACTTATCATGCATAGAATTGTACGTAAAGTGTATCCCAAAGGAGTGCGCTAAACATTATGTAGAATACTAATTTTAAAATTGGGATCCGTGCTGAGACTGAATGTGCGCCAATGTGAAATCGGCAGTTTTGATTAGTTATGCATAAAATTGAGTGAAGCTGCGAGAAAACCATTTTCTTTAAATTCTCAAAATTCTAATACTTTTTACTGGAGTTGGTGGGTTTAAAAAATATGTAAATGTGCGTAATGAACTTAGTTTTGATTACAGACTGATCCTGCAAAATTAAAAAAAAGTGGAATTTCTCCCTGTCTTAAAGATTCCCGCCCGCCCTCTCACCTACCCACCTATACATACCGAATTGATATGGGGCAGGCACGTCTCCTGCCAAGGAGGCTAAGAAAAATTCTTCGGAAAGTTCTTCATCAAAGTCATCAGCAATGACGGAATTGAAGTGCCTTTCCACTGAATACGACACCTCATTCAAAAATCTGCCCACATCCTTATGATTTAAAAATGCTGTAGACGCTTCTTTAATTCGGCTGTCGTTCAGACGATATTTTCGTTTGCTAAGTACTCGGATCTGCAAGCCCTCGTCCACAAATGCTCGCAGTTCCCTTACCGTAGTGGCAGAAATGTTACGTATACCATCTGGAAAGAAATACAAAATTCAAGAGTACGAATTCAATTTTATACATACACAATGTATTCTGTAAAATTCATTAAACTGGAAGTAATCACGTAATGTAAGATTACCACGTCTCCAGTAAGAGGTGGGACATTACTAAAATTGATAATCGATTAGATTATATCGATTAATCAAATAATCGATTAATTGATCAATCAACTTATTGATACCAACATAATAAGTCGCTAAATCGCTAATCGTGCGATCAAGCTATTTTACGCACACTGTGCATAAGAACACGCTTACACAACTTGTAAGTTGTACAATTTTGATCACTTATAGTAGTGGTCATAAGAATACTGTTTATAACATTTTTTACAGTGTGACAAGAGCTTTATTAGTTAACTGGTCGAATAATGAAATTATCGATACTTAATCAATTATTTCTCCCAGACAGAGTTTCCAGTACAAAAAATCTACCCGTAAGTATTACCACGAGTAGTATCAAGTGCCATTTTATACGTTCTGTAATAATGGATAAAATAAAATAATACATTACCTCTGAACTCCCATACGTTTGGACCCCTTACACGCATTAGTCGTTGCAACATCGCGTGGAATGACTCGTTGTCGTTATTTGTTCTTCTGGTTCTATTGAACACATACAGTGAATTTGCGCCAACTTTTTCACACCATTGTCGTTGATGATACCTGAAACAGAATATTGAGCTAATTACATGTTAATAATAATAATAATGGTGAGGCACTAACACCCCATGAAGGAGCTTGGCCTGCAAGGCGGAAGGTTAGAGCTTCCGTATCCTCGCTCTCACACCCGACTGTCGCGTGTCAAATTCATGACACGTGGTGATGTGGTGAGCACCACGCATTAGACAGCCGCATTATTACCCCTTGTTCTTTCGAACGCAGGTTCCCAATTATTTAAAGCGACTGGGTAGGCCGCCCGCCAGGCATCGATCTGGGATTTGAACTCCATTACATGTTAGCTGAATAAAATGTTAGATCTACAATATGTACACATACTATCAAATACAGAGTTCGATGTAAAAAAGTTGGGAAATGATTATACGCGAAAAAGTAGTGATACATTAACCAAAAGTAATGCATACATAAATTACTAAAAGGAACTGCTGATCACTGGGAATTCAAAATCAAAATTAATTATAAATAACATTGTGCAATCAGCAATCTATATGTACGTATAGAAGTGAAACCGGGGAAATAATATGTAAAAACCAGAACTAACCTTAAAAGAGCGCGAAAGCTTTCCAGGATATTCTGCCTTAGTAGAAAGCTCGTTATGTGATTAACACCTTCGTCTATGGAGTTAGCTGGCAGCAGTGCTAATGCCATCAACATTTTAATGTCTTTCTTCGCGTTGTTGTTTGATTTTAATAATTCCGTCATTCCCAAAATGCGGAATTTTCTTAAAAGTGCCTAAAAACAAAGTTCTGAATGTCGAGTATTGTTACTTGCAACAAATAGGAAGGTAAGATATGTTTTTTGGACTTTTTCCACAGGAACACTTCAAGACGGGAGTAGATCAAAACTCCCGAAACGTTGTGTGTCACCCTAGACATTGGAAAAAGTCCGAAAAACCGGCCAAAAAATTACATTCAGAGAACAAATAGGAAGGTATTTTATTATCGAATTTTTCAAAAACAAATACCGAGAAACGGGTTTTCCATAAAAATACGAATTTTGAGATAAAACCAAATCAAAGAGAGATCGTAAATCATAACTATTTAAACAAAAAGACCGTATTTAGAAAGAAGAAAAAACTTGTATGAGCTCTAATGTTTACGGTATCTTGTAATTTTACGTTCTTTTGGGCATTTTTGTCTAAAAAGATTTTTGTAAGTCGAAGCAATACCTATAGATGTTTAATGATTCGAATTTTTTAATTTTCGACTTTATGATCATTCTAAACGATTCTTGAATTTTTTCAGTTTACAGTTATTATTTGTTTCAGCAAATAATCTTTGCAATTAAAAAAAAATTAAAATAATTATTTACCATTTGTTGGGTTACCTTTAAAACACGCGTGTAGAAATATGACATTGTCATACCTGGCAGTAATGAAAGAAACATCCTGTTTTTCTGGCTTGTGGAAAATGTATTCCTAGTGAAGTCACAAGGGACACTTCAAAATCGCTCATTATGAGCTGTGGGTGGAATTCTGGCACAATCTCTTTGATTTTTTCAAAAACTATATTATATGCTTCTGTTTTCCGCGAAGACATTAATGCGAAGGCACAAAGAAATGCCTAAAGCGGAAATATTCATTTTAATAACATGTAATTATAATTATCCTGTTTCAATAAATTATAAATTAACGACATCATTGAAGGCTGCTTAGTACTTACATATCCATAGTGGACTACCATTATAGTGTTAAGAGCTGGCTGCTGGCTGGGTGCTTCGGTCTCGTTTTAAACGTTCCATCAACATGCACTTCCTTGGCATCAGCGAGTAAATGCTTTAAACGTTCTGCTAAAAACAGAACAGATAAAAACTCGCCTTCACCAACGGCTCCTCTGCAGAAAACTTCGCTATCTATTTGGCCAAATCTCGCACTGCCTTTGCATATATCGCCAAATTCTCTAAGAGTAGTTTGCATTGCCGGTTGGACACGGCGGCGTTCCCGACGCCTTAATTTTGCAGTAGTTGGAAATGCTAATTTGCTAGCCGCATCCACACTAGATCTGAAAATTGTTATGTTTACATACCACCGAAAAAACAACGTAAGATTGTGAATGCCGCCATCAAAACTTAGCTTGGACTTGTAATTTTTGTAATTTATTTCTCAGGGATTTCCAAAATGTGCTTATATAAAATTTCAAAAAATCTTTAGAAAATAATGTCAATAATTTTTCATAATACCTACATATATTGTACTATATCAGTACTGTCTGGTTGATCGAAATTTATGCATTAAGGGAGATATGAATATGTTTTTCCCTGAGCTTGGCGTGTGTACCGAAGGTAAAGAACATGAATATCTCCCGTGGTGCATACAATATTTTATTTACTAGCACATTAGTAAGAATAGTATAAAATTTCAAAAAATTTAAAATTAGAATATGTAACATCAAGGATTGCCTCATTGTATGGTTGCCAGGACGTTATTTATAGTTGCATTGTTACCATGAGTTCGAGGGAGAAATAATTTGACAAGTCCCTTGGGAGTTATGAGTAGCTTTTCATATTTTGTTTCTATGACGAAAATGTACAATATCATGTTGCTAGTAAATAATAGTAAAGGGTGTTTTTTTAGAGGGATACAACTTTAAATTGAAATAAAGCACAGAAAGATGTTTTTAATATCCTTGAAATTGGCTTTATTTGAAAGATAATTTTATGACAATCATGTTTGAATATGATTTCGGGCATGTGACCGCCGCGATTGGCGTATACATGACGTAATCTGAAGGTCCAATTTTTCACACACTCTTTTCGCAGTAAATCAGGCTGTATTTCATTTCAGCAATAACGTGTCGAATTGTGGCTTTCAAGTGCTCAATTGTTTATCGGCGGTTTATCGGCATAGACATGCGACTTTACATATCCTCCAAGTAAATAATCTAATGGCGTCAAATCGCACAAACGAGGTGGCCAGTTAACAGATCCACGAAATGGATTTTTAATCTTGCCTAAAACAATATATCGAGTGGAAACAGAAATGATTTGATAATCGAGAAGACACGAGTTGCATTCGGCTAGACTATATCACGAGTCAATAAACAACGTTTGAATAGTGTATTTTAAATATTAAAAGTACAATTAATGTGATTGTTATGACAATTGTACTGACAGCAGGTAACGTGATGTTTATGAAGGCGTGTGATTATCACCTATTAATCAGGAAGGTATGTGATTGTCAGTTGCTATGTACATTATCAAAAGTTAGTACATGCGTAACTATGCATTTTGCCGTTTTTCATTGGTTGATGTTAGAGGGAGTGGTATAATCTTTCAAATAAAGCCAATTTCATGGATATTAAAAACATCTTTCTGTGTTTTATTTAAATTTAAAGTTGTATCCCTCTAAAAAAAAAACACCCTTTATAATATATCATGAGGGACTAAAGTGCATCATTAAATCCCGCGAGTGAATATTATTTCCTGAGGGCCCGAGGGAAATAATCACTCAAGGGATTTAGGCACTTTAGTCCCGTGTGATATACGCTATTTTTTGTACTTTTGAGAAAATTATAATCAAGCATTTGAAAAATTTGGAATCTGTCAATTTGGAAACTGACAATTACAATTTTACAGCAGGCCCTGGAGTATATTGTCAGTCTATGTTAAATTCGAGATTTGCAGGTTAAGTTTTGCGTCAGTGTGTGTCAAATTACAAACAAAACCTAACCTACTAACCTCGTGTGTACATACATTTACCATAGTTACAGTAACATTTTTACTTTAGTCCCTAGGTATGTCTTCTGATCCCTGGTTTCTAATATATTGTATGACTTCTACTTCTACAGGGTTTTGTTTTTGTATAGTTTGTGATAAGAAGTTTTCTGTGGTTTTCACAATTTCAGATTTATTTGTAATCATTTTTCCATTTTCGTCTTTTAGTTTTATTATACTTTTTCTTCCCATATTTATTTGACGTTTCAGAACAGTTTTTTATTTTGTTCGATTGTTTCGGCGATTTTAGTGGTGTTATACTTTCGAATACCTTTCCTAACCTCTTTTGATATTTCTTTATTGATTTTTCTGAGTTCTGAGTTTTTTGAGTTTGTATTTTTCATTTCTCTTCTTTCTTTCATTAGGGATTTTGTATTAACACTGATCTTGCTAGTGTGTAGGTTTTGTTTAATACGGTATTTCTGAGTTGCTTCCTTTAGTGTTTTTACTATGGCGTCGTTTCTTTCTTCAATGCTATTTTCGTCTTTCACCCGACTTAGTCGTTCTTCTATCATGTCTATGTATTCTTGCCGTTTTTCAACTTTTGTCCATTTTCCATTATTACCTTTACTTTTAGCCTGATTTTTTGTAAAGATACTTCTTTCATGTTTTAGATTGATGATTATTGTAGCTCTCACCAGACGGTGATCGCTTCCGATGGAAAATTTGTTTAAGACTTCAACATTTTTTATAACTTGCCGTTTATTTGAGATTATGAAGTCTACTTCGTTTTTGGTGAGACCATCTGGGCTCCTCCAGGTCCATTTTCTGTTTTCATTCTTTTTGAAGAAACTGTTCATTATAAATATGTTGTTTTGTAGACAATATCCTAATAGAGTTCTACCTCTCTCGTTCCTTTCTCCTACTCCATACTGCCCTATTGATGTTTCAGCTTCGTCTTCTTTTTGTCCTATTTTTGCATTGAAGTCTTCTATGAGTGTATAGTGTGTTGGGGTATATTCATATGCCTTGGTAATATCTTCGTAGAAGGTGTCTACTTCTTCGTCAGATCCTTTCGATGTAGGTGCATAGGCTTGTATTATTTTGACGCTGTATCTGTTGTTTAGTTTTAAAATTCAATATATAACTCTTGAGCTTATATTTCCTACATCTATGATGTTCTTTGCGTGTCTTTTATGTATTATAAACCCCACTCCTCTTAATGCAAACACTTCTGGAATTTTGATTACAACAGACAAAAAGATTTTATTTTAAATAACGTTGAAAGTGTTAAACCTGAAAGACGCCGATTAAGGAAGAAAAGTGGCACTTTGCATAAGGATTCTAAAAAGTATTTTTTGTCCCCAGGTCCGGAAAGAATTCGCGTATGCAAGGATTTCTTTTAAAAAACTTTAGCCATACACAGTGATGTGATTGATAAGGCATTTAAACATATGGGCAAAGGAAAAGTATTTGTTGGCAAGATAATAGGGGAAGAAAAGAGCCTGCCAATAGAACTAAGCCTGGCGACATACAAAAAGTTAAAGATCACATCGAAAGCTTTCCCACCATGGAATCGCATTACAGCAGAAAAAGTACCAAACGATTGTATTTAGATTCTGTGCTGAGTATAACTAAGATGTACTCGCTTTATAAAGAATTATGTACAAAAGAAAATACTAAACCGGTGTCCTTAATAACTTATAGAAGAATATTGTGTAATAATTACAATTTGTCTTTTTATAAACCCAAAAAAGATCATAGCCAAATTTGTGCTACTCATCTTCTGATCCAGAACAAAAAGCAGTGTACGAAGAAGAATATAATCAGCATATAAGCCGCAAATAAGAATGCTATAAGGCTAAAATAGAAGACAAACAGAGAAGTACAGAAGAAAAACATATTATGTGCTGCACATTTGTTCTTCAGCGTGTTCTTCAAATACCATACTAAGTCAGCCCTATGTATTACAGTCGCAAAATTTGTATCTACAACTTTACAATTTATGAATTACTATTGCCGAACGATGCCTTTTGCTTTACCTGGACGGAATTAAATGGGAAACGTGGAAGTTCAGAGATGGTACATGCCTTTATAATTTCATTCTACAGCTACCTACCAGTATTACCGTATTCATTTTTTCTGACACCTGCGGTGGGCAGAACAGAAACCAAAATGTTTCAAGTCTGTTCTTATACCGAGTTCAAAATAGTCATCTGAACGTAATTGAACATAAATTTTTAGAGAGTGGCCATAGTTATATGGAAGTAGATTCTATGCATTCCAATGTACACTATTCAAGATTGGCTAAAGGTATTTTGCTTAGCTAGATCTAAACGAGTGCGGAACAAAGAGAGCACACCCTACAATGTACGCGAACTCAATTACTTATTCTAAAGAACAAAAACAGAAATACAGATAGAGAAAAGGTAAACTGGTTGAAATTAAATGCTTTAGGTACCAGAATATCAAACCAGGTATACTGGAATACAGATACGATCATACCTCGAATTATAAGAATATTAATGTTTTTGGTAAAGGACGTCCCGTAAACCTAAATTCGTTGCAGTTAAAAAATGCTTACACAAAACTCAAACCAATAAGTTTTTCAAAGAAGCAAAATTTACTAACTTTATGTAAGCAGGAAACTATACCTGTTGAATTTCAGAAATGGTACTAGTCTTTACCTTGTACAAAAACGGCCAAAGATACTGTTCCCGAACCTGCAGCAGAAGATACTGATTATGATGATTCCGACGAATCAAAAATGAAGGTAACAATAGCTTATGGTCGATGATGAATAACTAGTGAGTATAAAGTTATATTGTGTGTCATATTTTGTGAAATTACTTAGAATTTTGGTTAATTTTTTGAAATATTATTATTGGATTATGTTTATTAAGTTTTTACTTTATAACTTCTTTTGTAAAATAAAACCTCAATTTCTTGAACGAATTTTGCTACATGTTATAAACTTCATTTAACTTTTTCTCTAAAAGTCATATTTGTGACTTAACTGGTTATTGCAGTAACCCGACGATATAATGTAACAAGTAAAGACTACCGAAATATCAAATTGAAGCAGAACTTGTTGCAAGAAATTGGCAAACTTCTGAATAAAACAGGTGAGATCATAGTTAACTATTTATTTTGTATGTTTACAATAAAATAATATTTAGTTTACATGACTAATATATTAATAATATGTTTTGCTTTGGGAGTTTCAGTGATGCATATAATAGTCGTTTTGCCATTCTACAGCTCTTACTCCATTAAAATAATTTTTAAATTTTTCGCGAACTTCTACAGGCAAATTTGGTGCACGGACATTATTTCCTGCGATTAGAATTAAATTTTGTGTGGGAAGTGGAAGAGCATCGTCTAGATTTTCTTGGTTAGGGGCAAGTATTGTGCAAAATGCAAGCACATGTAATTATGTTGTCAGTAGTTTCGGGTATAGTGGCAATCGGCTGGAAAAATATTCGAAAGTAGGCACACAAGATTCCAAAAGCGTTCTCGGTTGTTCTTCTTGCTCTTGATAGTCGGAAATTGTATATGGCTTTTGATACATCATTTAAAGATTGTCTTCTTGGGTAAGGCTTCATCAAATTTTCATCTAAAGCAAATGCCTCATCTCCCCACTAATACAAATGGCACCAAACTATCTGTTCCACGCAATACTTGAGGCGGAGGAATATTAAATGATTTATCCAAAATTACCTTTTAAATAAATTCCTGCGTCACCTTCTCTGCCATACGAAGCAATATCTACTGTTACAAATTTATATTCTGCATCGACAACTGCTAGCATCACTATAGAATAATGCTCTTTATAATTAAAGAAAGTAGATCCACTGTTTTTAGGCGCTTTTATCCTTATATGCTTCCCATCTATAGCGCCCACACAGTTTGGAAAGTGCCACTTTGACATATATGTGGTAGAAATCTTTCTCAGTTGCTCCATGGTTGGGGAAGGCATGATTATATTAATCATTCTTGTTATGATGCTGTTAGCGACTTGTTTTATTATGAAACCTATCCACGAGTGACATATTCGGAATTGGAATGCTAATGATCTAAATGACTCCCCAGTAGCCAAATATCTGAAACAAATTAGAAAGTGTTGAGTATTCCAAGTATGCTATTTGCAGCTGTTGGCTGTAGCAAGAGATGGGCCTATATAAGAGATTACTATATTCGTCGAAGGGGAGAGCCAGGAACAGGATCATCTGGTGAAGCAGCCAAGAAACGATCCGATTTATTATAATTTCTGGATAGCTATATTAGGTATCTATTATCTTACAAATCTTTCTTGTTAATTTTAGCACTATGAGTAATGTATCTGATGTGTTTGGAAGTACGCAAGAGGTTTTCGAGAATAATAATGAAAAAAATGTAGAAACATCTCAAAACGAAGAACCCTGGGAAGAAGATGAAAATAGCAAAGAAGTACCAGAACGAGACTCTCATGCTTAACGCTTAGAAACTCCACGGACATCAAAGAAAAGAAAAATTGCATCTCACTCTGAGGAGCGCTTACAATTACTTAAGCAAATTGTGCAACGACAATCTAGTGCAACGGTAGAAAACGATGAAACTGATCTTTTCTTTACTTCTATGGCAAAGGTTGTTAAATCGCTTCCACCTCAGGAACGTACGCGGACACGAATGCAAATATTCACATTAGTTGGAAATGCAGAGCTAAAATATTTAGCAGATGACCCACAATATAGTCGTCCAAGCTCATCAGCTAGTGCCAATTTGTCAGATATTGCGTATTCCCCTGCTTTATCATCAGAATCCGAAGATTACAGTAATGCTTTTACATATCAGCAATTGTAGTTATGTATTTAACTATCACATAAAAAGAATGTATATGTTCCTTTTTTGTATTATCATTTTATTTACTTATATGTATTACTTACCTTAAAAATATACAGAGTTTGTGTTCTGCTGATATGGGTTTTCTATTTCTGTTATATGGCCTGCTAGTAATGTAATCTTTTATATAACTTAAAACATAGTCAAACAAAACAGGAGTCAAGCGAAAATATTCTCTGAACTTTATTTCATTATTGTAGAAATGACGACATATTTAAATTTCATATGCACCTTCTGTTGGACGTCGTTTGAATATATCAGATTCTTTTGAACGTCCAGTGTCATCTTCGGATGATTCTTCATCTTCTAAAAATATTATAAGTGCTAAATCAGGGTCATCCATGTTTATTTTTTCTATCTTCTGTACCACTAAACACTTTTCTAAAGACTGTCGCGGCGTCACTACGTTGTTCTAACTTTACAGCAATGTCCACCGCAACAACGACCGCTTTTTTCTGCCAACGCTACCTGACGTCAGCGCCGCAATTTTACGGCCGCTATATGACGGCACCGGATTCCTAGGAAACCGTAGCTTAATTCATGTATCATAATAATTATATTACTATATTATAGTGAAATGATAGTAAAGCAGGTGCGAACGAGATCTTGCAAAAAATGACACAAGTACAGATTTATATACATTATTTGCACAGTCGAACAACTTATTAGATATAAAAGAAATAAGCGTTGGGGTTGATGTCAAAAATGAACTAAAAACCCACTCTGAAAAATTGCAAACTTATTTTTTTACATAAACCACAGACACACTATTTAGCTTGTTGTGAACACATTCTGCAAAAAACTCCAATAAATAGCAAATCTCTGTTAAAGAATTTTAGCTGTCTTCAGCCGAAATTAATCCCACATAGGAATAGCCTTTCTGATATTATTAAAATTGCAGACGCTCTACCAGTAAATTGCGCAGTGGATCTTATAGCCGATGAGTGGAAATTATTAAGTGTTGATACAAATATATCTAAAATTGATATCAATGTTATGATTGATCATTTTTGGAAGAAAATATTTAGTATCAATAGAAGCTAAACGAAGCGAAATACCCAAACCGTCTCTTTCGCATGGTAATGCCGATGTGGAGAGGGGTTTTTCTCGCTCAGATCAAGTTTTAACTAAAGACACAGCATCAATGTCAAAAAAAATGCTAAATGCATTAATTTTTGTAAATCATGGTCTTAAATTTTACAATGACAAACCTGAAATTTATAATTTTAGCTCAATCTGCACACCATAAATATATATATAATTTTCTGTGAACAGACGGAAAAAGAAAAGGAAGCAAATATGCTTGGACAAGTTAACGAGGAGTATGAAATTAGAAAGAATAAGGAAAGTGTAGAAAAACGGAGATAGCCGAAATCGAGAAACAAATTGCCAAAGATGAAGAAGACAGAATAATTCAGTCTAAGACATATCATCAAATTTTCGATGAAGCTAATAAAAAATTAAAAATTGCAGTTTTAAAGAAAGATTTGATACAAGTGAATATAGCACAATCTATGTACAGTGTGTCCGCGGATTGAGTTCACATAAGGTGTAAACAAAAAAAAAATTCGAGTTAAATGTTAATAGTCTAGTAATTGCCCCTGCTTGTCTCAAACCAAGATTTTGAGAAAATCAATCAAATTAATTAATATGCAGGGTGTTTTTAGGATCGATTTCTAAAAAATGGCCAAGAGTAAACTACCTTTATTAGAAGACATAACAAAAAAAAGGTATTAAGAAAAGTTGTTTAGAATTAAGAGTGATGGTAGACTTTCAATTGTCAGACAAATCGGCCTACTTTGAGTTTTTTTTTTTTTTTTTGTATACCAACATACCTTTTATCGTAGCTGTAGGAGGCACTCCTTTATTTTCTTACAGCTTAGTTCATGAACCAGTTAGAGTGCCTCCTACAGGATAAAAGGTATGTTGGTATAAAAAAAACAAAAGTCAATTAAAAAAATCAAAGTAGGCCGATTTCTCTGAAAATTTAAAGTCTGCCATTACTTTTAATTCTAAACAACTTTTATTAATACTTTTTTTGTTAGCTTTTCTAATAAAGGTGGTTTACTCTTGCCCATTTTTTAAAAATCGATTCTAAAAACACCCTGTATATCAATTAATTTGATTGATTTTCTTAAAATCTTGGTTTGAGAACAAGCAGGAGCGATTCCTAGAATATTAACATCTAACTCGAAATTTTTTTGTCATTTACACCTTATGTGAACTCAATCCGCGGACACACTGTATGTTAGAAAGTGCACATAAAATTAGAATGGAGAAAAAGGAAAAATTGGAGAGAGTTGAGAAAAGAAAAAAAATAGATAAACGAAAAGCAACCTTGTCAGACAATTTTATTGCTAAAGTAGCAAAAAGTACGTAAGACTTCGAATTGAGGATTTGGACCAAGTATTATATTGTGTAGTTTTTATGTTAATATTTTATAAACTGATAATTTTATTTATTCCATGTTCCTATTTTATGATATTGTTGTAGCTGCTTATAGATCGGTTAAATATTTAATGAAAATATTATTTTGTTAATATATAGGTATTGCCAACATTAAAGTTTATTTTGTATTCATCATCTGTTATATAGGATATTACTATAATTATTTTTTTTAGTACGTTGATTTTTATTTTATACTGGAGCTTGGTGACATTATTGCTAAGTGATACATATTTAGTACATAATTCTGAAATTTTTGGTCATTATTTACATAAATTTCAAAGCAGATACCACTTCGAGCCCTGCAATTTCAAAAGAAACTAAGGAAAGTCAATCACATTTTAAAATCTCAGTAGCTAGATTGGGTTGCTAGGATAATACGAAGCCGTAATATTTAACTTAAATAAAAGTTAGAAAAATAAATTACCTTTGATATTAAAGTGGTACTTGATCTACCCTTGCTGTTAAAGTAACAATTGACCTTTTGAGTTGATTAAAGCACACTTCAACATTTGCTATAGAAAAAATTAAATTTTACTCAAAATATGTCTACCAAATCATTTAACATTAAAGCTAGAAAAGTGTACTTGGAACCACAGCTGTCCATCAGTTGTAGCCGATCCACTTAATTCTAGTGGGGTTGGCAGTTTTACTACAATAACTTCCGCTACATGAAATATTTCTTCGGATTCTTTCACACATTTGCTGCCATTTCCTGGTATTCTAAATTTTGATCTGTGGAAATAATTTTTCCCACATAGTGCTCTGGTGGCCCATTCTTTTTGGTTAATCCTACCAAAACATATTCCCACTCTTGAAATGTTGCTCTTCCGAAACCAAATCCATTTCCACATCTTCATTTTCAGATTCACTATCAAAATCCTTTTTTTTTTTCATTAAACGCCATTTTTTATTCTTATCTTTTTTCTTGGCACTTAAGGTTGTGGAGACTGATTTCAACTTTTTTTTCTCTCGAACTTTATCTTTTTCTGGGGTATCTGTAGCTATTTTAGAAGACCCAGGTTTTCTTCCTTTTTGTAGGCCTACCTTTTGTCTAGCCGCAGCCTTAGGATAAGATCAAATATGCTCTGGAGTTACAATGGGCATAGTAGTCATAATACTCGTAGTTTGATTAACTTCCTCACTTTGAAAATAAATCGCTGGTGAAGATTGGCTCGTTGACGGCCCTGCAACACTTCCTTGAAAACAGTTTGTTTAATTCCTGTTTGAAGATGAAGTGCTATCTACCCCAATATCAGTAGCATTCTCAGCTAAATTTGGATCTGGGCGATCCGTTACTTAGGATGGCAAATAATCATCGTCATTAAATATTCCTCCATATAGAGGGTAAATTTCCGATTTCTTGAATGCACTACAGATGTTGGTAGTGGTGAATGCTCTAGGATAAGCCTACCCAACACATTCTGCAACACTATAAATGTCAACTCTTTTTCCAGGGTTATTGACAAGCCAAGATTGGACTGCTTGATTGTATGTAATGAATGGAAAATAGACGGAAAGATCAAGCGGCTGTAGTCTGTGAGAAGTGTGAGGTGGGAACGTTACAATCACCACGCCAGCGTTAGATGCTAAGTCCAAGGTTTCCAATGAAATATGAGATTCATGGTTATCAATTACAAGTAACACGCGTTCTTCTTTAGCAGGTTTCGTGTCTTTTATGAAATGTTCCATAAATTTAAAATATAAGTCTTCATTGGACCAACCCGAAGGGTTAGCTCCACATATTGTCCCTGGAGGCGCTCCCTTCAATATGTAATCTTTAAAATTCACTCTAGGAAACACCATCGTACAAGATATGTGATTTCCTAAAGCATTGACACAAGCGGATACTGTTATTAGCTCCCCACACTCTGCTGACGTCACGTTACCAACTTGTTTGGCACCTTTAGCTGCGACAACTTTTGGAGGATTTTGCACCGTGGTCATGCCGGTCTCATCTTGGTTCCAAATCCTTTCCGGAGTGAATGGTCCAAAGCGTTTGTGAACGTCTTCCAAATTATCAAAAAATCTACCTACATTTGATCTATTAAAACTAGTTGCACGTGGTTGCACGTGACGTGCTAGTTTTTTCGGGTTTTCTAATGGCTAGGCCACCTTCGTTGGAATGGCGTTTTAAAAATAGCCTCATCCACTCTTCTCCCGCAAGTTTACTCTCATTCCGTGTAGAAGGCAACCTCTTTTTGTTTGCCACAGCAAATTTAAAGGCTAATTTCCGAACCTGTTTTTTGGATAGACCGTAATTCATTTTTGCAATAGTTTTAATATAATCAACTCATTTTAGTTCCTCTTCATCTGTAACCACCTTCTTGACATCATATCTAGCCTTATATTTCAAGTTTGTTACACCAGATGTTTTGTAAGAATTAAGATGCCGTACAAGTGTAGCAAATTTTACATTGAAAAGCCTACAAGCTTCTCTTATAGATACCCTCTTCTCTGGGGGTCCAGTAAAAACTTCAACAGCTTTTTTCATTGACTCAGGGTCAACAGGTTTTCTTTTTGTCCCACTCTTACTTCGTGGCATACTGACCTATAACAAAGAAGGAAATAATTGTAGCATAATGTACCTATGATCACTGATCAGTGGTACAGGACGTTGTTTTGATCCAAGGTACATGATGGTGCGTTTTTCTAAACTTAACCATCTCAACATTCTAGGTTATGTTTAAAACTAAAATATGGCACATCAAATTACTCACCAATAAGCAGTGTTTCAGATAGAATATGATTTAGAACACAAAACACAATCGTCAACTTGTAAAAAAATTAACAGCGAAACCAAAAGTTCTAACTTTTTGAGGTTAAAAATTATATTTCTTTTTTACTCAAAAACAATAGCACATCGACAACCGCTCTCAAGTGTGTACACTATGATCAAGGTACAACAGGCTTCCCTACGGTTTTTCAACTTTGTCTGCTGATGACCTACTTCTGCGGTGATTCACAATTTCACAGGTCTTTAAGAAAATTCTTTCTGAAGGTACAGGCGTGACAGGGATAGAAAGCCGACTTTTCACGATCACATATAGATTTCAAAATTGCACAGAGCAAATATAAGGGTGTTATTCTGCAGCAAAAAACAAGAATAAACTAATAAACATATGTCCTAAAAGCATTCATTTCATAGACACCCCCAATCAAAGAATTAAAGATAATAATTCGTTTTTAAAACGTCTAGATTTAGTAGGCTGGTGTTTTGTTTTCATTATGTGCTTGTTTTACGTACAAACTGTCAGAATTATTATAAGTGACTCAGAAGGAAGAGATTACTTCGATTATTATACACAACTGTCACATGACTGATATCATCCAATGAGAACCATACATTTTTTGAAAATTGACCAATCCCGAACTGATTACCTTATAAGTTCCCTAGGGAAACTTATCAACCGATAAGCTCCCTAGTGCTAATTATCGACCCCGTATATGGTGTTATAATTAGATATACAAATGCAAGAAACAAGCAATTTGAGTTTTTTGGCATTATTAGATCAATATTAAATCATAGTTCGTATACGAATTACGTGACTAGAAACGCTTACTAGCTTAGAGATAAGATTAGAACCCGCTAGATTTGTACTCTGTTCCTAGAACCTTATGATAACGCCTGTGGGAACGGAAACTACCTTGCATTTCTTTAGGATAAGAGTTTTCCTTAGTGTTAAGATGCTTCTTGCATTCAGTTCTGTTTCGACACTCAGGTTAGCCTGTCCTGAATCAAGTGTGTGGAGCAGAGCTCCGACGTCTGTAAAGTGTTTAGTGTTTTAAGTATAAATAAATGCTTTTTAAAAACACTAATCGTCGTTAAATAAACTTAACTGGCGCAGTCTTTCGGATATTTGCGACGGTCTCAAGAGTTTTCGACCATTAAAACCAATTCTGTACCGTGGGTTTCAACCCTTAATTGCAAGATCCCTGCCTCCGAAGATCTACAACCGCACCTGTACCCTCGAGCCGACCATAGGACAAGCATCGCCGAAGCGTCGAGCCCGCTGGTTGCAGTTTTCAAGCCGATCATCGCGATCAATCCAGTTCATTGGGAACAACCCTGTCTATTGCAGACATCCAGTTCATTGGGAACAACTCCGTCTATCAAAGACAACTAGATCCACCGAGATCGACAACTAGATCCACCGAGATCAACAACAATGAATAAGTAAGAAAGTTACGTATATTATTTTGTTACAAGTGAATTTAAACCAATATTTTAAACAGCTACTAACATAGCTTTACAATTTTTAATTATAAGCTCAGGTGGTTGCAAACGAGATGAGGTACTGGCGTACACGATAGGTGTACTTAATAATCGCCAACCGACTTTGCAATCATGCGTAGGTACCCTGAATTCAATTAGGAACCCCTAATCTTAAGCACTGTTTACTAACATAAACGAATTTTTAAAATTATAGTGTTAATGATCAATACAGACACATCGTCTGAAAGCGAATCTGAAAGTGAATTCGAAAGTATAACTCGAAATAACAACTTAACTCAAAATAGAATAACTTTAAGACCACCCCGTCTAATACCAAATTTAACAATGGCAAATGAGAATCAAAATTTAAATCAAGCTATTCCACCAGCACCAGTCTTTAATGGATACCCTTTAGGTTTCCATATGAGTATGCTAAATGAAATTCCAACATTTCACGGCAACCCCGCCGAACTTTGCGAATACATCCGCGCTGTAGAGGACATATTCAATCAATTTTGGCAACCAGATGTCAATGCCTATATCAATAAATTACTTTTATCTGCTGCTCGCAACCGTTTAAAAGGTGCAGCCTTAGAAATTGTGACAGGACACACGTATATTTCATGGTTAGAACTGAAACAAGTTTTAATAAATAATTTCGGTGACCAACGTTCCGAATTAAATATTCAAATGGATCTTTCCAGACTTAGACAAAATCAAAAGGAAACCCCTATCGACTTTTTCAATAAAATTAGATCCCTTTTAGCCATCCTAAATTCAAAAATATCTTTAGGAAATGAAATTCAAGAAATCAAAGATCATAAACTGCAAACTTCAAAGAGTTTAGCCTTAAAAGTTTTTATAAGTGGTCTATTAGAACCTCTTGGCAGCTTCATAAGAAGTCGTGCACCAAATTCTTTAGAACAAGCACTAACATTTGTAAAAGATGAACTAGACATTCGTTATTTTCAAGGAAAAAATTTATTACTAAAAGAGAATGATAGAAAGTTTACTAATAATACTAGTCAACCACAAAACAAATTTACACCACAAAATCAATCTAAAACACCATTCAAGACTCAATATTATCCGAATCATTCACAAAACTATCAAAAGCCACCACAATTTCAACCAAACCCTAGATTTCAAACCAATCAAAATCCATTTCCAAATTTTAGATTTCCAACTTATCAAAAATCTAACGTGATACATACACAAAATGCATTTGCACCAAAGCCAAATTTTAAGCCTACCTTTAAACCCGTAGCTATGGAAACTAGTACCATTCAAAAACGCCCAGCTTCACAACAGTTAGGCACCCAAAATAAAAATTATAAACCCAATTCTAGACCAAATAACTACATTCGACAATCCAATCAACCGAGAAACTTCCATTCCGAAGAATTATTTAACAAACATGTCGCTAATCAATCACAATATGAACCCGAATATGACCAACAACCTTACTATAATGAGGAAACTCCCGAAAACTTTGAAATAACAGAAGACAATAATTGTCACACATACTTCAACGAATTAGACCCAACCACAGACTTTTTCTCTTTACCCGAATCAGATTCAGACATCGAAGAAGACCCCGGCGAAGCCGTAAATTTTCGTCAAATGCCTCGGTAGAAACTTTTTCATTAAACCCAAAATCAAATTTACCCTATATCATTATACCTCAAACTGGCGATAAACTACTAATCGATACTGGCAGTTCACGTACTATTCTTTCACCAAAATTTGTACACACATATTACCCCGACTCAATTTACGAACATCCTTTCGAAATTTCTACTTCTCATGGAACTACTTATCACAATTTGGTAGCAGAAGTACCTATTCAAAATTTATTTTCAGAAGATGGAACACATCTTTGCTATTTGTTCGATTTTCACGAAGAATATGTAGGACTAATAGGCACAGACCTCCTAGCTAACCTCCCTGCAAACATCGACTATCGATGGATGCATATTCAAACTGAAAAGACAACTGTACCATTCTACTACAACCATTCCAAATTAAAACAAGAAGAACAAAAACGCAATCAGTGCAATTTTTCCAAAATTAAACCCTCTAAGGACATTTTAAGACATATTACGTTACCACCGCGAACAGAACAATTTGTTACTTTACCCGCAGTAGGAAAAAATGGATATAAATTAGCTCCTAAATTAAATTTTACCAAAAATATAATAATGCCTTCAGCAATGGTTACATTAAAAAACAACTGGTTCCAAACAAGTTTAATAAACACATCAGATACATCCCAAACATTAATTATATCACAACCTCTCATTTTAGAAGATTATACTCCTGTAAAGGAAAAAATTCAAATAAACAGTCATTTTAATTCAAACCCTCGTCAGAAACAAATACTTCTTCAAAATTTAGAAAATAATTTAAGATTAGATCATTTAAATCCAGAAGAAAGAGCTTTATTAACAAATCTTTGTTTAGATTATAAAGAAATATTTTATACCCCCGAGATTCCTCTATCGACTACACATTTAACCAAGCACCGCATACGAACCAAAACAGACACCCCGATTTTCACTAAAACATACCGATATCCACACATACACCGACAAGAAGTCAAGCAACAAATTGATAAAATGCTAAAAGAAGATATAATCGAACCTAGCGAATCACCATATAATTTTCCAATTTGGGTAGTCCCAAAGAAACGTGATGCCTCAGGCAAGCAAAAATGGAGAATCGTTATCGATTATAGAAAACTTAACGAACAGACCATCGACGATAAATTTCCCTTACCCCGAATAGAGACAATTTTAGACAATTTAGGCAGAGCAAACTATTTTACAACTCTCGACTTAGCCTCCGGTTTCCACCAAATTGAAATGGATCCCCGAGATAGAGAAAAAACAGCCTTTTCAACAGAGGATGGAAAATTTCAATTCAAAAGAATGGCTTTTGGTTTGAAAAACGCTCCAAGCAGCTTTCAAAGAGCAATAAATACCGCTTTAACAGGTTTAACACCAAATCAATGTTTAGTATATCTCGACGACATTATTGTTTATTCGACTTCATTACAACAACATATCGAGCGACTCAAAAACGTATTTCAAAAATGTAAGGACACCAATCTAAAAATTCAACTCGACAAATCAGAATTTCTTCAGAAAAATGTAAAATATTTAGGCCATATAATAACACCTGATGGAATAAAACCAGATCCCTCTAAAATAGAAGTCATTAAAAATTTCCCATTACCTAACACTAGAACAGAAATCAAATCATTTTTAGGACTTTTTGGATACTATAGAAAATTTATAAAAGACTTTGCAAAAATCACTAAATTCCTCACTTATTGCTTAAAGAAAGACAACAAAATTATTCATACCCAAAATTTTAAAGATTCTTTCGACTATTGTAAAAACCTTTTAATCAACGAACCAATTTTACAATACCCAAATTTTAACAAGCCGTTTGAACTCACTACTGACGCCTCAAAATATGCTCTTGGTGCAGTTCTTTCACAAGATGGTAAACCCATTAGTTACGCTTCACGTACATTAAACGATACTGAACAAAAATACAGTACCATAGAACGCGAATTATTAGCCATTATATGGGCTACAAAACACTTCCGACCTTATTTATTTGGAACTAAATTCACGCTTTTCACGGATCATAGACCTTTAGTTTGGCTCCGTAATCTTAAAGAACCAAATTCAAAACTTACCAGATGGGCCTTAAAACTAGAAGAATTTAACTTTGACATTAAGTATTTACCTGGAAAAACAAATAAAGTAGCAGACGCTCTTTCCCGAATTCAAATTCATCCCTTAAGCATCGACGATAATATATTTGAAGACATCCACAGAATTTTAAACGACTCTGACCGATTAGACACACCCGAAACCTTACCAGATAATTTTAGCATAATTCCCAATCGTGCAGAAACACCAAACTTATCAGATTTATTCGATACACCGATTATTAGAACACCATCAAATAATGAAAACGAATCTTTAGTAGACACAGTACACACCCAATTAAGTTCAGCACCCGTAATAGATATTTGCGACAAACCTTTGCAACATTTTAGTAAACAAATAGAATTTATTGAAGCCAATTTGCCCAGACAAATTCAAATCACCAAATTCGACGGAAACATTCATTATTCAGTTTTCGTGAACTCTAATAATAAAAATTCAAAATTTAACGAGTTACTAATAGAACACTGTCAACCCAAAACTCATTATTATTGCTATTTCTCTAACGATAAATTATACCAAGAATTTTCTCAATATATCAATTCAATCACAAATGAAAACACCCCCAAATTCCACAGATGTACGACACAAGTCACATACATAATTAAACCTGAAGAACGTCACAACCAAATTATTAATTATCACCATGGTAAAACGAATCACAGAGGAATATCTGAAACAATAGAACACCTACAAAGAAAATATTTTTGGAAAGGTATGAGCAACGACATTAAAAATTTTATTAACAATTGTCAAATCTGTAGAACACAAAAATACAATATTAAAAAGACATGCCAATGATCTGATGCCTTTTACAGGACATTATCGATCATCCTCTTCGCCATCGCCTGGCACCTCCTCAAATGTGACATAATAATCGAGACTTTAAACGACAATCCTGGACTATACCCCTTACAAAAAGGTAAAGCCCTATTAAAGGAATCCGAATGGACCTTAATAAAAATCCTTGACTACACCCCTTTATTGACTGACTATCAAACTCTTAAAAATAACCTTCTAGCGTCAATTTCACTTTTAGAAAACAAAAACTTTCCAATAGGCTATAGACACTTTGTAGACTTAAAAGACATTTTAATTAATCATAACAATCAGCTTTTAATTCTCAAACAATATATTAATAAAGCAGATCAGCTGCTATTTCAATTATTTCCCGAAATGCAAAACACCAGACAAAAACGTGGATTAATAGATGGACTTGGCACAGTAATAAAATTCATCACCGGTAACTTAGACCAAGAAGATGGAAAACGATACGAAGAAATAATTTCTAAATTGACTCACAATTCCGAAATCCAAAAGAATGTTTTGTTAGAACAAACTCAGATCCTTAATAACACCCTATCTACAATACACAATCTCTCCGAGAACCAAAAACTATTAAATCATAACTTAAATAAAATCTTACTAGATAATGTAAAAATTGAACGAATATTAGCCGCAACTTCTACCTATTCAGTGATAAATCAATCAATTCAATCATTACAACTATTTATTAATATCTGGCTTGAATTAGAAAATGCACTAACTTTCGCACAAAAACAACAACTTCATCTTTCCCTCATTGACAATAATGAACTAATCCAATCCCTTAATCAAATAACAAAATCTTTAACCAAACTTCAAAGTAATAATAATAAGGGTTTAGCACTTCCTTACCCTGGAGAATACGAAAACCTCCATTTGTACGAATCGATTATAACCACAAAAATATACCAAAAAGATAAAATCTTCACGTTCATTTTCGAAATCCCGCTAATCCGAACATTTTCAGAATATCAATTAATTAAACTGATTCCCTTCCCGGCATACAACACGAATAACGAATTTCAAATGATAATCCCTTCCTACAACACTTTACTATTTAATTCTGATTTTAGTGTACCTATCGATATTAATCAATGTCAACAAACTTCAATAAATAACTACTTCTGTTCTCGAGATAATCATTTCAGTATCCCAAATTCGAAATTGTGTGAAACACAATTGTTGTCCTTTCACGACAATCAAACTTGTCGACCATATATTTTCAATTTAACCACAAATAAAATTTTGCAGATAGATTCAGCTACGTGGCTTATTAGTTCGCCCATTAAAACAATTTTAGATATTCAATGCAATCAGGTTATTGCAAAGAGAGAAATTACAGGATAAAATTTAATACATCTAACTCCTGACTGTTCAGTTCTAATAAATCACGACGAAATATTGTTCACCATGAAATCTACGTCCACAAAACAGATTATTTTACAATTGCCTAGTATAAGTAAATTGCGAATAGATGAATCAAAACTAATCAATATTTCAAAAATTGACCTATCCCCTATTAACACACAAGAGTTAGTCAATAATCAATTAAAACTGACAAACCATAAGGATAAGTTGATGAACAACGATATCCATTTTGTAAATAAATTAAGTTTAATTTCACTCATTATTATTATATTATTAATCACTATGTTCGTAATCATTATATTATATCTATATTGTAAACGTGACTCCTTCAAATCAAAACTAATAAAACTATTGCGAAAATCGCAGAATGAAGCCATCGTATTAAACGATACTCAAAATTCTTTACTTCAATGTCAAAATATAACTTAAATACAGCTTCACGGTATTTAAGATTCTCAGATGGGAGGAATTACGTGACTAGAAACGCTTACTAGCTTAGAGATAAGATTAGAACCCGCTAGATTTGTACTCTGTTCCTAGAACCTTATGATAACGCCTGTGGGAACGGAAACTACCTTGCATTTCTTTAGGATAAGAGTTTTCCTTAGTGTTAAGATGCTTCTTGCATTCAGTTCTGTTTCGACACTCAGGTTAGCCTGTCCTGAATCAAGTGTGTGGAGCAGAGCTCCGACGTCTGTAAAGTGTTTAGTGTTTTAAGTATAAATAAATGCTTTTTAAAAACACTAATCGTCGTTAAATAAACTTAACTTACGGGTATTGTGTAATAATCTGCAAAATACCCCTCTCGCATACCAAATTGATTCTAACTCAGTCTCGTGCACTTCGTGCACTCAACAGAATTATCGACAATTTGGCAAGGCATTAGGGATATTACTATTTACAATTACTATAATTTTACTTTAAAAAATGAAAAAGTATATTATTTTTTTAAATTTTTACTATAGAACAACACCCACATATTGTATGTAAACAAAAAACATGTGTTGGAATAAAACATCAGCCTACTACATCTTAAAGGTTTGAAAAACGAATGCCATCTTTAATTTTTTGGTCAAGGATACCTTAAAATGAATGATTTTAGGGCATATGTTCATTCGAGTTCTTCTCTTATTTTTTGATGCACAAAAACTCATATTTGTTCTGTGCAATTTTGAAACACCCTGAATATTTGCAAATGCAAATTTTATTTCCACCATTTAAGTGGATCGCAGTCTCTTCTCAATACGGGTTTTTCTAAAAAAAAGTCCACTTCAGCATTGGCAGCGGTGTGAGGACTGTTATCTATTTGTATTTCATGTATCTAAAAAATATATCCTATAATAAAACCAGAAAACTATCTGCTTGCACGTCCATATCTGGCTATCAAAATCACTCCACACGTCATCGCTCTTCTCATTAGATGGTGGCGTGTTTAGCAGAATCTGTTCATGATTTTCTAGCTGTTTTATTAAAATGGCAGCAGTACTTTTTTTACTATTCAATGTCCTACACTTTTGTACGCGGTGTCCTTTTTAAACCCGTATTTTTTAAACAGCGGATCTAGAAACGTAGAGTCGGCCCAGATTATGTTATCCGACGAAAGTGTCTCACACATGTTAAAAATTTCAATCTCACTCGGATTCAGATTTTCTCTTTCCAAATCTAAAGGGGTCTTAGAATATGGTTTAATAACAATCTGGTAAATAGGATAACCTTGGATATAGTTACTACTTTTTCACTGCTTAATTCTTCAGTAACGTCTTGAAACGGTTTTGAAAATGTTATAGTACTTGGCAGCTGGAGTTTCAGCACAATTTGTTACAGCTATTGATGACAGCAAGGTGTCTTTAACTGTAGTAATCCAGCCTAACATATCGTAAGTGGAATCCATTTTGTTACTACGTAATTTTTTAGTTTTAGCTCAGGGTACTCCATTTGCTTTTCCAGACTTTGCAGTTTAGCAGGTACAACTGGACTACGTCTAAAAAATTCCACCACACACTCAGTTTTATTCCGAGACACTTTCATTTCACGTAGACCATTTTGGACTATGAAATTTAAACTGTGGGCAATGCACGCGCTGTCACACCAAGTTGAAGATATATTGCGAATGGCTGCTTTAATATTTGCAGCATTATCTGTAACTACACCGCACATTTTGTCAGACATTTTCTAATCGGTTAGTATTTTTTTTTAATTGCTGGGGTCAAGTACAAAGCCGTATGTGTTTCCTCCGTTTTAAAACAAGTTAGCAGGAAAGACTAGTTTACCATCGGAATCAATTAAATGTGCGGTTAATGACTGATAACAGTCATTATTAATCCGTGTCCACCCATCTGTGGTAAAAGCAATGTAATCTGCTTTTAAAATACGGTTCCGTACGGCTTCTCTTATTTTAGTATAAATAACTGCGGTAGCAGAACATTTCAGACAGTTTTCCGCGATGGCAGAGAATAGTTTGAATTTAGCATATTTATAAATATGCGGAAGGACTGATATTCTGCTGCATTCATAACTGGTAACTGCTCATCTAGTTCTTTTTTAATTTTGCAAAGGCAACGGTCGTTTTGTAAAATTAGTTAGCGTTGACTGGTATTTACGTTTTGAAATGGACTCTACTGTTTTATCACGGCTGCTGGTGTGTCTGTTAGAATTTGCATGTAATGATGTAAGGTATGAGATATAGTCACCTGGGTCAATATCAACTTCGGCTTTAGATGTAGATGCCGCAGAAGTAAATAGCCCCTACCTACTACATTAAACAGGTTCTCTAGAAACCAATTTTTATATGAATGCTCTTTTGTCATTAAGAACTCCCCTCTTTTTAGTTTTTCACACAACCCACGGGTCTTGCATATATGAAACGATAGTTTTTCTATAGATAATGCATGCAATTTTATTGTGTGACAATATATGCTCTTTTAATACACGTTTATGAAACATGTACCATCTTTGAAAGCATATATTCACAAAAAAAGCGAAACATAGTTACAAAAAATCATTCTTACAAATATCCCATCCACTGTTAACCTGTGGTTCAAGCAGAACAAAGTTAATTTGTTTGATCTGAACGTAATTTATATCATTAGTATTTGGATAAACATTTTTTTGTTTATAGCAACAGTTTACAATAATTCTATTTTTATTAAGTTGTTCAACTTTAGCTACAAAATCTCTGATAATTTCTTTGCGTGTATTTTCATTATACTTAACACGTTAATCGCCGCAATACAAATTCAGAAATGTGTCTCAAGGGCCACTACGTAGAAGAAACAATAAAACATATCTAATATTGAAACGCCTATAAATAGGCAACCAAATACGCTATCCAAGGGGTAAATGTGTTGTTGGGTATAGGAGGCCACGTGCATTAGGCAAAGTATGTAAAGTTACGCACAATGAGAAGCTACCGTGAATCACACGGCCACGAAAACTTTTCAACGTGAGATGCAAGTTAGCATCACACGGCGCTGTAAATAAAAAGATAGAGATGCACGTTAGCATCACGTGGCGATTAAAGTGTTAAATGAAGCAATAATAAAACAATTATCAGTAATAGTAGGTACATTTACTACAGTTACTTTCACTACGTGGTTCTCTGTCCACCTTAAATTTTTCATTTTCTGTGGTTGCAGCCTCTTCAGTTTCATCAGGTTCTAAGAGATCACTTGCACAAACAGATTTTCCAGCTGGTACATTAAATTTTCTTTGACGTCTTACAAGGGCTTTATCAACAACCGTTGTAACACTTGTCATAATGTCAGAATTTTTTTTATAAATTAGAACCACTTTCTCTATTATTCTCATCAAACTTAGATTCTCATTTTCCCAGAACCTGTTGTGGGTCGAATGGCATTATACCGCAAGCTCGAAGCCCTGATATAATATTTTTGGAGAGGAAGGAATAAACTTGGAAAGACACTTTTTGGTACAACACCCCTATTTTGTTGTTTCCAGGAAGTTAGGACTTGTTGCCATTCTGCCTCTAATGGGCGGTATACTGCCACATCTAGAAGTTGGCAGATGCACGTGCTGTTGCGTGACAAAAACACAGAAGCTATATCATTCTTCTCACATTTCTGTAGCACGTTGAATGATGAATGGCTTGCAAGGTTACGTCCTATGAGAGCTTTTGGCTCCTCTTTTCGGCAGAGATAAGAGAGCGCAATTTAAAGGAATCAATCAAATGTGTGTGCTTCAAACCAGCCGCTAGCAGAGCTATTATAACGGGTTCCCTCTGGTTGATTTTGTACCCAGTCACGGTATATATATTTTGCTCTATAAATTATATAAGGCGGCAGCATTGCACCGTCTCCTCTACATGCAAACATTACCGATGTCGATGACTGTGAATAATCTAAAACTCTTCGGATCTGTTTGATTCCCCATCTAGTGAATACCTTCTCTTTTCCTGGGTTGTCCGAAATGTATATCTCATCAAAGTTTATCAAGTTCTGTGATGCAATACCGTTAATAGTTGTCTCCAAATGCATAAAATAGTCTATTATAACTTGAGGACTTAGTTCAGCTCGACACCTTTCTATATTTTCAAAAGTTCTCTTGGTTAATTCATCATGCCAATGAAAACACCAGTCGTCACCTGGCAGGTTATTTTGACTATTGCATCTGTCGAACGATGTCATTTGACCAATGATCGAACTCGCTTTTTTAACTTTCAACCAATCAAAAACGGCTTGCGTCGATAATTATTGTTATATAACAACTTATCGGTAATACTCCACCTTACTCATTAAAATCATGATTCGTTAGTTTTTTTAATCGATTTAAGCAATAGTCACGCAAAATATATTGCGTGCATAGTTCCTTGCTTCGATAATGCTGACCAGATTGCACTCCCGCTGGTCGTGCAGTCTGACCAGCATTACCGGCAAGTCACTATGTATTTAATACATAACTGTTGAATACATGATACACTGACACTCTTCGAATTTACGTAATGTTGGATAAATTCTTTTAACACACATGTATTACATGGGCAGCCAAAGTTACTTGCTGTTACCATTACATCTGTAATTTTTACTTCTTCCGTTAGAGAAAGAGCTGGAGGTCTTTCTAGTAGATTGGAGTCCGGGCCCTTATATTTTCTGTATAGGGTGGTTTTGGGGATTCCATAACGTTCTGCTGCATGGGTAAAGATAATATTTCTTCAACTATAGCCCTTAAAGCATCTTCAATTGCTTCTGAAGGATAATTTCTCCTGTAGAGAGTCCCTAGTGTATGCTTATGAATCCTTGGCATCGTTCCGTATAACCCTGAAAGAGCGAGTTTTCAAGTAAAAATAGTTTTAAAACGAGGGGGTTAAGTTTGGGAAAAACTTTAACGCGGGAATACGTTCAGGGGGTTATATTCTAATATTTATTTTATTGAACCACAATCGTACAATAAACAAGTATTGACTTACAGGGAGGTTTTTCTAGGCGACTGAATATTTTGAAAGGTTTGAATAATACTGTTTTCCCACGAACGATAATTTTTGTCAAAGTTCCATTGACAATTTGACGTCAACAATGTCTTAGGAACATTTTGTGCTTCGAACTAATATCAACCTATTGAAACTATTGCGGAAAAATTACAAATTCAAAAATAACTACGACACATTCCATATCATCCCGTTTGAACGGTACCTCGCGCTGCTTATTGTGCATCTTTAATTCAAATAAATTGTCACAATTAGAAAAATTACAAAATCATGGGATGACAACCATTTTAACATGTAACCGATTATTAGGAAATGTACAGCGCGCCAAAGCACTCCCTTCCCTACACAGTGCTTGCGATGCTACTGTCGGTAACTGACGCACTAATGCTTTATGCAAAATATCAACTGTTGTAGATATAACACCGGAAATAAAAACAATGTTTATCAATTTCATAAGTAATTTAGGAGAAAATTAGTCAAACATTATTTAGAATGTATGATTTTTGATGGCAAATAAAAATCATATAGTCGTGAAATATACTTTAATTAAAGTTTGAAGTAAAATTTAAAAAAATAGACGTTTCGCCACTTTTGATGGCTTCATCAGTAATATTAAAAGTTCATTACAAATTAGTTGTTTCATACATTCTGAAAATAACAAAAATAGGATTAGAGAAACAATTATATTTTTTCTTATACATGTGTACTTACATGATTAGATTAAAATTCCTTCACGACATTTTTCAAAGTTTGCAGGATTAAACTATTAATTAAGCGTTATTCATTTTTAAGTGCAGTACATATTTGGGTTTAATTAACAAAACAAATAGCGAGCTGTGCAGAAGGCAGAATGCAAGTGAACAAAGATAAAGGAGCTTGCAAGGTCGTACACATATTTAAGTTATCAAGCAATTCGCAGTGTCAAAAGTTCGGAAATGCAGGTGAATGAGCAGAGACGTATTAAGTTAAATTTGATTTACTTGAAACGTTAGTTTTAAATATAATAGATTACTCACTTTATGTAAGATCTTAGGTGTATCAAACTTGAATTTATGTAGCGATTTATTGGCGTGGTCTGTCAGTGCAGTTGTTTGATTAGACGTGGATAAACTATTAATTTTAAGTATTTGTGTTGATTAATTCTATTTTTTAATAGCTGTTTTGTTTGTCCTATGTAGATAGAGCTGCAGTTATTACAGTCAACTTGATAAACTAATTTTGATTGCATATTATTTTCAGTCCTGTCCTTTAAGTTTGTGAAAAAATTGTATTGCCTAATGTATTGTGGTTGTTAAATGTTGTTATGAAATTATGTTTATTTAGTTATCTTTCAATTTTTTCAGAAAGTTTTGTGATATAGTTAATGGAAATATATTTTTTTGGTTAAAAATGTTTGAATTATTACATTCTTTGCCCAAGCAATTTTGTTGTAGATCTATTGATTGATTAATTTTATTGTAATTGTTAATTGTATTGATTCGATTTTAAATTTGTTTTTAATACAATAAATTGGATATTCATTTAAGATTAAAATGTTTGTAATGATTTCTATGTTTTTTTTTATGAAATTGTTGTGAAGATAGTTTGATAGCTAGGTCGACCAAACTGTTAATTATACTTTACAATTTTTTAGATTTTACTTCAGACTTTAAAGTATATTTCACGACTATATGATTTTTATTTACCATCAAAAATACACTGACCGGCAATATTAACGCATATATATTTTTTAATAATATTTTATTGAAAAATGCTCATTTAACACTAATACATGTCTGTATGACCAAATAAAGGAGCTTGAGAACAAAACCCTCTAATTAATTCCCCAGTAGCCTCCGCATTCTACAGTGTGTTTCAGTTTCTGAAAATTTTAATAAATATGAATTATCACATCGAGAACAAAGGAAACCCGTGTAATTAATTTTGCTTGCCTCAATATCTTGTATGTCCTCCTCGAGCTTGGATCACGGCTTGAAGACGTCGTGGCATACTGCCAATAAGATTCCTGATGAAATCTTGCTGCAGATTCTTCCACTCCTCTTGCAGGAACTGACGTAGCTCATTTAAAGAAGCAGGCCGTGGTTTTCGAGCATGCAATCGCCTCTTGAGCTCATCCCATAGATGCTCTATGGGATTTAAGTCGGGGCTACAGGCTGGCCAATCTAATGTGCTAATTCCAACAGCATTTAAGTAGTCCTTAGTAATCTGAGCAACATGTGCGCGAGCTTTATCCTGCACTAATAAGAAATCGTCGCCGATACCAAATGCAAACGGTACTACATGGTCTTGCAGAATATCTTCGATATACGAATGTGCTGTTACACTTGGTTTATCAAACACAACAAGGTCTGTAGAACCACACAAAGAAATGCCCCCCCCCCAAATCTTTATTGAGCCACCCCCAAATCTGTCCCTCTCGGTAACAGCACATTCAGCGTAACGTTCGCCAGTTCTTCTCCACACTCTCTGACGATCATCAGCACCCTTCAAAGAAAACCGTGATTCATCTGTGAACTGTACTTTTTCCCAATCCTCTATTCTCCAGTTTACATCTGACGAGCGAAAGCTAATCGAGTCGTCCGATGCCGTCTGGACAGAATGGGACACATTGCAGGACGTCTAGCGTGAAGGTTTCCTTCTGCTAACCTTCTCCTCACTGTTCTCTCACTTATTTTTATCCCTCTTATGGTCTCAAGGTTGTTTTGGAGTTCTGGAGCTGTAAGAGTGCGATTCCGTAAAGAACTTAATAGCAAGAAACGGTCATCTACAGCCGATGACGCGCGCTTGCAACCTTGCTCTCGTCTTCTACCGACATTTCCAGTCTCTCTAAGTCGTCTTTGAAGTCGAGATATTGTAGGCTGATTAACTCCTAGCTGTAATGCAATATCATTTTGCTTTCTTCCTCCTTCCAACAACACTGTCGCTCTAATTGCATTATCTCGACTTAGGACTGGCATAATTCAAAACAACCGATAAGAAGGAAACACAAAAACAAAAGCAGACTTAAAATAGCGAAGGAACTTAAAACTGAGCCTTTCCGATAAACAAAAGCAATGCAAATTAACGCACAGAAAAACGTGATTTTTTAAAGTATTCTTTAACAGTATACAAAACAGTATGAGAATGGTTTTCAAATGACAAAAACAATTTTGTCAGCTAACTACTTGATCATTACATATATTTGTTCGCAAAAGTTCTAGCATTACCGTTTATTGACAAAAAAACTGCATTAAAAAAATATGCGTTAATTTTGCCGGTCAGTGTATAATATGTAACATCGAAAATGGTATCACGGATTTAACTCAAACCGACCAAAATTCTATACGTGCTAATATTTGTAACATCTTAACCAACTTTTAAAAAAATAAAAACATACACCAAAATTTAACTGTTTCTCAAAAACGAACTTGCTAAAAACATAAATGAAACATTTTTTTTAAATAACAATGACTTAATTATAGCAACTGCGGACAAAACTCAAAAAACAGTTATATTTCCATTAACTATAACCCAAAACTTTCTAAAAAATTGAAAGAGAACTAAATAAACACAATTTCATAACAACATTTAACAACCACAATACATTAGGTAATAAAATTTTCACAAACTTAAAGGGCAGGACTGAAAATAATATGCAATCAAAACTGGTTTATCAAATTGACTGTAATAACTGCAACTCTATCTACATAGGACAAACAAAACAGCTATTAAAAAACAGAATTAATCAACACAAATACTCAGTTAAAATTAACAATTTATCCCAGTCTAATAAAAAAAACTGCACTGACACACCACACCAATATATCGCTACATAAATTCTAGTTTAATACACCTAAGATCTTACATAAAGAGAGTAATCTAAAAAAAAGTCTATGCTTGGAGATGATACAAAAAAGCCCCAATAGTATTAATTATAGAACTGATATTGATAACCTCAGTTCTATCTATAATATAATTTTCCTTAATGTGTGTCTGTGGCACAAAATAAAATCTCACGCTCCGGCTTCACAGATGTTTATATTTGTTTAGGTTTTGTTTTTCTTATCTTAGCGCTCGGTCGGAGCTTGACCTTTCGCGTATCCTATTTCACGTGCGCGTAGCGCGCAGTTTGCTTGTATATCATAAATTGTTTAAATAAAAAATTTTTCTAATTTGAGCCTAATATTTTACACTCCTATTCATTGCTATTATATTTAAAACTAACGTTTCAAGTAAATCAAATTAACTTAATACGTCTTTGCTCATTCACCTGCATTTCCGAACTTTCGACACTGCGCATTGCTTGATAACTTAAATATGTGTACGGCCTTGCAAGCTGCTTTATCTTTATTCACTTGCATTCTGCCTTCTGAACAGCTCGCTATTTGTTTCGTTAATTAAACCCAAATATGTACTGCACTTAAAAATGAATAACGCTTTTATTAATTAATAGTTTAATCTTGCAAACTTTGAAAAATGTCGTGAAGGAATTTTAATCTAATCATGTAAGTACACATGTATAAGGAAAAATTTTATTGTTCGCTAATCCTATTTTTGTTATTTTCAGAATGTATTAAACAACTAATTTGTAATGAACTTTTAATATTACTGATAAAGCCATCAAAAGTGGCGAAACGTCTAATTTTTTAAATTTTACTTCAAACTTTAATTAAAGTATATTTCACAACTATATGATTTTTATTTACCATCAAAAATCATACATTCTAAATAATGTTTGACTAATTTTCTCCTAAATTACTTATCAAGTCTTACCCAAGTCAAATTATATTTTTTTTTAAATGTTTATTAATGTTGATTATTTGATAGTAGATAACAACGGAAATAAAGACAATGTAGGTATATTATTAATTTAATGGTGTGATGTGGATAAACGAAGAAGTAGATACTCGTAGTTCATTTAAATGATTACTTCCATGCCCAATGGCATTTGATTGATTAACATCAATATTTTTACTTAAAGATATAATCTTTTTATCTTTGCTTCCCATTCCTTAAAACTTCCAATTTTGAAGGCCCACCTGCCTGCATTGCCCGATCGCCCGCATGTATCTGAGCGGCGTGCAATAGAAATCGGTTGAATTTTGGCTTTCCCCGTGCTTCTAAAATTACCCATGCATGCGCAGATATTGGAAAACGACTCGATATTTTCCATTTTTTATTGAGGTTACTTATGTTTCTAAGCTCCATACTTCTAAAGTATGGAGTTTTATAAGAAATGTGAAGGGCCCAGCAAAGGACAGGGCCCATATACAAACCATTAGGTCAGAAGAGTGGAAGCAACATTATAAGAATTTACTCCAAGAAACGAAGGAATACCTTAAAAAATCGACATTAACAGGAATAAATATACGAGAAGAAATAGAGATTCCGGTAGATACTATTAGGTGCTTGAAGAGTGGTAAAGCTAGTGGCCCGGAAGGGATATATACAGAAATGCTAAAGAACGGAACACAAAGCTTTTTGAAATGCTAACCCACGTTATCAACGAGTGTTTAAACGGATATCCAGTTCCAGAACTATGGAAAATGGCATATATCTCATCAATTTACAAGAAAGGAAACAACCAGGATTGCAATAATTACAGAGGCATTTCGGTGACGAGCACAATAAGCAGACTATATGGGAGGATTTTAAGAGATTCAATCGAAAACAATTTTAAAGAACACGAAGAAGAAGAACAAAGTGGATTCCGTGCAGGAAGATCATGCACGGACAATATTTTCTATCTGAAACAAATTATAGAAAAAAGATAGATATTGTAGCGACTCCTCTCACAATTTTTTTAACTTGAATTATATAGTTTCAAATTTAATATCATTTTCTTATTAATAACGATAGCGCCTTGAGACTCTTTTCAGGGTTAGTTCGATTATCTAGTTGCTTATTAATTGAAATGTTATTCTAATAATGACTTTATATTGTTTAATGACGTGAACTGTCACCTTGAACGTCAAACAGTGCTTTACTAATATTTTGAATCAAATATGACAAATTTAACTTCTATTCACCTCTTATTGACTCAATACTATACGGTAAGTATTTGATTATAGTTTATTACACTTTTTTAATTGTCTTTTATTTGTTATAGCTTCAATACGACAAACCAAAAACCCACCTTGAACTGATCTTACTCTCCCTGCTTCAATGTCACCTCCAAGACAGTACTCCTCCTGATATCCACTGCCCGGATCCCCAGTTAGTTCTGCTGTGATGCACTGCTTACTGACAAACAGCTGTCAACTTGTCAAACCCTTGGCTGCTAGCAGGAATGGCCCCGTTCTACTTCACCAACGCTACTGTAAGCTTCCAGAGCTTCCCTCGTTTTGACGGCTTCACGGCAAGTTTGCTACTATCACAGATGATCCCTAATATACTTCTTCCTTAGCTCCTACTTTAGCAATCTCTGTCGTCAGTAATCAACAGAATCGCCTGAGTCTAGCCGTTCCTCTGCTATCTTCCGTTGATAGATCCACACGTCCTCAGCACTCCCCCAACATATCCAGCAATTAACAACTTTATAACCAATGTAACTTCTTATCAATTGTATTATTTAAAATAAACGAATTCCATCCAAATCTTATTTTCTTCTTGCTTCTTCTGCTTGCTTGTATCTAGTTATAGAACCTTCCAAATTCTCTTCAGTAACTGTTATAATAATCTTCTTAATATTTCATTTTATTTTCACCTCGTACATTTGTTAAAACCCTTTTTAAATGTATTTCAATAACTTACATATTAAAAATTAGGGTAAAATGTCTTAAGTTTTTATTAAAATCGAAAAATCATATCAAAAGTACATTTTATTTTCTGAGTTGTTATTTTTTAATAATCATAACAAAATCTCTTTAGATCTTATGTTACAATTATTCATGCCATCTACAAATTATTATTTGAGTTCTACCTACTTCATCATATTATTTTAATAGAAATTATATTTGTCATCTGTAATATGAGCATGTATTTATCTTATCACTTTCAAAATCACTATAGAATACTCAAGTGCTATACCTTTAATCTTAATTTGCATCAAATTCAAAATCTATTAATGACTTTAATTTAAACAGCCATTTTTCTTTAAACTTTTCTAAGTTGATCTTTCAAATTCTATGTTGACATATATCTTCATCCAACTGCTCTTTATGTATAATAACAATATATAGAAACTCATGTTACATTTGTAGACCTCCGAAAGGCATATAATACCGTGCCGATCTGTAAATTGTGGGAGGTATTACAACAATCTAGCATTAACCATACATATGTACAAGCTCTCAAAGAATTATACAAAAACTCAAAATCTAGAGTAAAGATAGGTAAACATGTCACTCAAGATTTTCTGGTTACAAAGGGTCTCCGCCGCCATATCGCCAACTCTTTTTAAAATATACGTAGCAGCAACACTTCGAAACTGGAAAAGGAAGGTTGGCGATATGGGAATTGAACTTAATGACAGATGTGTGTACACACTTCAGTTTGCCGACGATCAGGTAGTTATGGAGTATATGATGCGAAAATTAATGGAGGAGTACACACACTGGGGCCTATCAGTCAATATGGAGAAAACACAATACCTCTATATAGGAAATGAACGTAAGGCACTCCATCTTGAGAATGGGCAAAAAATCTCTAGCTGTCAGAGTTATATATATTTAGGTGTAACATTTGATAAAGTGGTACTGATACCAAAGAAATAGAAAAACGAATAGTACAAGCAAAGAAAATTATTGGCTGTCTCAACAGTATACTATGGAGCAAAGAATTAACCAAAAACAGAAAGTACAACATCTATGAAGCAATGTTGAAGAATACTTTCTTCTATGGAGCCGAAACATGGAGAATTACAGAGAAACAATAACGAAAAGTATATCACGATTACGCATAGGTCATACGAAATTCTCACACTGTTATTTATTAAACGCAGTGGCTGCGTGTCCGAGTTCGGACACTTAATTATTCTTACTAATTGTCCGACATCGGACATTTAATTTCAATTGCTATATGTCCGAGGCTGGAGCCATGAACGTTGATCCTAAACATCCGATGTGGGATACTGAAAAAGGTAGTTATACTGAATGTATAATCCGGTAGCCGAATTAATTGATAAGCAACACTTGCGAGTCCTAATTTGTTTATTTTGAAAATAAGTACTGTAGAAAAACAGAATAAACAACACAATATAAATATGTACTCATAATTACATTTTGGTATTGCTAATGAGTACCTAAATACTAATCTTAAGTAAGTTTCTAAGTTCACTTAGTTTTAAACTTTTTTTTTGGAAGACCAATGGCTGTTAATAAATGTCCTTTTGGACGCCCCCTTCCTCTTTTTATTCGAAGAGGCATTTTTATGTTTGCTACTCTTTCTCTATCATCTGAATTGCTTACAATTTGTAAGTCATTTAAATCAATATTTGTAAGATTTGTTTCTGGATGCTCTGTTGTAAGTTTTTCTTCGGTGTCGACGTTTTGAGGTAACAAAATGTTTTCGTCATTTTCGAAGACTAAATTAAGAGTTTCATTTGTATTTAAATTATTATTATCTTCTTGATTTGTTTCACTTATTTCTTCTTCAACGACAATGTCTTGAGGGAGCAAATTGATTTCCTTATAGGAAGATATCGAAGCAATAACATTTTCAGACTGATCCATATTTAAAGAATTATCATACACTACGTTTTCGACAAGAATAATCTTCATACCCAATTTCCAATAATTTGTTAAATCTTTGAGAATTTTAAATTTATTTTCAAATTCCAGAGTTTCTTCTTCCGATGCTACTTGTGCTAACTCTTGTATTGTATTTAGCGCCAAATTATACTTTTGATTCTGACTCAAAGTCGCTTTTCTTTTAAAAGTTGTAACACTTGACAGAGATGCATCAATTTCAACATTATTGGAATTATTATCCCTGGGATTTTCTACTTTATCTTGGAATAGATTATGGTGTGCAACATAATATTCTTTAGTCCACCTTTCTCCACAAAGTGACCTTTCGAATAACTCTGTGTTTTCAAAACTTCTAAATGCTAGTATATGGCAGCAAGGCAATTTCATTTGTTTTATGAATTTACAGTCACAACGATTGTTTGTTGTTGTGTAAGTGCGACTTAGGGAGTCACACACACTCACTAGGCCAGCGGCATCTTTTTTGATAACTACTTTCTTAGATTTATAATGCTGTGTTTTGATAAAATTGTATGCATAGGGTGTTAATAGTTCCTTATATTCTTTTAAATTATTTTCAAACGGCTTTATGGTTGTTCCTTTTTGTAACATAGTAAACATTTCAAAATTGTGTTTTTCACGAAGACTATTAAGAATACAAAAAAATGGTCGATGAATACTCCCAAAGAGGCATAACGTGGAATAACTGATTTCAGTTTCTGATTGATACATTCTAACCTGTTATTAGTTGTATTAGAAAATGAGCATTCAGCTTTACTTAGAGCTGGTACCCATTCTTCTTTAATAGAAGTCCAATTTTTTTCCAAGTAGTCGACAACAGACCTAGGAACTTGATCTTTCATTTCTTCGAAAATTTTATTATATTCGTCTAAATTTTTACTATATAATAATTTTTGAACATAACTTAATGAAAGATTTCTTTCCATAGATGTTATTCCAAGTTTTGAGGTAATTTGCCTTTGAAACGTTTTTAAGACATGGAACTTGCATATAAGCAGTGTCGCTTCTGGAAAACATTCTTTCAGAACAAATCTTTCTTTTATGTCTTTATCGGTCATTATTGTTTTTATGTTTGACCATTGCTGGTTATTAGATTTGAATGTTTCACACATCCACTTTAGGCTGTTCGAGTCTTCATACATTAACAAAGTAATGCATATAATGTCACTACCTCCATTCGAATCTTCCACTAAGAAAATATACACTGGAGCTCTGATGTCCAGTAGTTTATAGGTGGCATCAATACACATAAACTCAGGATATGCTGCCGCGAGCATTTTCATCTCTTTCGATTGAAATTGTAGTCCTCTAAATTCCCCGTCCTCCTCCAATACAAATGATTCACAATCTGAAAAATAATAATAGTATCCATTATGTATATGACTTAAAGATTGTTTTTCAATTTACTTACTATGTGTATTCTTTAGCAGCTCGATGCAACTTGAAAGATCGGATGCCGCAGCTGCATCAGGTTTAATTCTGGTTTGAATATTGTGAAGATCTTTTAAAGTAATTTTTTTATTACTGGTTGTCATAACATGAGATTGAATCAATTTTTTATTTGCTCTCATTTTAATCATATTTTTGGTTTCCTCTAATACTTCCCCTTCTAATTTTCGTACTGGTGCATAGTACTGATACAATTCCTTTAAAATTACGAGTATATTACAATAAAATAAAATATCACAAAGAAATTATACTAACTATGATAACTGACTTGACTATACCTACAACTTACTTTTGAAACAGTGTGATTGTGTTCGTTATTTAACTGGGTGATTTTTAGCTTTTTCGTCTTACTCTGGAAATTAATTGTTATATATGCACCGCAGTTAGTAGTGCGATGAGATCTGCAATAAAGTTAGTAATGTTAAAAAATTAAATAATATGTACTATATTTGCTGGTTTACCTAGTATTTGGTCTTTTGCCATTAGAATTGCTCCTAAACAACTTTCCTCCTTGCTTACAAGTGAATTTCAGATATTCGTAAATGCAGTTCTTGTCCTTTCGGTCTCCTTTTAGAATTTTACTATCACGTTTGTAAAATTTTACAAAGTTTTCTTTTTCATAAGCACTGAGGGCTTTCATGTAATCACTGTAGCTGTTAAATGTTTTACCAACCTCCATTGTATTGGTTAACTGAACCACCCGCAGGCAGCGCTAAGTAAAAACCGAGGTTAAAACTCAAACAGACATAACCTCAAAAAACACATTTTCGTAGGATTTCATACTCGGACATATAGCAATTGAAATTAAATGTCCGATGTCGGACATTTAGTAAGAATAATTAAGTGTCCGAACACGGACACGCAGCCACTGCCTTTATTAAATCCTGAAGAAGAACCAAAATGTGAAACTCGTCAAAGAAAGTTATCCGTGAAACATATTCTAGTGGACTGCCCAAGACTAACACCAGTTCGACAGTCTTACAACTTACCGCTGTTGTGTGAAATTTTGGGGGAGAACTGTAATTTAAAGAACTTAATAATTTATCTGTCTGAGCTTGGCTTAGCTAATAAAATTTAGTAGAGTGTTGTTGATTGTCCCGGCGCCTTAGTGGTTGATGCGCCTGTATGTTAAATAAATTTAAAAAAAATAACGAAAAGTAGAAACAGTGGAAATGGATGCGATCAAAAGACCTTTATGTATTTCAAATCGTGACCACGTTTAGAAATGATACAATTAAACAGCGGATGGGAATCGAAGGAAGTATTGTGAAAGACATAGACGATAAACAACTGACATGGCACAGATACGTACAACGTATGTATGATGCAAGGCTGTCCAAACAAGTTTTAGAATGGCATCCAACAGAACGCAGAAAAAGAGGAAGACCGAGGTTAAAGAGGCAAAAAGGTATACAAAAGTCTATGAGTGAGAGGAACTTAACGCCAGAAGATACCGATAAGACGTTCTAAACCGGCTTATAGATAGATACTATGTTTTCTAACATAAACTTTGATTAATTCGTTTCGGCAAAATTCTGAAAGTCCCCCAAGTTTATTTTTAATTTGGCCAATGCCGCCTGGTATATTGCAGAGGATTAATATTCATTTAAGCCGTCCTTTAACATTTCACTTGATGTAGGCTCAACCGTATCATTTTTTCCATTGCTTTGCTGAACTCATGGTTTTTTCGTTATAATTTTTAACATTTTCCTCCATTTCCATAAAAAAAGGTTTGTTGGCGCCATGACCTAAAGCTAAAGTCGCTAACTCAAGTTGGCCTTGGAAAATCAAATCTGGAGCATGTAAAAAATTAACACCACTGTTATAAAAAGTACACAAGTGCTTGCAATATTTGCCCCCGCTCCATCTAGACAATCACAAATAAAAATATCAACAAATAAAACTCCAATACTCCTAACATCGAAGATCCTGTCGGTCGCACTAGGTGAAAGTTCACAGCAGCCAATAGCGCCAAAAGAGGACACGACCACAGTTGCTGACAAGGAGGGACAATTTCGAATAAGAAGGCTACAGAGCAAGATGAATTCACTTCAGAGCGACATTCAGGAAGTCTGAAATAGGTTGAATGAGGAATGCAGTAAAAGGTATTATGAATACAACATTAAGAATTTAAGGATGATTGGGATGACATCAGAGCTCTAAACGATGAGATACTATCCCACGGTAGCTACGACCACAAGGAGTTCCGTGAGACCTAGAAGATGGTCAACGAAATAATTGTGGTCCTATACCAACACATCCAGGATCAAGAGGTTCAAAGTGTCAAGGAACACAGCCATGCGAATATAGTGTTGCCTACTCTCAAAATTCCAGTTTTTGAAGGGACCTACAAAGCATGGCTTAGCTTTCATGATATTTTCCGAAGAATTGTTCATGAAAATGCACGACTAAAGTAAGGCGGAAAAAATGCATTACTTGAAGTCACAGTTACGAGGGGAAGCCAGCAAGTTAGTACAACACCTGGAGGCAACTGAAGCCAATTACGAGTCTGCATGGTTCATTATGAGGAACAGATACGACAACACCAGGCTGCTACTTACGAAGTGTTTGGATGACATAGTCAACCAGGCAACCCTGTCGAACGAATCTACAGAGGGGATCAAGAAACTCCATGACACAACTGCAGAATGCCTAAGAGCAATTGAGAACTTAGGAATTGAAACGGCCACATGGGGCCTATCATGTGTCATATAGTGACACGGAAGTTGGACAAGGAAACCAACAGGCTGTATGAGCAGTCACTAACGGCACCAAGAGAGGTGCAAAAATTCGAGCAGCTAATGAATTTTTTGGAAACAATATTTCAGTCGCTGGAAGCTGTACAAAGTCTGAATAAACTCGAACCAGAAGAAATGGAATTGGAAAACCACGGGAAAGTCACCAGAATCGGTGGGCAGTGAAGACGTACCACACGGCTGACGTATCGTGCTTCCACTGCGGAGGATCACACAGCATTAAATCCTGCCCAAAATTCAACAACCTAAAAGTATCCGAACGTTGGGACTTTATAAAGAATAAAAAACTTTGTTCTAAACTGCCTCAAGCCTACAAGAAAATATAACTCCAGAAACTTTTGCCTAGGGAAATGCAAGGTATGTAATAAAAAACATCATTAGCTTCTGCACGAAGATTTTAGTAAGCAGCAGCAGCAGCAGCTTCCCAAGACCACGGCGGCGACTTCCAGTGCTACAGCAACCAATGAGAATGAAAACATTGTTGCAAGAAGACAGCACCGCAACGTTTTGCTGGCAACTGCCCTAATTAGAGTCAAGACATCGTCGGGGAGTTTAGAGTACCTCAGAGCCCTAGTAGACTCCGGATCCCAGGCATAATTTATTACAAGATATGCAGCTGAAACGCTTGGTCTACCACAAGAAAAGGTGACAGTGCAAATTTCTAGGTAAAGAATACAAAACATTCATGAAGGAATACTTAGAACTGGGACATATGAAACGCGTTGAACCAGGAGCCAATATACGACAATCTTACTTCATCCCTCATCAAGCGGTAGTGAAGGATGACAGCACAACCACGAGGGTAGTCTTTGATGCTAGTGCGAAGACCACTACTGGACTCAGCTTAAACCAGCTAATGACTGCTGGACCAAGATTGTAACAAGACTTGAAGCAAATTCTCCTAAGGTGGAGGAAACACAAGTTTGTATTTTCAGCAGATATTGAAAAGATAACCGAAGGAGATCAGGACCTCCAAAGGATAGTATGGCGGTTTTCTCCAGACGAGCCTATTCAAGAGTTTAAACTTACCACTCGAACTTATGGAACAACAGCAGCACCATACCTGGCAATCCGTACCCTGTTGCAGCTAGCTGAAGATGAAAGACAACTATACCCAATGGCTGCAGAAGTAGCAACCAAGGACTTCTATGTGGATGATTTAATGTCGGGAACCGACTCCATAGAAGAAGCAACGCATCTCCAAGTAAGTCTAATCAATATGTTGAAAAGTGGAGGGTTTACCTATAGAAAATGGGCAAGCAGCAGCGCAGCGCTTGTTGAGGAATTACCAGATAACTTACAGGACAAGAACTTACTAGAGATCGACAAAGTGGAAACAAGGAAAACCTTGGGAGTACACTGCAGTCTGAAGGTAGATGAATTTAAGTTTCGGGTCAGTCTTCGAGCTGATACAAATCCTACAAAGAGAATAATCTTATCAGAAATATCCCGCTTGTTTGACCCATTAGGATGGTTAGCTCTCCAATTGTAATAAAGGCCAAATTACTAATTCAACAACTTTGGTTACAACAGCAATCACGGGATCAGCCAGTGGCCACAGAAATAATGAACGAGTGGAAGCAATCTCAACAAGAATTACCATTGGTGAAGACATATCCATTCCGAGATGGTTAGGGTACCACAGCGGCATCCGGGAAATGGAGCTGCATGCTTTCTGTGATGCGTCGGAAAAAGCTTACGAGGCTGTAATCTACAGCAGGGTAATATTTCAAGATGGACGCATTCACATAACTCTATTGACAGCTAAGTCACAGGTTGCACCTATAAAGATGAAAAAAAAAAACGTTGCCAAGACTGGAATTATGTGCGGCAACGTTAGCAGCAAAAATGTTGAAGGAAGCTATTAGTGCTCTGGACATCCCCAGCATCTCCATCTTCGCGTGGTCAGATTCCATGATAACCTTATCCTGGATAAGAGCAGGCCCGGAGAAATGGAAACCATTTGTTACAAATAGGGTAACAGAAATATTGGAAGTAACCCCCCAGTGGAAATTGGCATCATGTGCGTTCAGAGGACAATCCAGCAGATGCCGTATCCCGAGGGCTCGCTCCTGTCAAACTACAGCATCATATATTGTGGTGGAACAGCCCACAATGGTTGCAAACTAATCCTTTGCCACTTACGGAAACAAACACTCCCTTGACAGTTACAGAAGAACCAAAAATTCACCAAGTCCAAGCGTTTATCGCCGCAAAAGAAGATTTGGACATATTATCCAAATACTCGTCATTGCAGAAGTTACTGCGAGTCACTGCATACTGTAACAGGTTTGTTCAAAAATGTAGAAAACAACCGTGTCCAACCGAATACCCTATGGCAGCAGAACTCAACAAGTGGCTCATTGAAATCATCCGTATAGTGCAAGCAAGCAGCTGGTCGACAGAGATTCAAACCTTGAAGCGGAACATCTCCGTTGACACAAAAAGTTCCTTGACACTATTACGACCATTCGTCGATGATGAAGGAATTCTTAGAGTAGGAGGACGGCTTCAAAATTCGAATTTGCCATATAATGAAAAGCATCCCATTCTCATTCCCCATAACAGTCATCTAGCCCAACTCATAGTGAGAGACGTCCATCGAAAACTGCTACATGGCGGGAGTCAAGCTACAGCGGCATACATCCGTAGAAAATTTTGGATTGTCAACGTGAAGAAAATAATACGCAAGGAACTCATTTTGCATTCAGAAGACAACCGTTGCAGCAACTCATGGGCAATTTACCTGAGCCCAGAGTAACACCGTTTCTACCGTTCTCTCACACTGGTCTGGATAATGCAGAGCCGACACAAAGCAGAACGAAATGGAAGTCAGACGAAGAGAATTTGCAAGTGGGAGATCTAGTGTTCCAGAAGGATGACAGCAGTCCTCCCAATCAATGGCCTTTAGCAAGAGCGGCAGAAGTGCATCCAGGCACCTATGGTGTTGTCAGAGTTGCAGCTGTTAAGAAAAAGGAAGATACAATTCTCAAGCGTCCTATTACCGAACTCGGCCCGGTACCCAGAAAGAAAACAGAAGAAGGAAAAAGAAAGCAAAGCAAGGGTAGTGGAGTGTCAACAGTCACAAGAACAATAACAGTCTTACTTACGTTGTGCACCATAATTTCAGCAACCACGGGGTCGTACATAGTAAAGTATCCATCACCTGGCCTATTTATTGAAGAACTTGGGCACGCAAAACTCTCGAGGGGAGACTTCAGGATCGAAGTAACAGTGAACATCTCTAGCATCCAAGTAGATGAAGAAGATATAAACAAGACAATCCAACAAATCAATACCTTATGCAGCAAGGCACTTGTCTTATCGGCAGAATCCCATTGCAAGGAATTAAATCATCACCTGAGAGAGCAGCAACGGCAGATCATCTGGAATATGAAAAGCATGTATAGTCAAGATGTCAGGACCACGCGAGGAGTACTAGGGCAGCTACTAACCTCAGTGTTTGGAGTTAACGATGAATTTTATCATGACATCGAATCATTGGAGAAAAATCAACTAGAATTTATACATACATCTAATCATCAGACAAGGATAATATTGTCAACTGCAGCAACTCTAAATGAGACTGAAGCCAGAATATCCCAGAAGTTGGATAATTTTCGGAGAAAGCTCAACGAAGGGTTGCTAGCAATCAATGAGATGGAACCTTGGTACAAAAAGACAGACGACAACAAGTTAAACATACATGTGTTAACATCCTATCAGATGGCTACCAATTACTTACAAAAGATGGGTGAGAAGTACAAACAACTTCTAAATGTAAAATTCAAAAAGGCAGACATCCTGCAATTTATTCCATCATCACAATTTTACAGAATAGTGTCGAATGCAATGACCAATCTTCCATCCAACCTGGAGATACTTACCACACCAATGCACAAAATGGAAGTTAGCATCAATAATGAAACCATCGAGATTTTCAGTTATTTTCTCATAACTGAGAAGCGGGAATACAACTTAATCAAACCAACTCCAATTCCAGTGAAGAAGGGAAATGGAACCTATGCATCGCTGAACTTACCAATGGAATTCTTAGCTATCAACTACAACGAACAAACCTATTTTGAAATCCAAGAAGACAAGTTGAAGGAGATTGAGCCAATAGGGAAACATATTTACCTATGCAGGCCATCCGCCGTCCGAAGTATTGAATACAATCCGAACTGCATCATTGATGAGATCTACCAGCGATTGAACAATGTCAAATGTTTGGTCCATCAGTTTACAGTTAAGACACTGGTATGGAAGAAACTGTAGGCAGCGAATACATGGTTGTTTATTCCCATACAACCCACAAAAGCAGCAGTACAATGCAGCGGGAATCGAGAAGATTTGAAGATTCAAAATGTTGGCATAATCCAAATATCCCCAGATTGTACTATATACCGGGTGCTGACTTACGGGACGCACCATAGGGATTTGCATAGTAAATTCTTTATATTCAATTATTTGCTCACCTAATTATTTTAGGGCTAAATACTGCATCCATTCATAATGTTGCTAACAATTTTTCATTTTCCGGAACCGAAAGAATGCAAAAAATCAAACCAGCATTTTTACAAAAATCAGTGATGCCATGGAATTATTGAAACAAGCCAATGCCAACGCAGTGCTTGCGGGGCGACAATATGTGTTGTTTGTTTGTTTGTCATTGATGTTTGACCTTTATAATAATTCATTATTAATTATGTTCTGCTTGTCCATAACAAGAATGGTTTTATGGTGGACATTTGTTAAGTAAGCTCCTTGTTTATTGTAAAATATTCGTATTGGCAAATTCCAAACAGTACAACCATTAATAGACTGATACATTAAGTTTAAAAGTACAGGCATGTTATTAAATAATTGTAGGTGCAATAATGAGGTTCATAACTTACACCAAAACAAGAAAAACGACAATACGTTCAATCTTTTGACGGCAGTGACTGGATGATCGCCCGCAGGCACTTGCATTGGCATTGGCTTGTTTCAATAATTCCATGGCATCACTGATTTTTGTAAAACTGCTAGTTTGTTTTTTTGCATTCCTTCGGTTCCGAAAAATGAAAAATTGTTAGCAACATTATGAATTGATGCAGTATTTTTTTCTCTACAAAAAATGTATTTACACTTTAGCTCTAAAATAATTAGGAGAGCAAATAATTGAACACAAAGAATTTACTATGCAAATTACTATGGTGCGTCGCGCAAGTCAGCACCCGGTATACAAAACGGACTACTTTGCATAGTCAGCTATTCACTACTATTCCTGTCGTAGCTGGGTTCAACAAACCAATGCAAGTAATTATTAACACTACTTTGCAGAAAACAAGCACCCACCCTCAATTGCAAATGGAGGAACCTGTGTTGCTAACGTCCGATCATTTTCAACGCTTACAAGAAGAAGACGAGTTGCAGCTACATCAGGACTATCCGTTGTGGCACGATCAACATACCATCATGGTGAACACCGGTACTACAATCGGTATCTTAGCATCAGGTTGTATCATCTGGACATTATAGAAGTACTGGAGAAAGAATAGAAAACCGCAGCCACGCCCAGATTCAGACCCGTCAGAGAGCTTCAGGTTACAACCACTGCCACTTGACGAAGAAGATGGAGAGACAGCCTCAGTCACACCATCCCGGCCCATTGTCGCTCGGCAGAATGTTTAGGAACCAAAACATAATTTTAACTTTTAAAATTAAACATGCATACATTTCGTAAGTTGGCTGTTACATGCAGAAATGTGCAATAAAACTGTCAGCAGTTCTTGTCAGCATTGGTCGAATGACCCGGTGAACAAACTGCAATTATGCAAACTTGCTATCTGTTTGTTATGAAATTAAAAACGCAAGTGCATATGCGAGCTCAACTGGGGCAAATAATCTGAACCTTGTAATTTACGTCATAGTATTATGTATATAAATAGGAACTTTTCTAGTCAATAAACAATACAGTTTTAACATCTGTCTGTATTCACCGAACCTCTGCAACCACGGAAAAGAAGTCTATTAAAATAATCTCGTGTGAGACTGCACGAGACCGTTGGTTTGCAACCCCTTTTTAATTCCTGCACCCCTAAGACGTAGCCTCTAATTTCCAAATTAAAATTATACAGTCCACTATAACCTCCACCCTGATCATTCATTAATTCAATATAACAAAAAATTATAAAATATAAACGTACGTCCTGTATACGAATTAAAATAGTTTGAATTTTTATATTACTAGATAGTTCTAATGCATGAATGTTTCCAGACTATTTTATTTGAAAACTGAGAAAGTCAATGAAACAATATTTATTTTCATCTATAATTACAACTTCTCCAGAAGGTCTTTGATAGATAGAGATATGTTTTACAAACGGTAAATATTCAGATATAATTTTGGATTTCTATTTCGTTTGTCATTTATATTCATTATCCAAACCCATTTTTTGTGAAATATATACAAATGGTGATTTGAAATAATTAATAAATTATCTGGATGATTTAGTGAACATAAATCTGGTAAATTCGGTTCTAAAGACCCCTCAAAAGACTTGGTTGTTGTGTAATGCAAAGTTTATTTGTCGATATTTTAAGAGTTGTTGGTATTAATTCATATTTTAATCGGTCAGGTCTTCCATATAAATATTGAATTGCCCATATATGATCTTAAGTTAATTTATCACTACCACCTTTATAATTAAATTATTAGTTGCAGAATGTTCTATTCCTAAAGTGTCTCCAATCTCATGTAATAATATAGAATATAAACTTGTTTTATCTGATGTAATATCAAAACCAAAATACCAATCTTCTGATTTATCTAAATGTATTCCTCGATATTGGTCATTATTTGGAAAGAAAGCATGTGCTAAACGCGTCCTTTTCCGTCAAAACTGTTACTACATATTCCTTTTTTGACATCGAGGATTATGATTATGCTGATATGGTGTACTAGAAAATGAAATAAGTATATCTGGTTTATTGCTTTCATATTCAAACTTTAAATTTGAAACAGAATGCCATTGATCAAAAGCTTTTTGTGCTACTTGTTTCATTTGATTTGTAGCTAATGAAAAATACCATTTCAGATTTGTTTTATTCCATTTACTATTATGAATTCTATATGCTGTTGGATTATCTTATCTGGGATTACTAATCAGATCAAGTGATTCCTTATTTAATGTTCCATCAACACGTAAATTATAGAATTCTTGAAATCTAATTAAAGTGTCAGTTGTTTCAATTAATAATGAGTCAAGAAATACTGAAAAATAATAAAAATATAATACATGTCATATTAGAATAAAAAAGCAATTACCGTTTAAGTGAACTTGTGTAGTATATTACATAACTAGCGTGAAAGTGCCATACTTCACAAGAGCGGGAGTGTTGCGCACGAGAGCTAGCCGAGTGCAGCAATCACGCGAGTGTAGGGAAGACACTTTCCAGCGAGTTTTGTACACCATTTTTCCTACGACCAAAAAACTAGGTACATGTCTAGTTTGGAACAATTTATAATTTCATTTGAACACGAGCATAAAAATCAAAATAAAAATCCTAACCCACAGAGCTCGGGTAATAGTTACAATCAAGACCTCACCGGTGTCGATTCTAAGACAACTCTTAACCTAAATAAATCTTCAGTAGCTGACACCAAACGTAACACTCCTCTTGATTCCGCAAACTCGGGTTGTAACAACATTGAAGCCGTAAAGGAGATTCCTAAAAAAACTGACAACTGGCACACGGTTACTTATCGTAAAGCACCCACAAAAAGAAGTCAGCCTATAATTGGAACACAAGAGAATGACTGTTTATAAACTACAAAATCTTTTCTTAATAAACTTTTTCTGTCGCGAACATCATCATATGGGTGGCGTGTCTATTTATGCAAAAACTACCATTATGATAAATAAGTTGTGAATGTACTCGCTGTCGAAATGTATTTCGAGTTCTGCTGCGCGGAGATAACTTCCCGTGAATATAAAATTATTGTTATATGTGTATATCGACCTCCTTCGGGATCGTTTGACATTTTCAATCAAAACATGAATAAACTTTTAAGTGAGTTGTTTGACCCATACAAAAAAATATTGTTTGCGGAGACTTCAACCTCGACTTCAGCTGCACCGAGGATAGACAACAGGATGAAGCTGTGCAGCTGTTCAATTCGTTTGGGCTACTGGAACATGTGCAGCACTATACGCGAGCAACAGCAACATCGTCCACACGTATAGATAACGTTTTTAGTAATGTAGCAGGTAGAATAAAATGCGAAGTTTTGAAAACTTATCTATCGGACCATAATTTTACACCGACGTTCGAGTTCGAGTATTATAATATGTTTATAGAAAAGCATAAAGTTGAAATTTATTATAAACGAAAATTTAACGAATCGAATTTCTGTCAATTTGTAAATTTAATTTCAAAAGAATGTTGGGATGAAGTTTATAATGAAACGGAAGCCAATCTAAAATATGAAAAGTTTCTCAATATTTTCAAATATTATTTTGAACAGGCGTTTCCGTTATGAAAGGTAAAACTAAAACTACCCAAAAAACTTGGGTTAGTAATGACATAAAAACATGGCCAAGAGAGATTTGGGACTGGTATAGTTTATATTTGGATACTAGGTCGGAACTTATATTCGAGAAATATAAAATTGAACGTGAAAAGTTTAAGAATTTTATTGCAAATTACAAAAAGGTCTATCGAGAAAGTATAGTAAGTAACTCGGATAACAAAGTAAAATCCGTGTTTGGCATATTTAAGGAGATAATTAATGATAAAGAAGAGAGACAACCTATAACTATTAACAGCAATAATAAACTAATATCTGAGCCGAAAGAAGTAGTAAAACTTTTCGAGGAGAGGTTCCGACCTGGTGTTCAGATTGTTATGAAATCCTTTAATAACCCTTGCTCTACTAGTTCTAAGAGAATCGAAAACACATTATTTTTATATCCCACTGATCTACTAGAGATAGGAACGATAATAAATAGGCTCAAACCTAAAACTTCTGCTGACCTTGATGGGATATCTGTCAAAGCAATAAAACGAGCAGCAGATTATATCTGCGAACCTTTGGCAGATATTCAGGCCTATTCCCTAACTTGAAATCGAATAGAGATGAAGTAAATCGAATAGAAATCACGCGATCGAATAGAACTTGTTTCTAGTTGCTATTCCCTAACGTCTTCAAATTTCGATAGTAGAAATGGGCGATAGAAATCCAACACGACGAGCCTCTAGCAGTCGAAATCGCATTGTATCATCGGAATCTGCGCTGCGCCTGCGCAAGGGTACGCACTGTGAGCCTACTGCTAGTGTTTTTGTTTACTTTTGGTTTAGGTGGATTATAGGTTTTGTACTTTCCAATTAATTAATTTAATAATAAATAGTGCATAGTTGAGGCCATGGCAGTTAATTTAAATTTTGTGTTAATTCTTGCTGATGAACTGCAACAGGAAATTGAAATGTAAGTAGATGTATATTTACTTAACCTATAAAAACGTTCTAATAAATTTCCTTTTTTGGTTATCCATTCTACTATATTTATTAACTTTGCAGGCAATTATTTCAGTTAGAAAGAAGGAGGTTGCGGGACAGGAGTAATACTTTTGAAATTCCCGATGTATTATTTAAAAAACTGTATCGGTTACCGAAGCATCTAGCGAGGAACATGATCGATCAAATCAGTGTTTTTCTAATGGAGCCAGTGAGAAATACGTCCGTTCCAAACCATATTAAGGTTAATCACTGATTGTTTATTGTGCTAGAAATATCATTCCCTAACGCAACTTAATTTTAAGGTCTTATGTGCTCTACATTTCTTTGCTCATGGTAGTTACCAAAAAAGTGTAGGGCAAGATTTTTTGTTAGCCATAAGCCAAACTACAGTGACTCGCAGCCGTTAGTGAACTTCTGTCAACTCAGTTTTCTCGGCAGTACATTCGATTCCCACGTAATGAAGAAGAAAGACGCATAATTAAAAGAGAGTAAGTTATGTGAGCTGTAACAATTAATGTTAAGATATATTAAGATTTAAGTTGTTTATTTAGATTTATGCAAAAGTACGGATTTCCGGGAATAATTGGCTGCATTGACTGTACTCATGTGGCTATTGTTGCACCACCGCTGGAACACCGTGAACATCCAGGTTATGCCTATTTAAACAGGAAAGGATACCATAGTATAAATGTTCAACTCGTTAGTATTGTAATTTATGTATAGAACAGATGTTAATAATGTACTTATTTGTTTTTAGATATGCGATTCCGCTTTAAAAATTTTAAATTGCAATGCGAGGTACCCAGGGTCAACACATGACTCGGCAATATGGAACATGTCAAATGTTTCACGCCACTTACAAGATGTAAATGAGCGTGGTACTTGGTTACTGGGTAAATTAAGTTAGTAACTGATTTACTACCATATTTATATTTCATATTTTAGGTGATTCAGGTTACCCACTTCAGCCATGGTTATTGACACCTATTGAAGGAGCTGCTGAAGAGACACCCGAAGGCCGTTACAGCTCAGCCCACAGACGTGTAAGAAATGCGATTGAACGTTGTAATGGTGTTTTAAAAGCTCGTTTTCGCTGCCTGTTAAAACATCGTGTGCTGCATTACAGCCCTGCACAAGCAGTCAGAATAGTTCACGCCTGCTGTGTATTGCACAATATTTTAATTCAAAATAATGTTGAACTAGATGAAGCGTTAGATTTGGAAAATGATAATGTCATAGCAAACAACATGCAAGGTGCGTTACGTTGAACCAATTATATTTTGTAGAATTTACCATGTGAATTTATTTTAATTTCAGATGAACCGAATGACATCTTAGTAGCATGCAGACGTATTAGAATGCAGTTAATTCGTAACAATTTTATGTAAAATATAATTCTTTTTGAATAATAATGTAATAATATTTAAACTGCAATAATAAAACAAACAAACATGTTATAGCATTTTATTTGCAATTTTTAAAAGTTAAATGGTGAAACAGAAACTTATTAATAAAAATACTTATAGCTACAAAATTCACAATAATAATTTTTTTAATTCTAAAATATTTAACTCTCTTTCCTTTAGGTTTAATTCTCTTTCTTTTAGAGCCAATTCTTTTTCTTTATTTTTTGCTTCTAAAATTCTAATCCTCAATTCCATTTCTTTTAAATCGGTTTCCCTTTTTTTATTTTCAGTTGATTCAGGTGTTGCATTTGTCCGCAGAGCAAGTATTTTATTTAATACTTCTGCAGTAGCACTTTGTCCTTCTGCAAAGGCTTCCGCTGCTTTTTGTAGAGTGGATGATTTATCTAAAAAAAAATTGTACTTTTACTAAACCAAAAATTCCATTACCTTGTTTTAATTCTAAATTAAATAAAGAAATAGAAAGTGTTACCTTTATCTGCAATTTTTCTCTTTTTTATTATTGGACTCTCCCTTGTACTACTGCCACCAGCTAAAAATGTTCGCTTCTGTATCGGAGAACAAACGACTGCTGGCGACAGTGGTTGAACTGCTGGCGACAGTGGTTCAGGTGATGATGGTGGCTGCGCTAACTCGAGGATACTGACCACCTCTTCTACGTCTTCACTCTCCAACCCTGGTTCTCCTACATTGCTAATCCCCTTCACTGTTATCCACGACAGAAGAGCCATTTGTTTTTCTTCTGTGGCAGTTAAGCTTTTTCTATCGTTTTCACCACCTCCCGTTACCTGCTGCATTTTCAACAAATCCCTTGTCTTTTTGCGCGTGTGGCATTCCAGTCGATAAATGTCTGCAAATTGGAAAAAATAATTAGCTACGTGTAATGAAATGTAATTTTCAGCGTTATGTCAAGGGATTACTTAAAGAGCACCCACGGTAAAAATTGGGTCCACGGTCCGGTCTAGTGCGCATGCGCAAAAATGTAACTTTGAACAGACTCTCTCGTATTTTTTCTCTAAAAAAATCATCAAGACCTGACAACTAACATAAACCATTAACTTGGACCACCGTCGAGAGCGCAACAACATTGCTTTTAAACATTACGAGACAATAGCGGCACCCACATTTTGACGTACACTGATCTTACTATAAACCTTACTTCGCTGGCAGCGCATGCAGAATGCACCGGACCGTGCATCCCATTTCACCCAGCACCCACTATAATTTATAAATATATTTAAAATTTCAAAGTACCTTCTTCCATTGCGCTTTGGTCTTGCTAGGTCCACATCCACAACTATTTAAGGTCCCCGACACATCTTCCCACAAATTTTCAATAACATTTCCATCGGCTTCAAACGGTTTTGTTTTACCATGCAGTAAAACCTTGTTTTCTGCAATAAAATCTAGAAGAATATTCAGTTGCTCGACAGAGGTTTTTTTCTTATTAGAAACAGCCATTTATAACAGTTATTACGGTTATGATGACCTGCACACTTCGAATATAAAACTGCAACTGGAAACTTGTACTTAGAAATGGGTATGTTCTTACCTGCCTCAAGAATGCAACCCTTAAACAAAGGAGGTTTTTCCAGGGATTTGGTATTTCCACAACTTTCTTTTTTCATGCAGCATAGCAATTTCTTTGGCGCTTGCAGCTGGTCGCTCACTAACTGTCAAAATGGTCGTTAAGGTTGACTATCGCTTGCTATTGCAGTGTTGTCATATTTACGTAAACAACGCCGATAGAAATCATCCCAACTGCTACTAGACAACTTCTACCACTGTTACGGAATACCGAAAATCGTATACCGGGAACGCGATAGAAGTTTGTCATTCCGATTTACTGAGATTCCGATCCGATGCGTCAACTTCTATTCGATTTTATAAAAGTTAGGGAATAGGCTTGATTATAAACAGCTGTCTTGCGAGTAGCACATTCCCAAAAAAATTTAAAAATGCAAAAATTGTACCAGTGTATAAGAAGGGTGATTCGCAAGATGCAGACAATTATCGTACCATCTCAATATTTCCCGCCTTTTCAAAAATAATAGAGTATGTAATCTATAATAGGTTAATTAAATACTTCACGAAGCATAAAATTATTGCAAAAACCCAGCACAGGTTCATTCCAAAAAGGTCAACAGAAACGGCCATTTTAGTGTACTTAATTATATAACTACACAATTGGATAGCAAACAGAAGGTCTCTGGTTTATATTTTGATATGTCAAAGACATTTCACAGGATTGATTTTGAAAGCTTAATGGAGAAAGTTGAGGTATATGGCATTCGTGGAGCGGCAGCTAACTTAATAAGATCTTATTTGAGTGGTAGGACTCAAACTGTTACCCTAACAACTTCTAAGGGTAATATTTACTCAAATTGTTACGAAATAAAATGCGGGGTACCTCAGGGATCCATTCATGGTCCCGTTCTGTTTCTTTTATATGCCAACGATTTAAGTGAATATATAGGCATTGATTCGGGACTAGTCTGTCAATATGCAAATGACACTTCTGCACTTTTATCAAGTAATGATCTGCAAATACTTTCTAAAAATACAACACAGGTGGTAACCAAGATGGAGAACTGGTGTGAAAGAAACTTGCTCGTGCTAAATGCCAATAAAACAATCTCGTACTATTTCAAACCAATACAAATGACAAATCGTTATATGTTAACTATCAAGGAAAATCAGTAGCACCACAAAATTATGTCAAATGCCTAGGAATAACAATAACTGACGATGTTAGTTTTATACGCCACATAGACATAGTCTGTAAAAAATTTAACTATTCTGTTATATAATACGTTGCGCAAGGGACGAGTTGTCGTTACAGAACTTAAGGATGTTTTATTTTGCCTATATACACTCTGTGTTATCATATGGAGTTATGTTTTGGTACTCTACTGCATATACGGACAAATTATTCAGATTGCAGAATCGAATAATTCGAACAATTTTTAAATTATCGCGGATTACTTCCTGCAAGCAACATTTTAAAGATTTTCAGGTAATGACCTTGCCTTCTCTTTATATATACAGGGTGACACAGCGAACATGTAACAGCCCATAACATTTTTATTTATTAGAATTTTTAGGTCAGTATGAAGGGTAAGGTTGGTTACGTACCATGGTGCATCTGTGATTTGTCTTAAAATTTTTGACTGGAATCTCTCTATTACTTTCAAATTGGACATGCTCGAACATCCCCATAGCTCCAGACCGTATGTCCAGATTGGTTTGATTATTATTTTATAAATTAGGAGTTTGTTTTCAAGGGAGAGAGGAGATTTCTTTCCGATTAACCAGTTTATCTTTTTTATTTTAAGGTCCATTTCCTTTCTTTTTTTTGTTATGTGTAGTTTCCATGTTAATTTGTTGTCTAGATGCAGACCTAGATAACGTGCATCTTGGGCATGCGGTATCGCTATGTTATTAATGTAAACCGGTGGGCACTGTTGTCTTCTTAGCGTAAATGTAACATGTGTTGATTTGCTTTCGTTGACTTTTATGCGCCACTTACTTAACCAGTTTTGCATAAGATTTAAATGATTCTGAAGTTGCTGTGAAGCAGCTGCTGCATCAGCATGTGTTGCTAATATAGCTGTATCGTCCGCGAACGTTCCGGTTTCAGTTTATGTCATTACAGGGAGATCTGCTGTATATAATAGATATAGTATGGGACCCAATACGCTCCCCTGAGGGACCCCTGAGTTAATAGGGTGTATTTCTGATGTTTCTTCGCCAAATTTAACTTGGTAGAATCGCAATGATAAGTACGATCTCAGTAGTTGAAAGTAATGATGTGGTAAGTTCTCTTTGATCTTAAATAGTAGTCCCCTGTGCCACACTCTGTCAAACGCCTGCTTTACATCGAGAAACACCGCCGAGCAGAACTTCTTTTCTTCGAAAGCTTTGTATATGACGTTTACTATCCTGTGACATTGTTGGATAGTTGAGTGACTCTGCCTAAATCCAAATTGGTGATTTGGTATCCATTTTTCGATTAGATTATTTTCATTTATTCTTTTAAGTATTAGTTTTTCTAGGAGTTTAGAGATCACTGGTAGAAGGCTTATCGGTCTATATGATGTTACTTCCGTCGGTGGTTTGCCAGGTTTTAAAATTAGAATGATATGGGCATATTTAAGTTGGGTAGGCCAGTGGTTGAGTCTCAGTATAGAATTAAAAAGTAGTCTTATAAACCGCACTCCGGATTGTGGTAGTTCAGATAAGATCTTTCCAGTAATCAAGTCGTAGCCTGGAGCTTTTTTCTTGCTAAGGCGTTTTATTTCTTCCTCTATTTCTCCTATTGTAAAATTGTCAATGGGAGGAGACATCTGGAAAGGAGCCATCAGGAATTCATCGATTGCTTCATTTGGTTCATTTGTATGTGGCTGAAAAACTTTAGCAAGATGTTGGGCGAATACTTCAGCTTTTTCTTGTTCCGACCTTCCCCAATTACCATCAGGTTTTCGGATTGGGGAAATTGTTTGTACAGGTCGTTTAAATCCTTTTGTAGCTCTCCAAATCGAGTAGTCTTTATTGGATAGGTTTTTTATATAGCTACAGAACGTTTCGTTCCTAACATCTCTCAACTTGGATTTTAGTTTATTAGCAAGACGATTGTAAATGTTTTAAATCCCACGTGTTCAAGAAGAAATCCAAAAACGTGCAACTACACATCACAATCGATTGATGGCGCACCCAAACCCATCTATTGAAATCCTACTAGAAGTGCCAGCCTTCAAAAGACTGAAAAAGAAATCGCCCCGTGACCTGACAATCGACCATTGAAGTACGCAGGGTAAAGCCGCTGGGCCTATCCCTTCACGCCAATAGCCATCAGATCAGCTCATAGAACTCACATATGTATTATATATATAATTACATTGTTCTGATTGTTGATTTATATAATAATAAAAAAAAAAAAAAAAAAAAATTTATTAGAATTAAATTCTGAAATTTGGGTGATGCATTTATCATAAGGGCCACCTTTTGATGACTGAATAAAACTAATTTGTCCTCTTCCGGTTTAACCGGAAGTAACCCTGAATTTTAAATTTTAAATAGCACCCTGAATATATTTTTAGCCTATCTGAACCGCTAAACAATTCCCTTTTCAACCGTGTGTCACAACTTGACATTTGATTTCAAAATGACTGCCAAAATAAATTTTTTCTCCCAAACTCTTAGTTGGCCATGACATGACACTTGCAAATTATCAGCATGTAAAGGACGTTAAGATGTAAAAATTAAGGTGTAAAAATATTTGTGATTTTGATACTTTTTATCTAATTAATAAGAGTTACGAATAAAGGATCATTTTTCAAATTTTAGAAATGTCAAAATCCAGAATAGAAAACTATAATTTTTATTTTTTAGAAATGCAAAATGAACATGTATGTTTTCATACAATTTATTAAAGTTCGTATGAACAACTGACTTTTTGACTAAAAACGCAAAATTACACGTATCTACAATGATCCGTAAATACTTATAATAGGTATAAGTAATTGTAACAATAATGCCCCAAGTAGGCATAGTAATACCCCACCATAGGGATAACAAAAGTGTAAAACATATTTAGAGATAAAGGGTGTTTTTTTAGAGGCGAAGAACTTTAAATTGAAATAAAACACAGAAAAGTGTTTTTAATATCCATGAAATTGGCTTTATTTGAAAGATAATTTTATGGAATTTATGTTTGAATATGATTCCGGGCATGTGACCGCCGCGGCTGGCGTGTACATGACGTAATCTGGAGGTCCAATTTTCACACACTCTTCGCAGTAAATCAGTAAATCGCAATAACGCCTCGAATGTTGGCTTCCAAGTGCTCAATTGTTTCCGGTTTATCGACATAGACATGCGACTTTACATATCCCCAAAGAAAATCATCTAACGGCGTCAAATCGCACGAAAGAGATGGCCAGTTAACAGATCGACGAAATGTTCAAAATGTTGTCCTCTATTATCTCTACATAGACGAGTTCTCTAACCGTTGCTGAAAGCACGTTTTCAAGTTGCTGTTGTGTTATATTATTAATGGCTCTCCTAACTTTTAATTCTAAGTCTTCTCGATCTACTACTGGAGTTCTATAATATAACACAACAGCAACTTGAAAATGTGCTTTTAGCAACGGTTAGGAGTACTCGTCTATGTAGAGATAACAACCGACAACATTTTAAACATTTACTGTACTTGTTTTTTCTATGATTATTGTTTAGTTCAGCTTTGTGTTATAGTAGGTTAAATTTTTAATTAAATTTCTTTGTGTTGTACCGAAAACTTTTGTCTTTTCATTCCAGGGATCTCTAGATATGTTTTACACTTTTGTTATGCCTATGGTGGGGTATTACTATGCCAACTTAAGGCATTATTGTTACATGTACTTATACCTATTATAAGTATTTATGGATAATTTGTAGATACGTGTAATTTTGCGTTTTTAGTCAAAAAGTCAGTTGTTCATACAAACGTTAATAAATTGTATGAAAATGTACATGTTTATTTTACATTTCTATAAAATAAAAATTATAGTTTTCTATTCTGGATTTTGAGATAATAAGCGTGAAACAAATGCATTTCTAAAGTTTGAAAAATGGTCTTTTATTCCCAACTCTTATTAATTAGATAAAAAGTATCAAAATCACAAATATTTTTACACCTTAATTTTTACATCTCAACGTCTTTACATGCTGGTAATTTGCAATTGTCATGTCATGGCCAACTAAAAGTTTGGGAGAAAAATTGATTTTGGCTGCCATTTTGAAATAAAATGTCAAGTTGTGACACACGGTTGAAAACAGAATTGTGTAGCGGTTCAGGTAGGCTAAAAATATATACAGGGTGCCATTTAAAATTTGAAATTCAGAGTTACTTCCGGTTAAACCGGAAGTGGACAAATTAGTTTTATTTGGTCATCAAAAGGTTGCCCTTATGATAAATGCATCACCCAAATTTGAGAATTTAATTCTAATAAATAATAATGTTATGGGCTGTTACATGTCCGCTGTGTCACCCTGTATAAACTAATAATATATGTCAAAACGCATGCTGAAGAATTTTTCTGCAACAGTAAGGTGTATGACAGTATGACTACTAGAAGCAGACATAATCTACGGGTGCCAAAACATAGAACCAGTCTTTTCGAAACAGGCCCATATTATAGAGCATACAATTCTCTACCAGAAGAAATTAAACATCAAAATATAATTTATAAGTTCAAACAAAAATTGAAAATTCTCCTTGTGGAGAATTTGTCAGGTCATTTTGGTATTTTAAGTAGCCACCTAGGCTTTAGGGCAGCGTGCCCGTATGCTAAACCCTTTTAGTTACTTATTTGGCTCCATCGCCTAATTCTACAATAATGATTTTGCACATATTTGACCCCAAACGCAGTATTTCTCGTCAGTTGGAGCACCCCTTTGCTGCTACTTTGGCAGCCGGGTGTTATCACTCGCAAGAATTCCGAAACTTCTAGAAATCATTCCGTTGAGGCGCTTCGCCATTGGCTGCCTTTGATACCGGAATTAATTTGTTTTGTGGAGCGCATCGCCATTGGCTGTCGAGAGTCACGTGGCAACGCCGTTTGGCTCATGCCACTTCGAGCGTCCTAACGCTTGTTGCTTTGAGCAGTTCAGCTCTGGCCGTTGATCGAAGGAGGTCGCGTGTGGTTGTGTGAGTGGCACGTCTTTACGTCGAGGCGTAGGTGTGTGAAGGGCTTCTTGGGGCCAGTTCTGCGTTGGTGAGAAAGGGGGCTTTCCCCTTGCAACTCGCTGTTTCGAGGATCTTTCTAGGCAGGACGAAGTAGGCCTTTTTGTCGCTGTAGCGTGCTCTCAGGAGAGCGTCCTAACGTCGCCATCTTGGCGGATTCCAGCCCGTTTACCTCTAATGCCGTGTTTTGGCGATTGAGCTGCCACAGACTGCCGTATTCTACCAAATGACTGCACGCCACTCTCATGGACCGTCTGCGGACTAAGGTATTTGTAATTGCAACCATTTAAACATAGTAACTGTCACTTGTGCGAGCGTTGGTGCTTTGTGCTCAACTTTATGTGGGCGGATGCATGCCCCTTGCTTGCTTGTCGCGGCTTTTAATGCCGGTTTGAGGCCACCATGCTGCAAGACGCTACTTTGGTAGCCTGCTAGTAAGTTCATGTGCGCGAGTTTCGCGTTTCATCGCCTAAATAACTAAAGAACTCTGCGATCATGATTTGGTGTTACGTTTGTGCTAATTTTTAATTCAGTAACGTTAGGTGCGCGAGCTTCGCTGTATTGTACCGATTAATACCTAATTAGAATTAACGCCTCGCCGTGCTGGGCCTGGCGCGCCCTAAGCTGTTCGAGTTTTTCTTTGTTTATGTTTGCGAGGGCTTTGTGCTTTGCTTCCTAGGTGTTAACCGCAGGTCGGCGACTGTTATCGCGCACTAACGCGCCCTTTTGCCGGAGCGCGTATTTCTCAACTGTACTCTAATATGTTCATTAGCATAGCGCGTCCATCAGCTGATGCTTAACGTAAGTAGTAACATAAGCTTGGCGGCACGATTTGTTGCCCAGATGTAATTAGCGATCAATAGACGCATATTTAGTTAAGGGACGTATTATTCCTATTCGACCTGTGCATGCTTTGTTTCAGATAGCGCCTTTTACAATGTAAAGATTGGTGTACGGCGAGACGTGAGAGATCAGAGCGTGCAGGTAGGTCCAGTGATTGCGCAGTCTCGGCCAAAGAGTCCCAATATTACCATTCCAGTACGAAATTGTTATTTGAGCTTGCAGCTCATGAGAATTCTTATCGACGGAGTATCTTGAATACTTCGCTCCCGTTTAACCGCCCAGGCCCGGTTATTCGAGTTAAGACAGGCTTGGTGGCGCCCTCATAATTTTGACGTACCCTATATATATGCCTCAACACGCTTGCCCAGAACGTATCGTGTGACTCACGTCCGACTCCCTGAGCGTTCCAGCCGTGGCCCTTTAGCCTGTTTCTAGCAAATCTCAGGGCAAGTGTGCCAGTTTTCCAGGACTGATTCCGTGGTGCGATGCTCACCTTGGGTGGGTGTCGTAAAGTTGTTTTAATACCGTAACAAATTGTTATTACAGTTATAAAGATTTTATAAATTCTAATGCGTAGACAAACACTATTGTCACCTTTATATTTCATGCATCCTTGAAAATTTGTTAATGACAAATAAAGAGTATTATTATTATTATTATAAATAGACTGAATAGCATAATGGAGTTTCTAAATTTGAACTTCGGAGATATATCATTATTGTAGCTATTTGATGCGATGTCACAGCACTGTGAAGACTTACCTTGAGTGGAATTTGAAAAAATTGAGACAAGTGTTACCTGAGATTGACGCTAGCATTTTGAGCACTGACCAAAAATATCTTCTTCAAATTTGTCTAGCTGTTACACAAGGTAGCGTGACAATTGACTTGGCTAACAAGCAACCAGGCAAGCTGGCACACTCTCGCTGGCTAATCTGTGCAAAAAAAAAATTGAGACTATATGTGGCTACAATATCCCCATCCGAAAGTCTGGTCGAGCTTGCTACGTTCGTGATAAAAGTGTACGCACCCACACGGTTCGGCATAAAAACGAAACCATCATACAAATACGGTCCAGATCATATCCTGCTAAGAATTGGCACTGAGACGAATACTTAAAGCGCGAAAAACTACAAAGGGAAAGAAAGTAAGAGAGCTTTTGATTCCGAAATTAAACTTTTAAGCAAACTACTATTATGACTTGATAGACTGGACAACAGAAAAAATATGAGTGAAAATATAAATATCTGTATTGAAAGATTTCCTTATCTCACACAGGCTGTGGAAAGAGCTATAAAACTGGTCACTGATGCAAGTTCGGCTGTTTGTGGAACTGCAGCACGCAATGGATACCATCCGAGCAACAATAAAATGTAGAAAAGAAAGGCCAACCTTCAACACAAAATCCCAGTTTTTCTCTGAAGTTCAACGAGCTAACCCGCATGTAGATGATATGACTGAAGGCTGAAATGATAAAAACGTGTTACAATCTTGTAATTCCTTGTACTTTTAATTCAGATAATAAGGGTATAGTGCATAAACATATTCGTCTTATTTATTTAAATATTTCGATACATTCTGCCCTTTTCTAAATTACAAGTCTTCTGCGCCACCTGAAGATGACAAGTAAAAAAAGCAAATTTTATATTTATCCATACCAACGTTTAGTAACACAGGGTCAATGATATTCGAAAAAAAACATTTTTCCAAATTTTACTCCACCCTAATATGGGCCCATGCAGCTTGCGCATGAAAACACCAAAAGACCAAAAATTTCACCTGTCAAATTTGGGAATAACTTAAGTTTTCTTTCCTATTTTTAAGAATACTTTTCAATTTGTGTTCGTTACCTAGGATTCACTTTTCGTTCCTTATTCCATGTAGAATTTTTGGATGGCATCATATCTTAACTGGGTGTGCCCAAACCTGAAGAACCCTCTACTAGTAGCTCTTTTCAACAAATGCAACCAGAAAATGTTATTTCTGCAAATTCAGCTGCGGAGAAGAAAAGGCCCAATTTTCAAAGTAAGTGGCAAACAATTTTTCCATGGCTGTTATACGATAGAGATATTGATAAACTGTTTTGCCAAATCTGTAAAGAAACGACGTCTAACATCAAGAGATGATGAGTCCATTAAGGAATTCACTCAAATTGGTTTTTCTCCATGGAATAAAGCTTTGGAAAGGTTTAAAAAGCACGAAAAGTCTGACATTCACTGTTTTAGTGTATTGCATAAAGCCAATTTAGAACGTGGTGTCAATGTACACCATATGTTATCAAAAAGTAAACTTGAAGATATAAAAACAGCTAGAATTGCGCTTTTAAAAATGATTTCAACTATTTCGTGTTTGATGACCGGAGGCCTAGCCATAAGGCGCCACGAAGACGAACATTCGAATTACATTCGGTTGTTGAAGCTGCGATCACAGGATATTCCCGAATTAAACCCGTGGCTCCAGCGTAGCAAATATAGATAGATGGTTGTCACACGATATTACTAACGAATTGTGTACAATTTTGAGTCACCAAGTACTACGTAAAATAATCAAACTAGTACAAAATGCCGTCTATTATGCAGTTATGGTTGATGAAACTAGTGATATTTCCAATCTTGAACAAATCACATTTTGCTTTCGTTACGTGAACTCAAGAGCTTAATATACATGAAACTTTTTTCGGGCTCTATAAAATGACATCAACAAAATCCGAAAGTTTGTTTGAAATTTTGAGTGACGTACTAAGAAGATTCGACATAAATATCAAGACATGTAGGGGTCTATGTACAGATGCCATACTGGCCTTCAATCCCGGGTTAAATATATCGAACCAAGAGCAATTCATTCAAAATGCAATGAAAGAAGTACCTGCAGTGAGAGACCTTTTAGTATTAATAAGAGAGCTTATTGTCTTCGTACGTGGTTCACCGAAACGTCAAGGTGGTTTTGAATCACTACAGGTAGCTGATAATCTTCAAAACCTTTCTCTGCGACCCTTTTGCCCAACAAGATGGTGTTGCCGTATATTTTCGTTGAAAATTATTCTGGACAATTACAGTGTACTGCTAGGGTTTTTGAACGACACAAACAGTCAGAAAGATGATGCTGGCGCGAAAGCAAACGGGTTTTTGAAAAGTCTTCAGACTTTCGAATCTCTATTTATTATCAAATTCCTGATAGAAATACTTGATCGTATCGAAGCTCTAAATGCTACTTTACAGAGGATTTCTTTACATCTGCAAAAAACTGTAGATAATATCAATACTGTCAAGCAAATTATATCGTCCCAAACAACTGACGAAAAATTTCAAAACGTTTGGAAGTCCACTCTAGACTTAGCTGATATCTTGGAATTGGATGAACCTAAAACTCCAATAATACGAATGAGACCTAAAAAGATAGACGACTCTTCAAGTGAACCGCATCAATTTTCCTCGCCAGCTGACTTTTATATAAAAATATATTTTGAAGTCTTAGATAAAGTCGTAGGATGTATTGAACAGCGCTTTACTAAAAATGCTATGACACACTTGAGTAATATGGAACTATTTCTTACTGAGCAAAATGATACAAGCAGCAGTTATGTGAAAGAGTTCTATGGAGATGACTTTGATGTGGACCGTTTGGTTCTTCACCGTAACATGCTTTTAGATATTTTACGAACAAAAAATGTCAGACTGAATAATGTGGAAGATATTGTTTCTTTCATAATTTCCTCTTACGAATCTATCAGAGATATAATACCCGAACTCATCAAATTGTTGAAAATCGTTTTAACTATTCCAGTATCGACATGCACAGCCGAAAGCTCATTTTCAGCATTACGCAGAATAAAAACTTATTTAAGGAGTACTATGACCCAGCAAAGACTGAATGATCACATGGTAGTGCAAGTAAACCGAGAAATAGCAAATGATTTTGACCTTGAAAAAATTGCTGATATATTTATAAATAGAGCTGCAGTTCGTCAAAATACGTTCGCATTGAAAAAGACTTCATATAAATAATTTTAAAATGTTCCTTCTTAAAAAAGTTTATTAATGTTGAATATACAATCCGTAGTACATAAGTAAATAACATACTATGATGTGTACATAAGTATTAAGTTATTAAGTAGTAATAATTATATTTCCTGCCAATAAAAATGATGTTATTCCCTGATAATCATAATGGTTTTATTTTTATATTTTTGATAAACTTCATTTAATTAGGAAGTACCTAAGGGTACAAGGAAATTATTTTGATGGAACTAGTTATGCTAGTGTAAGAAATAGTTTTGATCACGTTATACTGTAGCACATCACAGTTTATTTTGATTCAGAATTTTGGTGTACTACTGACGAACTAGAAAATGAAAGGTTTTTGCTGTACGGCAATGGAACTGAAGCTGACGAACGTGTCATCATATTCTCTACCAACGATTTTCTTACACAACTTGCTAATTCTACCACTTGGTACTTAGATGGTAATGATTCCATAGTTCTTGTATTGTTTATGCAACTTTATGTGTTGCGTGTAAAAGTGCAAGGCGTGTTCATACCTGCAGAGTATTCTTTGTTGCAAAGAAAACACAGTCTACGTATGCGACCATGTTACGCGCAATAGTAGAACAATGCGAGAACAGAAATATGTTGCCTGATCCAATCCAACTAAAATTGCACTTTGAGAGAAGTGCGATTCGGGCAGCGAAGGGAGTATTTGGAGAACAACTGATCATACCTGGTTGTATTTATCACTTGTGCCAGAGCACCCATAGAAAGATACAGAACCTAGGCCTTCAGCAGCGATATAGAGAGGAAGAAGTTTTAAGAAAATTCTGCGGAATGATGGACGGCTTGGCCATCTTATGTATGAATCACCTCAAAGAAAATGTTCCCGCTGGAGCTGGCGAGCTTCTAAGCTATTTTAACAGCACAAACGTTTCGGGCACTTACAGAAGGGTTGGAAATCAAAATGGAATCATACGTAATATTCCTGCAATATTTCCACTAGAAACTTGGAATGTGCATCAAACGACTTTAGAAGACGGGAAGCGTAACAACAACCAAACTGAAGGTTTGAAAAACCGTTTCTCAAATTTGATGGATCAGATGCACCCCACCATTTGGTTATTAATCAATAAAATATGACAGAACGAAGATGCAGCAACAACTAATAGGAAGGCTTCCTACAAAGAAGAGAAAAAGAACCCTTAAAATCCGGTTAAAAGGTCTCTGCGAAGATAATGTTGCCAGGGACTTGGACAATTTTCTTAATGCTATAGGTCACAATATAAGATCTGTAGAAATTTTCGAACCATAACGTACCTACCTAGATGTGTAAATAATAAGCCTATAATATAAAATAAACTGCTGTTAAATATATCTTGTCGTTTTGTTAATGCAAATTACAATTATTGTGATTATAATTAGTTTGGGGTATTTTTCCTGGGGTATATTTTTCTAGATTAATTCAAGAAATGAGTCACGCACTAGTTTCGCATCTTCAGGAGAACGTCTACTTCCATGACCTTTCAATGTCAACATAATGTTTAGGAGTTTTGATTTATAAAAAAAGTATGAAATATACATGTAGCCATTACAATTTCTATATTTTCTACGGATATTCAATGTCAGTATGATGTATACGAAATAGATTTCCTAATATTCCGAATACATTTTCTATTATTCGTCTAGCTCTGCTTAAACGTTTGTTAAAATTTCAACGTTCACTGTTCAATTCTTTCTCGCTGTAAGGTTTAAAAAAATCTTTTCTAAGAGCGAACACTTCATTCCTATGAAGACATAGTTTCAGTGTTCCTCTCACTAATGCCCATCAGTACAATACTATGATTGTTTTATAGATGTAGTAGTAAGCTCCGCTGCCTGTTGGCGGAGTCATCTTTATGTTCTTGCCGTCAACTGCACCAAGGAAATTTGAAAACTGCCATCGATTTTCAAAATATAATCCAATTTGTTCCCACTCTCCTTGCGAATTAGGAAACTGCAATAAAAACGAATTATAGTAATTAATTAATAATAATGAATTTATTTTTTAGGAAGAAAGACAAGGCACCCCACTATTAGCAAATAATTTGGTCGAATCACTGACTGCAGACGTTATGTTACAAGGGGAACGTGCTCCAATTGAAGATCTGGTAGAAAATATTGTTACTCCAAACGCCTCATCTGTTTCTACTGCTAGTCGCAAACGTAAATCAAAGAACATTTCTCAAAACCAAGGAACTGCAGCATGGAGCAGTACTAAAGTTAGTCGCAGAGAAATTACAAAGACAGAGTAATAATAAATACTCAAATTACGCATTTTATGTTGGTCAAGAATTAGATGCGTTACCGCCTTTGATGGCAACATATTATCAAAAAATAATAAATGATGCACTATTTGAGACCAAGTGTGGACAGTTTATAGCACAATCAAGGATTGTAACAGGTCCCCAAACAAATTTTAGGAATCCCCAACAAAATTTTAATACATTGTCAAATGTACAATTGTCCACAGAACTAATGTCACCCCGAACGTCAGCTTGGCTTTCTGGATAGGCAACACATTTAACGTCACTGGACCCAATGTTTCTTGCATGGTAATATACACAAAGCGTGACGTCGAAAAGCAATTAAGCAGAGAGAAAGTAGACATTTTAGAAGCAAATCCTTCCGTTTAATATTTCGGTGGTGAATCACACGGGGTTACAGTTTATTTATATTAAGCAGGTTTTATTTCACTGCTGTTCTTAATATTATTTGTTATTTGTATGATGGAGAAGCAAGGCATGAAGTAATTCTGGTTGAATATAAACTTATAACAGATATTGATTTATGAAATTGTTGAAGAGTTTAAAAATTTTCGTTTATTGTTAAACGTTTTAAGTAATTAAGGAACCACCATCGCTACCATCTATCCGAAGTTTAATTCAAAGGATAAGTTCTTACATATATTGCAGACCAATCAGATTTGATTATTTTTAATCACGTGAGTCAGTTTGACAAATCAGATCACACTTGAAGTGAAAACGACCCTAGGGTGATTCTCAGTAATAATGTATTAAGGGCAAATGCTTTTGCCGGTAAAAATGTTTTACGAAAGTATTTTGTTTTGGCAATGTCACAAGACAAACTAACTTGATCAAATTCCCGAGCCGAAGGCGAGGGAATTTGTCAAAGTTAGTTTGTCGAGGGGCATTGCCAAAAAAAACAACAAATCGTGAGTAAAACATTTGCCGAGCAGAATCATGAGCCCGAAATACATTTTGTGGACTATTTCCCAAATATGGGTTCAGTTTGACATTTATACTGATGCACAATGACAGTTTAAATGACGTTTCTTAAATACCACCTTGATTAAAGCAACATATTTGGTGGTTGCCGTGGATGCAAGTGGCAAAAGAAACTGACAAAATCCCAAGGGAAAATTTCGATGTTTTGCCACTACAAAAACACACGATTGGTTGAATTTTGAAAAAGCATAGCTTTTCATTGGATAATAAGAGATGTGGGAAATAGTCAATCAGCATGGAAACTACCTAATTAAAATTCAGTAGTATCATATGACAAGTTGATGCCACTGTAAATCTAAGTCAAATTCGAGGTTAGCAGGTTAGGTTTTGCGTCACTCTGTGTCAAAACTGACAAAAGACCTAACCTGCTAACCTCGAATTTGACATAGACTTACAGTGTGACGCCTATAATTGGCCTAAAGTCTGTTGGCTGAGTACCTAAATAAAATAAAATAAACATATTATTATAATGAAGTGCCGAATTAATTTGTCAGAAAAATGGCTTCTCGCTTTTGTAAAAATTATTAATTTATTTAAGAACTTATCTTCCCGAATTCGTCGCAGCCAGTGATAAATCCTTATAGTTTTGACAAATAATATCCCTCAAGTGCGTTGCCTTTAAGAAATAACCCTCGGCTTTGTCAAAATTATTGCGGTAATTATCACTGCCCTTGGTAAATTATAGCTAACAATTTAATTTATTATGCTATTAAAAATTAAAGTCAAAATAGATTTTTCTACCGCTAAAAGCTCAACATCGGAAACTTGGATTTGACAAACATTTTATCTTATTTTCACAATTTACTGAAAACTGCAAAAATAATTTAAGTTGTTCTACCTCAGGAATGCGAAAAACAATTTAAAAAATCTGTAAAGGGCTTTACTCAAAACTTCCCTCGTCGAAATTGTGACACTAAATAATTTAAAAATCAAATTAAGTTAGGAGTAAAACTATCTTCACGTTTCCAATAAATTAAATACATTTTCAAATTTAAAAAAAAAATGTATCCCGCTGGGGTTTGAATGCGCCACATCTGCAGCTCTGCAGTTCGCTCGATGTTAACTTCATATCCGCAGCGGATCTAACTGCAGCGAAATTCCAATTGCGCTACCGAGTCTCTTCCAGATACGTCCGGCGCTCGCCTCTGTTGAACGTCGCGGTGTTATGGTTGAAACATTTTTACTCTTTTGTGACATTATCCCTTATCGGTTGAGTCTTATTTTCCGCAAATGTAAAGCCTGACCTATGTTAAAGTTATTACTTCCTTTTATTTTAAAATTAACACAAAGATAAACAAAACTTTATTTTTTTAAGGTGCTCACCCTGTAGATATTTGTATGAAATTGTACCAGTTTCAAGCGAGGTAGATATATAATATGTATGCAAAATATCGTCTTTCTCCGACAAATAGTTTTTGAGCTATACTGCTAACAGACAGACAGACAGACATACAGACAGACAGACAGATTGACGGAATTGAGAAAACCTCTTTTTCGTCAAACGTGAGATCTGAAAAAATCTCGGAAGGTGATATTTTCGCGATTACAATACTTCCTTCGTCTTTCAGACGAGGGAAGTAAAAAGTAGCTAAAAGGTCCAAGAGTGATTTTTAACGTTACGAAAAGAGGTATGATGTTGAAACTTCATATATAAGTTTTGTGTACTACCTAGATGCGACAGCAAGCTTTTGAAGCAAATCGCATAACCGGAAGTATGCATTTTTATTACATTTTTAATGTGTATTGATGTGAGATAGTTGAATACCTCTAAAATGGGTTTCTTTTGTTTTTTTTTCTTTTTTTATTTATTCCTATTTTAAATGGAACACCCGGTATATTATTACATTTTTGAATTCTGCTAAAAAGTTTAGGGAAAATTTGTCTCTTCAACTAACGCTCTATTTTGTACGGTTTCTGTAGAATTTGTAATTATTGACAAATGCTTAAAAATTAAAAATCAAATTCTTTGCTAATTATAAGATCACTGTAAAAGGAAGTTGTGTGCGTGTATTACACCAGGTTTTTGAGTAACTTTTAACTTCCTGCATTTCTACATACATTGAAACTTCTTAAGGAACTTCAGTTTTACGAAATTCTGTGTTTAACGATTTTTTACAGGTATTCTGCAGTTCGAATAATTTACCATTTGATTTTTGCTCTATTTTACGAATTAAAATTCCATTTATTGTAAGTTAAATATGAACAAATTTTTGATGAAATTAAATGAAATCAATTTTAAAAACTAGTCACGTAAAAATATAGAATAAATTGCTCACTTAGACAAAATGCTGTTTGGAAAACAACCAGTTGCAGTTGTTCTCTGAATGATGTCATTTTCGGCAGTGGTCTATTATGATATGTTTTATCGGACTTTTTCCACTGTCGAGGGTGTTTTCCGCATTTTGTGTAATAATGTGGAACTTTACTAAATTCAAAATCGTTTAATACAGTGGCATTTTGGTGCATAGAAGTGTCATTTTACTATATGGTAATGTCACTGTCAAATTCGAGGTTAGCAGGTTAGGTTTTGCGTCAGTCTGTGTCAAAACTGACGGAAAACCTAACCTGATAACCTCGAATTTGACATAGACTTACAGTGTCACCAACATATTATTCATACATTTGAATTTCCACAGCCGCCCCTTATGGACCTTTTTAATGAACATGTGGTTTAATGCTTTTATATAAATGTTTGATAATAAATATTAATACAAATTGCGAAAAAATAGTGTACACACACAGTTTTACTAAACTTATATAGCTTTTAGGGTTAATCGCTCGCTTCGCTCGCTCGTACCCAATCAAGCTATATTCGTTTAGTAAAGCTCCACTTTTCTAAACTTGTGTAATATACTATTATCACACGACGTTTCCGGAGTGTCATTTACTATGCTATTTTAAATGATTTTCTGTTTTACGAAATTTCCTTTTAATGAGTTTTTCTTGAATTTAGCGACTTCGTATATAGAAGTTCCACTGTATATGTTTAAATTTTAAAACCTTTTAATTAATCTTTCAGTTTCGCAAAAATTTTCAGGTTCCTCAAGTAGAACAATTTAAATTATTTCTTATTTTTCAGATTCTACTAAATTGTGTTTCAAATTGTGAAAACAAGATAAATATTTGTTTGTCAAATCTAGGTTTCCAATGTTGTGCCTTTAGCGGTAGAAAAATATATTTTAATTTCAATCACTTAAAACGTTTAACAATAAACGAAAATCTTTAAACTCTTCAACAATTTCATTAATCGATATCTGTTAAAGTTTATATTCAACCAGAATTACTTCATGTCTTGTTTCTACGTCATACAAATAACAAATAATATTAACAACAGCGATGAAATAAAACCTGCTTAATATAAATAAACTGTAACCCCCTGTGATTCACCACCGAAATGTTAAACGGAAGGATTTGCTTCTAAAATGTTTACTTTCTCTCTGCCTAATCGCTTTTCGGTGTCACGCTTTGTGTGTATTAGCATCGAAAAAAACATTGGGTCAAGTGACGTTAAATGTGTTGCCTATCGAGATAGCCAAGCTGAAGTTCGGGGTGACATTAGTTCTGTGGACAATTGTACCTACCTACAGCCAATCATTTACTTGGCAGCCCCCCTCAACAGCTACTTATTACACTAATTTTATATCGTAATTATGGTGATATATACTTTAATGTAAATGCAAGATATTGTAGTATTACCATATTATAAAAATAAAAATTATGTTCTACTCTTTTTACAATATTTTTTTTGAAGAACGAGAATGATAGCTTTGCATGTTTCGGGAATTATTCTTCCAGAACTTGAGCAAAAATACGGGTGGAGAATTTTAAATCTTCATAGTTTTTTCCAGTTGCTAAATATCTTAAGCTACTACTTAGTCCCACATGAGGAGTGGTTGCTGATGTCATTATTGTTAGGGTTAAATTACTTGATACTTAATTAATAAATAATATATTACTTCTCGAGGTGACGCTGATCATGCAGAAAGGTGACGGATCGAATCCTAATTCCCCAAACGCCCACAACCTACACAATAACCTATCTTCTCACCCCCACACCCCACCACCCCTATTCTTTTCTTCGCTCGGGCGGGTCACGGATTACCAGCCCGCTGCTCCCCATGCCCGCCACAAAAAGGTAGCAATAATTCGGACGAGCCTCGGCTAGGGATGGATTCATCCGTCCCTGGACCCTCAGAAGCCCACGATGACGTACCTGCTAACCCACCATCACCATCTGGCCCATCGTCTTTGACGGGAACCAGGAGGCCAACCATCTTTTGGGGGACGAGTTACATCATCGCACTGTGAACCCCTATTGTTTAAGAAACTGCAATCTTGTAACCTTGACTGCACGCGCTTCCTGCCTTGTGCATTCCAGGAGATAGAACTTATCTTAAGTAGATTAGAAATGTTATATAAGTTAGTATTATGCATTTTATCATTAGTTCCTAGTTCAGAGCTTAACACGCTTGAAGTAAGAGATTGTCTTGCGAAAGCCTGTTCTAAGACTTGTATTGGACAATAAGAATAAAATCGTTTTTTTAAGTCGTTTCCGGGGCTGCTTAATTTAACTTACTTTCATGATAAATGAATTGATACATTTTATTTTATCATACCTACTCGACTAATTCTCTTATTTTTAAGGATGGATTGCCAGGACTAATAGAATTTAAGCACGAACACAATCACTCCGAGACTTCCGAATCGTTATAGTATTTAAGACCCACAAGAAACATTAAAGATATATTTAAAACATATTTTAACGATGGTCTTGGAGTAAAAGAAGCAATTAATTGGCATGAGTCCAAATTAGAATTGGAAGAGGGGGAAAATTCAGTAACCATTGCTTGTGCCTCTATATAATTGGTACCAAAAGTGGAGAACTGCTAATTTAGGGTCAAGAACAGGACCCGGCATTATTGAAGTAAGTGGTTTAAGGGGTTATAATTAACATTAATAATATAAATTTTAGGTTCTTCGAAAAAATCAGCCTACATATGAAGAGCAAGGAATAATAGTAGAAATTGAAGAGGAATCATTTGCAATTGTAATAATTGCTCCCATAATGCAAAGAGCCCACGATTTGCCATATGCTAAAGATATTGCTTTTATGGACAGCACATCTTTTTGCGACCCTGAGAGCCACACAGTGACTTTCCTGTTTACGTCTTGTCATATTGGAGCAGTGCCACTAGCTGTCATTATAACAAAAGGTCAGCGCACAGAAAAGTATGTAGCAAGTTGTAGTTTACTTCAACGTATAATGCCAGCCTCATTTTGCTCTCAGCAATATCTGACAGTAATAATTACTAATAACAGCGAGCGAATCAGAGAGATAAACTATAGCTTTGGTTTGGCCGAATACGAAAGCCTTGTTATGCCGATTCCACCTATGCCAGTCTGTCTGGCGTTGGCTGTGGGATAAACACAATGATGTACTTAAAGAACATAGTCCAATTTTATATAAACTGTTTAGGGATATCTTAACAGCACCATCAGAGTCCAATGCGTTTGAAGCTTATTGCCTTTGTATAGGAGATACTGCTGTTCTAGAAGTTAATGGAGTAGTTAAGCGTTATCCAAAGCGGATAACGTATATTTCTAATTATTGGTAAAAATACGGGTAGATTGGTCGCTGGCATTTATAAGTCCTTTAACCCATGGTCATCAAACTAATAATTTTAGTGAAGTTAACGTTAGGCTTTTCAAAAACGTTGTATTATTAAGAAACAAAACTTACAACGCAATATCCTTGGTTGATCTTGTCTGCACTGGAATGGAGAAATATTACAAAAGCAAACTTCATGATTATTCCAATAATAGACAAGTAAGAACAGCTCTTCTTTTGCGACATCAACTCCTGAAATGTCCCTATTTAAAAAATGAAGATATAGTTAAGTTTGATGCAAATTCCTACAAGGTGCCAAGCGAGTGTAATTCCGAGATAGTGTACGATCTTCAGGTAACACTGGGATATTGCTCTTGCAAAATCGGAAGATTAGGCAAAATTCGCACATACCAAGTTTATCAGCATTTTGAAGAACATTTTCCCAATTCATCCGCTATAACTGCAGAATCAAAATATTTTATGGCTAAACTTGCCTTCGGAGACGAAAATGTTATGCCAGTTTCATTCTATGAGCCATTACTATCAACAGAAATTCCATCAACAACTGTGTAACGTTTCGCCCAGCGCGAACGCGATTTTAGAATTATAAATTAATTCATTCCCCATGGCGTATTTCACGTGGAGCGTTGCATCTTTAGTACGCGCGGGCGGCGATAAACGACGTCATCGCGAAGTGTCGCAGGTTCACCTCCGTGCATCGAAGCAAGAATCTTCTACTCTCACGAACCGGCCTGTACCGCCGATTACGCCAGCCCAGGGCTATATAAAGAGAAACTGAAGCCATTACAGGCATAATTTTTCCTGAACCTCCTCCAGACCTGATTCCGCTCAAGGGAGCCTCCGGGCTCATCGAGAATTTTCCTAGAATTTTCCCAAACCTTTCTCCTAGCCTAATCTCCCTCAGGATGGTCTCTAGACTCTTCGTAGTACTTCATTGAAATCTATGAGAAAAACCACCGGGTATTAAAAAAGATAAAAGCAAGTACATACTACCAACTTCATACCTTCTTCAGTGTTATTATTAGGTACTACGGCTGAATTTCTTCTAGTCTTAAGAATGTTGCTGGAAAATATATGGGAACATTCCAACGCAGTGGTCTTTTCCCCTCAGCTCTATTGTGTTCAAACTGATTTAGGTGAAATGTTTCTAAAACACAAAATGCTTTACGCAGGTAGTTACAGTGTTTAGTACTTTTAATAATGACATTTAAACTGAGATTTACTTTCTGAAAATTCAAAAACACAGCAAAAAACTAATTAAAAACTAACCTAACAAAGGTAACCTCGATCTGGAAAACCGTATTTAGGAATATTATTGTATACATTGCTTTCTTCTCTCCTTGTTTTTAACCTCTGGTAAGAGAAGATTAGATCATTTTCGGAGCATTAGTGACAATTTCCTACACAAGAACACGGCATATCAAAAAATCGCAATGGATGACAACTGCGGGTGATCAACACTAACTGATTGAGTTGGCAACCAGAAATTTTACTTAAAATTGGCAAGACTAAGTTTATGTCAAATTCAAGGTTAGCAGGTTAGGTTTTGTTTGTTATTTGACACAGACTGATGCAAAACATAACCTGCTAACCTCGAATTTGACAGACTTACAGTCTTACCAATTTCAAGTAAAATTTTAGACAACTCAATCAATTATTGCTGATCAGTGATCACCCTGTAATATGGGAGTAAACATGGCGGCGATGGTAGCATTTTCACGGATCAAAGAATGGCGGTACTCTCCTATATACGAGCCCAGGCCCATAATAGTTCGGCCGGCTTAAATTTTTAATTGGATTAGTTATCATACTTGAAAAACTAGCCAATAAACTTTTGTTTTTTTAAAAATATGAATATATTCACGAAAACTGAGCTTTTAACTTTTATTTACAGATAAAATTATTTCGCTATTAATAATATTTAGAAAATTATTATCAAAAACAAATTATAACTACCGGTTCATAATAGTTCGGCCGCATATAAAATTTGATCATAACAGCCGTTTAATGATGCAATGCTTGAGAAAACAAAAGATAAATCATTACAATCTAGAAATGCATGTCATTAGTAGTTACTTATAAGTTTTTTGAATAAAATTACTCATGGCAAAGCGCTAGGTGCTGATTTACGAGAATCTATTGTTAATGCCCATAAGAATGGAATTTTTGCACGAAAAATTTCGATTTCTCATTCGGTTCCACGGTCGACAGTGTAAAATATTATTAATTTGTTTACAGAAACTGGATGTGTTACGGAAAGTAAAAAAACTCGTCGTCCATCAAAAAATTCTAATGCAGATGCACGAGCTTTGAGAAGAATTGTCAAAGCAAATCGGCGATCAAATGCCCAAGAACTCACTGTATTATGGCGACAAATGATTCAAAAACGAATTTCTTTATCGACTACCAAAAGAGCAGTTAAAAAGTTAGGCTACAAGTTTTATGGGGTAATTTTTTCATGTGATTTTGCTGTTACTAGTTATTCTAAATTATTACATTATTCACTAGACAAAAGAAAAACCGTTTCTTACCAATTTATAAAAACCCCACCGTAAATCGCACAAAAATTGGACTTTACGACAATGGCATACGGTGATTTGGAGTGATGAGTCAAATTTGATGTGTGTGGAGGACACTAGGAAACGCGTATTACGTACATCAGCAGAAACATACCATACCGACTGTTTGGTTAAAAAGGTCAAGTTTCCAGCATTCGTCATAGTCTGGTGCTGTATGTCTGGAACGGGAGTTGGAAAGCTACAGATCATTCACGGGACTGTTAACGCCGATAAATATAAAACCACCCTGGCAGAAAGTTGTCTGCCATCTATTCCGATATGCCAATCTGCCGAAGGGGAGTTTGTTTTCCAGCATGATGGTGCTCCGTTCCATACGGCAAAAACAAAAACATCTGGTTTGAAGAATATCAAATTCCGACCATGGACTTCAGGCAGTCCGGACGCAAATTTCCGTTCCCTATACATACTAGTGACCGGAATCACGAAATCGTATAGGGAATGGAAATTGCTTCACCGCTACGAAGTCTATACGGTTTTATGACCTTCTTTAGATTATTTGCTCAATAGATGCGGACCAAACATTTGCAAATAAAAATTTACTATATTAGTAGGTACATCCAATGTAATAAAAAATACAAGGAAGGGAAAACAATATGATATAGGTATTAGTAAATCTAATCTAATAAAAAATAAAAGAAATGAAAAAATGTGCAATGCATGAATTAATTTTACATATGCCATTTGGCATGAGGTTTATTTGCTAAAATATTCTGGATTAATTTTCTTTGTTTTTTCTTTTTCCTTGCTTTCTTAATGCGATCAGCCTGTAAGGATGTTGACCCCTTGTAATTACTTCTTCAGTTGCAGTTGGTTGCACTCGATTTTGTTTTCCATTACCATGCTTACTCGCCAAGTAAGATTCGAAAAAGTTAATAATTGTGATGGAGTTTCAATATCGTTAAATTGTGTAATTGTGTAAGTGTTTGCATCATATGATTGTTACAATGCAATTTTGCCATATTAGTTATATTAATGATAACCTGTCGATCTCTTGGGAACTTCCTTCATCTGCTTCAATATCTGTTTCTGTTTCTGCTGGTGACTATAAAAATAATAATTTAGGTATAAATACAGGGTGTCTCACGGTATTTTGACATATTTTGATCGTTTCTAGTTTGAAAACGGTTATAGATAGTGAAATGCGGTTTAGACAGAAAAGTCGTTTATTTTACAAAGTTTTTTTTTCAGTAGACTTAAACGTTCAATATTGTACAGGAACGGAATTTGACCTTGGGATCACTTTTTTGAAAACCCGTATTTTCTGAATGCTTAAAGAAAAAGCCAGAAAGCCACAAACCTAGGTATCTCTGGAAAGAGGAAGAACTAAGGTATCTGCTAGTGTCTTTATTTAAATTTTACCCGTCGTGTCGTGTTGTCAACTATGTTTAGCTAACAATGGGCAGCGTTTTGATCATTTCAAGTGATTATCAGGATTACGTTTTTTTATTAAATTTTGTTTGTTTTTGCTTGGATTCATGTAAGCCTACTCGATTAAAATGTAAAAACAAATAATTTTACTGGTATTTTTTATTCAATCATACGTTGAAACAAGAATAAAAAATTATATTCAGTAACTTAAAAATCAAACCCCTGTGAAGTTAGCACCACAACTTCAAAAAATTTGTTTTTTTTCAAGAGTTCCCGTTGTACCCCAAAGAGTTCTAGAGTTCCTTGCTATTTTTAAAAATAGTTCTATGTATTTAAGAGAAAAAATGTGAATCGAAGATTAGGGGTGCTAACTTCACATTTTCCACAGACAAATACCACTATAACTCTTTTTCGGTCATACTTATTGAAAAATGTCTCAATACTTTTCGATAGAACTCGTCGGGGTGCCACTAGAGCTCTAACAAAAAATGAATAGAAAAAAAGTCTTTTTTACATTTTTTAAAGTTCCGGTAGTTCTAATGGGAGTTCTCGTAGCATCCCGACGAGTTCTATCGATAACTACAATAACATTTTTTGATAGGACTCGACGTAAAAAAGTTACTCGCATTTTTGTGTTAGCACTTTTACAAAACGACACGTCCTGAAAGCAATTTTTTAAAGTTCCGGTAGTTCTAATAAGAGTTCTAGTAGCATCCCAACGAGTTCTATCGATAACTCCAATAAACATTTTTGTTAGGACTCGAAGTAAAAAAGTTACGCGTATTTTTGTGTTAGCACTTTTACAAAACGACCAATTCTTGGAAACAATTTCTTCAAGTTCCGGTAGTTCTAATAGCACCCCAACGAGTTCTATCGTTAACTTTAATAACAGTTTTTGATAGGACTCGAAGTTAAAAAGTCGACGAAAATACGCTCGCGAGTGGGTTGGATTGTATATTAAAACTGTATAATGACAGTTAATTGTCACAAAAGAAATTATTACGTACTTAAAATGTGTTGGCAGCAGCCGTTAACCTTGTTCAAATTCATTTTAAAATCTATTTCGGAAATTATAGTAAATACATATTTATTAAACCTTTTTAGCCAATACACACTTTATTAATAATTATATTTTTGCACATAGGGAATTGTGTTCGTTAACTGGAAGATGGTGAAAGTTGGATGATATATCAGGGCCATCTAGGTAAGCAGTAGGTTGATGATTCTCGGGGGTGGCCAACAGAATGGCGATGATCTCGACTCTATAGGCCCCCCGAATAGGCCTTTTGAGTGCTTAACCTTACACCTTTCCTTGCTTACTTATAAACAGTTACACATCATATTGTGTTTCCATGTAATAAAGAATCCTTACAACAGGCACACAATCAAAGGCTGCAACTAATCTAAACTAGTTACAACGACATACAGCATCTTTGAATCGAAATTCCCAAGAAATAGCCTTTTTGGGTGACCCCGTTATGTCAAATTTATCCGCCCCCCCCCCCCCCTTCTACATTACTCTACTCTTCCGATGAACGGTCAAACGACACAATAAACTTAATAAAATGCTTCTACCACGCCATCGACAATATAGAAAGATTATATAGAGTAGGTATCACTAACGTATTTATGAAAATATATATGTTACCTGTTATCTAACACTTTCTGTATAATACACAGAAATGCTCCAAATTTACACACAAACTTTAAAAGCTTTATAAAAACGACGCTTTTCGAACGAATATCGTAAAGTTTTCGAAGTGAGCTCACTGTAAAATGAGACTGAGCTGGACAAAGAATATAGTTAAAAGAGCCGGTCATCACTGTGGAAAATAACTCGACCTGTATTTAGCGAACCTATGAATGAGGAACTAAGAAAAGAGCCTTTAATATCCGATAAAATTATTATCCCACTTAAGTTCCGTATTCTTCAAAAATAACGCAAAATACGGTACTGTAGAGGCTCAAATAGCTTGTAGCAAAATTGCTGCCAGCACTTCGTCGTTTTGCAAAAGTACAAACACAAATATGAGCGTAGCTTTTTACTTTGGGTACTATCAAAAAAATATATTAAGGTTAATAATAGCATTCGCCGGGGTGCTACTAGAACTCCCATTAGATCTACCGGAATATTAAAAAAAATGCTTTCAGAACATAGTCGATTTGTAAAAATACTAAGAAAAAATAGGCGTAACTTTTTTACTTCGAGTTCTATCAAAAAATGTTATCATAATTAACGATAGAACTCCGCGAGGTGCTACTAGAACTCCCATTAGAACTACCGGAATTTTTTAAAAATTGCTTTTAGGACTTCGTCGTTTTGTAAAGATACTAACACAAAAATAAGCGTAACTTTTTTACTTCGAGTCCTACCAAAAAATGTTATTAGAGTTATCGATAGAACTCGTTGGGATGCTACTAGAACTCGCATTAGAAATACCGGAACTTTTTTCCATTAATATTTTTTTTTGAAAATCGTTATTTTTTGTTCGAGTTCTAGTGGCACCCCGACGAGTTCTATCGAAAAGTATTAAGACATTTTTCACTAAGTATGACCGAAAAAGAGTTATAGTGGTATTTGTCCGAAGAAAAAGTGAAGTTAGCAGCCCAAATTTTCGATCCACATTTTTTTCTCTTAAATACATAGAACTATTTTTAAAAATAGCAAGGAACTATAGAACTCTTTAGGGTGTAACGGGAACTCTTGAAAAAATAACATTTGTTGAAGTTGTGGTGCTAACTTCACAGAGGTCGTCCATTTAACTTAAGTAAGTTGATACGAGTACGAGTACCTCAAAAGCAGGCATCTTGAATTTTTGTTCGATACCAAATGGTCTCATCGAAAACAGTGACTTTCATATGAAACTTTTTTTGGTATCTCTTATACTTACGAAAATATTTGACATACAAGAAAATTACAGTTTTTTAGTTTTTTTTAATAACGTCTGACTGGTTTGAAATTTTGAACTTTTTTTCCATCTTTCTCCATCTTCAATCATAAGAAAATTACCCATGCAATCCCACTCGATCTGGGACACACTGTATATATATATATATATATATATATATATATATATATATATATATATATATTTTAAACCTAAAACTGTTCTGCAGACTTGAACGTTTTACTAAAGAATATGGGAAGAGTTGCGAAAGTTTCCTATTAATTTGATTTCAAAATGCTGCAATTTTCTGATAATTTGCTGCATACTTTGATCATTTACTGTAAATATGTTACAGGGCTGTACAAACCTGCTAACAATTTGCTATTCATATAATAAATCCGTGTCCGTAAATGAATCATGTATGAGATATTAAGCTTGAATTTTGCAATACTTTGAAGCAGACAGGACAGTAAATCCGTTAATTACAGGAATGGCCAGAAAATCCTTTAATGTCTATAGCCATAAGCTGACTTCGGACTCGCCTCCTCCATCTACAGTTTGGAACCCTTCTTAAATCAGATAAACGGGACTACTAGGATCTCACCAAGTCTGTTTCTAGAATATCTGTGAGGAAAATATAAATAGGGTAAGTTGTTGTAAATAAATTCATTCCTTGGGTTTACGTATCGTTGGTAACATGGAAGTTATACAGTCCAATAAAGGTGGTGGGAAACTGTGCTACAGGGGATATATGTATCTCTTGCATAGAGAATGCAAGGCATTTTTACGCTGGAGGCTACTTCATTTAAGGTAAGGATTTATTATCATTCAACATCAATTATTACAGTTGCATTGGCTTACCGTATGTTTTAATATAGTTTTTCAGTGTACAGCATCTCTCACGACAACGCTAAATAAGGAAGAACCTAGCATTACGCGAAATCATAACCATCCTGCGGCCGAAGAATCCATAAAAGTGGCGAACGCAATAGGAGTCATGAAAATCAGGGCAAAAAATACATTGGCTAACCCGCACGAGTGTTCGAGGAAACTGTGCTCCTGTTAGAAAACGGAACTAGGGCACGTCTGCCTTTAAAGGACTCTGATAAGAGAACTCTAAGACAACAAAAATCAAAGGATTTACCCAAAGCTCCAGCAACTCTGCACGATCTTCTCATAGAAGGTACCTATGTACAAAGAAATGCAAATTGTGTGACTTTAATTAAAATTAAAAAATCGGGGCTGTTCCAAAGAGACTTTCCCCTACAGTAAATAATGCACATATACACTGGCAACTTTTACAATTCTAAAACTTGCATATGTTTTTTACAAAAAATTATGTTTATGTGACTGGGCTACCACTGGGGGTATCGCTCCGGGGAGATTTCTCCTGAACGATAATGGCCCCAATGCAGCAGAACGTGTTATCATTTTTTCCACTGATGCTACCTTACATTTACTTGCCAACACAGAAGAATGGTATCTGGATGGAAACTTTTCGTTAGCACAACCACTACTTGCCCAGTTATATGTAGTTAAGAGTTCGCTCTAACAGTTTGCTGACAAGGCTTTTTGTTCATTGCAAACCAAAAACCAGCTCAGGACAAAACTCCAGAAATGTGAGAAATGGGAGCTGTACCCCGATCCCCGTGTTGTGTACCTGGATTTTAAAAGAGCAGAAATACAAGCCGTAAAAACTGTGGAGGGGAGGATACATCAGTCCGGGGATGCTTCTACCACTTCACCCAGAGTACCTTCCGTAAAATTAAAGAATTAGGGCTTTTAAATCTTTACAAAGAAAATAAAGCGTTCAACCATTTCTGTGATATGATGGATGGACTGGCGCTTCTCCCACCAGAAGATGTTCGAAGAGGAATGGCACATTTAAGAGAGGTGGCACCCGCAGAAGCAGAAGATTTATTAAATTATTTCGACGCCACATATGTGTCAGGCACTTTTAAAAGGGTTGGAAATCCTAATAACGGTGCTCTGAGAATTAGGAATATTCCACCAATGTTTCCGCTTGATTTATGGAATGTCCACCAAGCAACCCTACAGGGTCAAGAGCGTACCAACAACCAGACGGAGGGATGGAACAATAGAGTCTCCTTTGTTTTAAAATATCGTGTTTTTACCTTTTCAAATACCGGGTGGCTAGAAAAAAACGAATCCTGTTTAAGTCCTCTCATCTCCGGAACGCTTTGAGATAGCGACTTCAGTTTTTGGTTTCTAAGAAACAATGGATTGAAAATTATTCCTGCCAAATTACAAACAATTATTTTACAAAACAAAGGAATGGCAAATTTTTTAATATCAACTATAAAAAATCAATTACACGTTGACAATGTTCTTAAAAATTACACCAATAAACATCTTGCATGGTGTATTCTACTTATAAACACGTTTTTGAATAACTTGGACAGACCTGCGACTGATTCTTGTCCTGGCTGCTATTTCACGCTGAGATAAATGAGTCCCCGGTTGATTTTCCTGTGACAACGACAATTCGCCTACGATTTGTGAATTTTCATGATTTGCAGCAGTTACAGGTCTTCCACTTCCGGGTTTTCTGTAAACAGATCCGGTTTCTACAAGCCGTCGAATAGCACGATTTATGCTAGAAGGTTGCCATTTCTTCCCTGGAAACTCTCTTGCAATTCTTTTTCCACCCCAACGTTTTTCTCGATAACACATTGCAATTACCTCTAAGTCAGACTTCGTTAAATGAGGTGCCATTATTAAAAGAGAAAGTAAGTTAATTAGCACGAAATGTCGCTAAACTAATTGCGAAGTAACAACTAACTGCAAATGTCACTCACACCTTCATTTGTTTTAACAAAAAGTTGCTTCGATTTAAGTTGCTTATTAAATTATCAACGTGTAATTGACTTTTTCTAGTTGATATTAAAAAAATCGTCATTCCTTTGTTTTTTAAAATAATTGTTTGTAATTTGCCAGAAATTTTCAATCCATTGTCTCTTGAAAAGCAAAAACTATCGCTATGTTAAAGCGTTCCGGAGATGTGACGACTTAAACAGGATTCGTTTTTTTCTAGCCACTCGGTATACAGTGTGTCTCCTCGAGTATCAGATATATGAAAAAGATCATTCGAAAATTATAAAGGGGTCAATTATTGCTGTGTAGGCATTAAATTAAATACGACGTTGTTGGACCGCACTCAAAAAAATTTCCGGAAAGAATTAATGCTCTTAGGAGATTATATGTGAGAATTATTTCCTTGAGGTATTTTTCCGGGGCGTTCTTTTTGGGGAATTTTTTCCGGCGGCCATTTTTGCACTCACATCGTAGCAACTAGCCTAACAATTTAACATTTCTTGAAAGTTTGTTGTTGGAATTTTTATTAAATGTCTAGCCATACAAAACATTAATAAAACATAAAACTGGAATTACTGTATATAACTGTTTTCTTATGAAGAATATGTACTATTTACAGCATTTATAGAAGACAAATATATATGTTCGTGTGAAACGACTTACTACGAATTTACTTTTTTATAGATAACTAGCTAAATAAATGCTGCAAACACGTTAAAATTTTGCTGTCAACAATCAATACAATTGAACTGTTAATCAAATACCTATCTGCAAAATAAAAGCAGCTTTGTGTAGTTGGTTCAAAATATATTTAATAAATTGGAGTTCGAGAATGTAATTTGAGGGTTAAACATGAATTTACAATTTCCAAGTCTTGCGAACAGAGAAAAATTAAACATTCCTTATCTTTATAGGTTCGATAAAATTACAATACAAATTATTTTTATGCTGAACTGGGAAAATGTACACATTTGTATGGAACTGCAGAGCAACAAGTTTGCCTTTAGATAAAGGCAAATGTAAGTGTTTCTACATTGTTTACATAGTTTTTTTGGTTAGGTATGATACTTTTTTTAATTTGTTTGATGAATTACAATATATATGAAGTATGAAGAAAAAATATATGTTTCAAAACTGGGTAGTTGAATAACTTTTTTTCTGCTTTTTTTGTCACTGCCAATGTTTGTATACTAATAAATGCAATTTTCAGGCATGGACTACGAGCGTGATCAAGCACGACTTAGATATTTGATGGAGATAGTACCAACAGATGACGAAGGGGAAAGTCAAGACTATGACGATGACTCGGAGGGCGAGATTGACATGGTGGAGGAGAGGGATGGTGGAAGCGAAACGGAACAAGAAATATCAGATTGTGAAGAGGGTGCGATTGTTGCTGATGCTGCCTCATTTTTGGGAAAGGATAAAAAAGAACATGGATGAAACATTTTCCACCTAAAACAGTAAGAACCAGAAGTGAGAATATAGTAAAACGTCTTCCGGTATCCAAATTGCCTACACGTGGTTTGCAAACACCGAAAGATATCTTTCAATTTTTCATAGATGACGCAATGCTAGAAATTCTTGTCCAAAATACCAACAGTTACATTCAATCCATATCATCTAATTTTGCTAGAAATAGAGACGCTAGGCCAACCGATGTTATTGAAATGCGAGCACTTTTAGGTCTACTGTTATATGCCGGAGTTATGAAAGCAAACCGTTTGAACGTTGAAGAATTATGGAAATCGGATGGCTCTGGGATTGAGATATTTAGATTGGGAATGTCAATAAAACGATTCCTTTTCTTACTGCGCTGCCTAAGATTCGATAATAAGGATACCAGAGAAGAAAGAAGAGCTATCGATAAATTAGCACCTATCCGAGAATTGTTTGATTTGTTCGTGATTAAGTGTAAGAATGGATACAGTTTATCTGAATACGTCACAATTGACGAGAAATTAGAAGGTTTCCGAGGTAAATGTAACTTTAGGCAATTTGCTCTCTCGGACGCCAAAACCTTCTACACTAGCAATTTGGAAGTGTACGTTGGACAACAACCGGACGGGCCATACAAAGTTAGCAACAGCCCAGATGCTGTAGTATTGAGACTTTGTGACGTAATAAAGGGATCCGGCAGAAATCTCACAATAGATAACTGGTTCACAAGTGTGTCCCTTGTTGATACTTTACTAAAAGAATTCAAACTTACAGTAATAGGAACAATTCGGAAAATAAAAGGGAGCTCCCCCTTGAATTTTCCAATCCAACTCATCCAGTCGGAGCAAGCATGTTCGGGTTCACAAAAAATAGCACCATTGTGTCCTATATCCCCAAAAGAAAGAAAAATGTTGTACTAATTTCTTCGCTACATCACGATGGCAACATAGATGTAAAATCTGGAAAACCAGAAATTATTCTGGATTACAACGCAACAAAGGGCGGCGTGGACACTGTCGATAGACTATGCGCCAATTACAATGTTGCGCGCAACACTAGGAGATGGCCCATGATTGTATTTTATTCTATCCTCAACCTAGCTGGAATAAATTCATTTGTGGTTTACTGCTCAAATTTTTCCAATACAACTCTCAAAAGACGTAAGTTTTTGCAAAGTCTGGCTATTGACCTAATACGTCCGCACTTAGGTGTCAGAGCGACCATTCTCAATATTCCAAGAACCTTCAGGGATAGATTGCAAGAAATATCTGGAACAAATACTGGCCCGGGAAACACTGGAACCCCACCAGAAGGTCAAACAGGAAGGTGTATGGTATGTAGCTCAAAGAAAAGCAGAAAAACCCGCTTTTACTGCCGCAAATGTTTTAAGTTTTTATGTTTAGAGCATATAAGAGTTATTTGTAGTGAATGTTTCGAAAATTACTAAAATTAAGTTTATAGTTTTCTTATATAAATCTTCTTTACTTGTGTAAACAGTTTTTATGATCATAACTTTATCATATAATATTTATAAAAAATAGGGTAGGTTAAGTTTATAGTTTCTAGTTTCTAGTGTTTCTAGTGTTCTAATCTGTATTTTTTGTCATAAATTCATAAAGTGAGTATTAATAAAAACCATTATTTGTTTAATTTCTTCTACCCAGCGCATGAACATAACAAGAAATCCAGCTTTTATGATTTCGGTCTACGAGACGGACACGCCTTCTGAATCCCAATTATTTCACGCGCCCGCTGTAGGGTTAAAGCTAATAAACTGGATAAGACCAGAACAAAAAAAATCAGGTCAAAGTGAACCGCCGCTCTAACGATAACCAATCAAAAACAGATGTCTACCTGACCAGTTCAAAAGTGACCTCGAGAGAACGCGGACGTCTTTTTAATTTTGAGTGAACGAATCAAGTGTTGTGTACATATTTGTTAAAATTATTATGGAACCTTTACACCAAGGTATGTAGTTTACATTTTTCAATTTAAAGAGCTATTGGAATATTTTATAATTTACAAAACAGTAAGAACACAGATAAGATAATTGAAAATTTGATTCTGTAGTAGGATATATTTAAGATTTTAAAATTCGCCCCAATAATTTAGGTTGGTAAGAGTAAGTTAGTGTTAGTGTAATGGCCGACGGCTGAGCCCGTTCGTGCTGGTTCCTGATTAAAAGTTCAATAAAAAAACTACATTTCCATTGTTATTGCTACAGTCTCAGAAGTGGGATAGAGAATCTAGGGATCGAGGGATTAGAAGAACTAGAAGGCTAAAGGGATTGGTGTGAAATTCACGCAACATTGTGCGACCGAAATTGATTGTGCTCCGGCATCGGGACAACTGTTGTTGGTGACTCACTGTACGTATCCATTGCTTATTATTACTCATTTATAGACGTTACTATGAGTGATCTACCACCGGAAGCCAATAATTCAACCGAAGAGACGACAGCGGACGCCGCCACCATTAATGTGTCGCTTTAGGAGTTAATAGAGTACGTCAGTCGTGACGTCGTAAGGGGCAAACATTTCCTATTCGCGCGCTAATAGTCATATGAGGGTTTTTGTTGTGTATATATGCGTTTTTGTTAGAGAAATAAGGGTTTTAGTTTTACTAGTTAGAAATAAGAGAGATTAAATAGTGTAGTGTAATTATTAGTATACAAATACTAAATAAACTGTTTCTGAAAGTGAGGTAAGGTTATGTTGACTGTGATCAAACCTGTGCGGATTTATTTGTTCGTATTAATCTGTACTGCAGGTACCTTGGTACCTATTGATTATTTGAATAAACATCTTTATTAATATATTTCAGAAACAAACATGGTTACGTGTTTTGTTCCACTGTGCAAGCATTATAGTGAGCGGAAAACATGTCGGTTTTTAACTTTTCCCGCAAACCCTGAAGAACGGAAGAGATGGATAAAGTTAATTAGGTAAGGCAAAATTGCATTGCGAGTATTTTATTTGTAGCCTGAGGGGCTAGTTTAATTTAATTTAATTGTCACAATCACCAGACTAAAAGATCCAGGTGATAAACTCAGTTAGCGACGTAGGAATGAAACACAGACCAACATTTTACCCTTGTATAATAACTTTTAACTAGATACATTAAATTAAATTGTATTAAACACATGAAATAATAAAATGTAACGATGTTTATAAAAATAAATTAATTCCTCTAGCGTTTTGCTCGCTGGTAATCGGGCGGTGACACTCTATTTCAGGACGCTTGTATATGCATTAGTTCCAGTGTCGTGTAGGCATTGCGCCGGAACTGAACAGATAATATGACAGGTTAGCGGATCGCCACGTAATGGCGGACAATATCAAACTAAATTGTATGCATACCTAGTGCGTCTTGTGTTTAACGGTGGAACTCCAGGTGTTTGGTTGGTGGACGACGAATTTAATTTGTTTTACCTGCCAGCTGTTTTACTGCCCCAGGTAAGTGAATTTCGATTAACTATGCGCTGTTTCTTGCTGGCGATGATGCCCGCCGGGTTACCCTCGATTCGAGCGTGCGTGTTTATGAACGACGGCGTCGGGCTCGTTCGGCGGGACCTCCTGGTGCACGTTTCTCGGCTTCGGAGATGCCAAGTTACTCCAGACGTAATTAACAGGCCTAAATACGTCTGTGTCGCTGTCCTGGTGCCGGGAAACTTGCTTCACGGACGGAGTCGTCACCGGCGAGCTCGATTTGGCCTCCCGGGTGTCCAAACTCTGGAGGGCGTCGTCCGCGGGTTCGGCAAATCCCTACTTGTAACTAGGTGTTCAACTGCGTCGTCGTCGGGCCTGAGACGGCTTTATAGGTCACTGGGTGCTCGGGGAATGACGCTGAAGAGTCCAAAGACAATCCGAGCGCCCAGGAGCTCGAGGGAACGACGTTGAAGAGTCTGAAGACAATCCGAACGTCCAGGAGCTTGAGGGAACGACGTTGAAGAGTCCTAAGACAATCCGAACGTCCAGGTGCTTGGGGGACGACGCTGAAGAGTCCTAAGACAATCCGAACGTCCAGGAGCTTGAGGGAGCGACGTTGAAGAGTCCGGAGACAATTCGAACGTCCAGGAGCTCGAGTAACTGGTAGGGGTCCTCTCGAAGAGTCCGGAGACACTCCTGAGAGAGCGTAAGCAAGGAGAGAGTACTGGGAAAATTCTAGGAAATTCTCGAAGATGCTCGAAGAGCCCGGAGGCTCTCCTGAGCGGAATCAGGTCTGGAAGTGGTTCGGGAAAAATACTAGGAAATTCTGTCTTGTTGGGGCTTCGATTACTCCTTTTATACCTGGTGCGGGCGTAATCAGAGGTTGGTATCAGGTCGCTGGAGCGGGGATTCGTGGTCTAGGTGCGCAATGGTGTTAATGCGATCGTTTGCGGTGACGTCACTTCGTGCTCTCGGCGCGGCGCTTCGGTACCTAACGTGGTGCAAGACAAGGGGGAACGCGCAATTTAATTTTTAATTTATAGAATCGCGTTCGCGCTGGGCGAAACGTTACAAAAATGCTGTCTTTATAGAAGAGAAGATCGCGAGCTATCCAAGTGGCAGTTGATATGCAGTTGCCATTTCAAAGACGGTCAGAGAAGAATGGTCCAACCATTTTTGAACATAATTTGAAAAGAAGGTTAGAATTTAGTTCACCAGAAAAACGATTGGTAGATTTCTGTCCTTATTTGTTAGCAATTATAATTAATTTGAATACAAGAATTAACAAACAAAAGACAGAGACTGCTGTAGCTCGAGATTTGAGGATTGAATTTGAAGACGAGCAGGAATCGGAAACTTCTACCAATACACAGCAGGAACCAATGCCAGGATCTTCTTACAACCCTCAAGAACCTATTCCTGGAACATCGAACACCAGCGTCGTTCAAAAAGCACCTGCAGCTTCAGTGGAAGCAGAAAACTACCTTTTAAAACAAGACGTCGAACTTTTGACAAAGAAATTGAAGAATTTAAAAGTGTCATTTAGCTACGACTACATAAAAAATAATTATGCCACTGTGTTAATGTACACTGGCCTACCAACCGCAGCTATTTTCGAATTTCTCTTCCATATGATGGATAAATATCAGTTATATTATTATTCACAGTGGAATGTGGAAAAAGTTTCTAAAATAGACCAGTTTTTGTTATCGTTAATGAAATTACGGCTAAATTTGCCACAGGAAGGTTTAGCTGTTCCATTTAATTGTCGCAGGGCAACAGTTACAAAGATTTTTATGGCGTTTCTGTATGCACTTCATGAAGTGCTGTTCAATGAATTGATGGACACCATACCATCAAGAAAAAGAAATCAAAGTTGCCTTCCAGCTGCATTTTCAACATTCACGAACTGCAGAATAATTCTTGATTGCACAGAATTATATACTGCCGTGCCAAAGAGTTTAGAGAAGCAACGCCTAACATTCAGCTCGTATAAACACCGCAATACGTAGAAAATGCTGGTTGGTGTGGCCCCAAATGGTGTAATAACCTACGTAAGTAAAGTCTACCCAGGGTCGTTGTCAGATAAAAAAATTGTGCACATTGTGGAGTTCTTGACCAAATGTGTTCGGGCGACATGATTTTGGCCGACAAATGCTTTCTCATCAGAGACATTTTGCCAGATGGTGCCACATTAAATATCCCGCCTTTTTTAACTACTCCCCAGTATACAGAGCGACAAGTTTATAAAACACAAAAAATAGCAAAAGCTAGGATCCACGTACAGAAGGCTATCTGTAGGATAAAGTGTTACAACATTTTAGACCGCAGCCCGCAGTTTTTAATACCACATACTTCTTCCATTTTTCAAGTTTGTGCAGCATTAACGAACTGGCAGTATCCGTTAATAAAGAAAATTGAAGAATATTTTAATTAACGATTGGTCATTTACCAACAATGAAGTGTTCAATATTGTTTTCACAACTGGAAATATTAAAATTATTTTTAAAACAATACAAACAAACCTTTTATTAAGATATATGTACATTTTAAATATATTGTTTTTTTAAACATAAAAAACTTAAGTTGTTTTATTTACATTATAATATTATCAATTAATTTTGGTATGTATTGGTTAACATAAAAGTGTTCAAGCGTTGTTAAATTAACTGCCCATGACATATCTTTATTAATAATTACAATAACGCTACCTTTTAGAGTCCATACCACTAAATAGCACGCCGATCGGTTTAAAATGTGCAAAAGACCTTGTATTTGATCATAGTAATGATGCTCTTTGTTAAGCTGCAGTTCACCATTATCATTAAAATAAATTATACAGGGTGTTCGGATAATAGGAAACCATACATTGATGGTGAGTTCTACGCATTAAAATAATAAAAAAACTTCATATGCAGTATTGTCCGAAAATCGTTATTGGCGTAGATACCGACCCTTAAAGTTTAACTTTTTTTTTAAATTTTTAATTGATTTTTTATAACTCAGTAGATAAATACTTTAAACTTGGTGTACGTGCTCTTTATTGAAATGCTCACAAACAAAAAGAAAAATAATCGATAACATGTATTTTGAACTGGCAGTTAACCTAAAACCATATCTTCTTTTTAGTCATACCTTTATATCTGAAGACATACCTCCTATTTAGATGCGGCATATTGTAGGGAATAAAAAAAATTCAAAATTAATGTACTCTTGTTTGGTATGCGTAACATAAACCGTTTGGTTAGAAATTCTATCTAAATTTTTAAGGCTTTTCTTTTCAGGATCATTATCTGATTAGCCTTGATAACAAAAATGCAACTTTTGTTTGTTTGATGTCGAGTTGTTTACGTGCAATTATTATTGTTTAACTTGACGTTTGAGTTTGTGTTAACAATGAATTTTAATTATACTTTTGCTGAGATGGCGGATATGCACCTAATTTATGGACGAGCAAATGGTAATGCAAGAGAAGCGCAACGTCTTTATAGGGAATCATTTCCTAATCACCGAATTCCAAATAAAAATATGTTTGGCAACATAGATCGACGCCTTCGAGAAGAGGGTACATTTATTTCTTCTCGATTAAATCGTGGACGGCCAAGGACAACGCGTAGTGCAGAAATGGAAGAAAGAGTTTTAGATCTAGTTGAGGCAAATCCTGGGACTAGTACGAGAAGGATTGCTTTAACGGAGGGAGTGTCTAACTCGATAGTTTGGGAAGTTCTTCACGAACAACTGTTACACCCTTACCATCTTCAAAACGTTCAGGCATTAAAAGTTGGTGATTATCCACGGCGAATCGAATTCTGCGAGTGGCTTTTGCAAAAACGCGCCACTGATCCAGCATTTCTGTCTCACATTTTGTATACAGATGAGGCAGGTTTCACTAGAGACGGATTTATAAATTTTCGAAACACTCATTTGTGGGCAGAAGAAAACCCACACGAAATTATTGAAGCTGGACACCAAGAAAGATTTTCCGTAAACGTATGGATTGGGATACTCGGAGATCAACTAATAGGACCTCATTTTTTTCCGAATAGATTAACAGGACCGATTTATCTATCTTTCTTAGAGAACGATCTTCCACAGTTACTTGAAGATGTTCCGTTGGAAGTCCGAAGAAACATGTGGTTATTACAGGATGGAGCTCCTGCTCATTTCAGTAATGCAGTGCGCCAGTACCTTAATGAAACCTACCCAGAAAGATGGATAGGACGGGCTGGATCAGTCCTATGGCCGCCAAGATCGCCGGATTTAAATCCTCTGGACTTTTTTTTGTGGGAATGGTTAAAAACTATTGTTTATGCTACTCCTGTCGAGAATTTAGAAGAGCTGAGACCGCGTATAATAGATGCTTGTCAAACTACACGTGATCAACTAGCGACATTCGCGCGTAAGGGAATCGTTGGTGCTACGAGCGCAGAGCTGTATACGCATGAACGGAGGGCATTTCGAACATGTGCTGTGAATGTTTATAAAAGTAGCATATAGTTTAAAGAAACATCAAACCGTGTGTTGTTTTTTTATTATGTTCAATTTAGATTTATGGTATTTGATATGTGTTCTATGAATAAAATAAAATACAGCTATTGCAACTACTTTAATGGTCGGTATCTACGCGAATAACGATTTTCGGATAATACTGCATATGAAGTTTTTTATTATAAGCCGTTCACGACCTTTTTGGGACAGAGTTGGCTATGATTTTTTCTTTTCATGTTGGACTAACTGATTCGATGATGTAGCGGATGCAACTTTTTTTTTTCTGTCAGTGTCTGTTCGACATTTTCTTGGCACCACATTGCCAGATTTATTATTTTAATATTCGTAAGAAAATAAATGATTTATCAAATGTGTAAAAATCATTTTAATTTCCGCCAAAGGAAAAGTCAAAATGCCCAAAATAATTTTGTTACAACAAAAAATTTCCATTAAACGATGCTACTTCCAATTTGAAAACGACAGACCAAATTTAAAAGAACGCGAGTTGATGTGGAAACTAGAGAATATCCGGCAACAATGTACCTATTCAGAAAATATAACCTTAAACTGAAAACAATCTAACCTAACACAAAAAGTGTCAATTTCTATGAGGGAGTTTAGTTGCAACAGAGGTTCTGCCAACAAAATTACTAGATGGTCATAGCCTCACCTGACCCAAAATGATCGTAAACGGCTTTTTTTTATATACTCACCATCAATGTATGGTATTTTTGTTATCAAGGCTAATCAGATAACCCTGAAAAGAAAAGCCTTAAAACTTTAGATAGAATTTCTAACCAAACGGTTTATGTTACGCATACCAAACAAGAGTACATTAATTTTGAATTTTTTTATTCCCTACAAGATGCCGTATCTAGATCCGAGGTATGTCTTCAGATATAAAGGTATGACTAAAAAGAAAATATGGTTTTAGGTTAACTGCCAGTTCAAAATACATGTTATCGATTATTTTTCGTTTTGTTTGTGAGCATTTCAATAAAGAGCACGTACACCAAGTTTAAAGTATTTATCTACTCAGTTATAAAAAATAAATAAAAAATTTAAAAAAAAGTTAAACTTTAAGGGTCGGTATCTACGCCAATAACGATTTTCGGACAATACTGCATATGAAGTTTTTTTATTATTTTAATGCGTAGAACTCACCATCAATATATGGTTTCCTATTATCCGAACACCCTGTATAGCTTTTTATGTTTTTTTATTTTTCGGATAATTCATCATTTCTGTAGGAATATGGACATTTTACTTGAATGATGCAGTCATCAACCACCAAACCATAGGCCCCTAGTAAGCCACTTGGTGTCAGCCATAATGAACTACGGTGAAGTTGGTTGCCGTTTCAAAATTTTTAATGGCGACACTTGCATGCGTTTTGTCCCACTGTATAGGCTTCACCCCGTCTAAGTTATACATGCCTGAAATGAAAGCAGTTCTTAAATTTCTACTGGTTACATGCAATATTGTCAATACATTTTGTTGATTGTAATAATAGCTATATAAACAATTAATAATAACAATAATATAATTTACCAGTAAGACTTTTAAACAGCGACTCGGGATAGCGGTTGCTTCAACATGCTGATAAAATAGTGCCAAAATTAGTGGCTGTGAGACGATGTTTGCGTGTACAAACCAGTTTTCATTGTTTCTCTGACCTATTGTTTCTTGCGCCACTCATTAGGCTATCATCTAAACCACATTTTTGCTGTAAATAATTGTCCTTGCTGTTAGCAGAAAAGAATTCATTTGAGAATATGTCATCCATAAGTGGCACTGGTAAAGATGTATTCTCTTCAGAATTTTCTTGCAGAAACTAAGAAAATCCAAAGTTATTTAACTGGCTACGTAGCCCTGCAATTCGTCTGCCGTAATTTTTCTGCCAACAGCACGGTATGGTTTTTTTGGATACATTTCATCGTAAGTCACGACTTGTTCCGACTTGCTGCTTTTTGTATTGCGCCAGCTGCACTGCTTGTCGGTTATAGATATATTATAATGTCCAAATAGCAAAAGGGCTGCTATATGGTGACATTTTATACCTCTAGGGCAAGAGCATTGCGTAGATGTAATACTACCAGGCTCGTCTAAAGAAATCTTTTAAAAAATGTAAAATTAAAAATAAAATTTGCCATATTTATAAAGCATTCTTACCTCAACTTTATATACTTTATTCTTCATGCTAGCATGAAATCAACTTTAATTCGGCGTCGAATTCCATCTTCTCGACATGCCCGGATTCTACAGCATTCTCACCCTTCGAAAGTGCTTTATTGTCCTCATTGAAGAAGTCCACAATTGTGGCTATCTTCAAAACATGTTTTGTAGCCATTTGAATTAATTTATCAACTGAAAATAGTGATAAACATTACAAAAACAAAGTAACAACATAACCTCAACTTACCTCACACACACGTGCTGAAATATTAGTAAACTTATAAAATATGAAGTCTCTTAAAATACACTATTTATTGTCTCTTACTTACATACAAAAAACAGATATAGACCCACTAAAGATTCTCTTACTGCACGCAACACGTAAACAGGAAATGTTTGGAAAGGTTGCTAAAAGTACCCGCCCACCTGACGTCAGACTTACGTTGTATATTGAGGCAAAAATCCGAACGGTTCGACGCCACACGTTAATTAATGCAGTTTCACCGAAAGAAAAGTTTACAAATTACGAAATAAGCGCATTGGTACCTAACTTTGGTGATGACGAAGACGAATGTGTCGAAAATTGGTTTAGTCGATTAGATATTGTTCGAAACACATATAAGGTGTTTGACAAAGTTATGAACGTCATAACAATTGGAAAATTGACTGGAACGGCTCTCAAATGGTATTATTTAAAGCCGCAGCATGCAGCGTTTACGTTCAATCAACTAAAACAGGGATTGGAGGATATGTTTAAAATTAGAGAAGATAAAATAGTTTTGATGCGCAAATTTGAAGCACAAATATGGAAAAAAATCGACAAGTTCCCAGTGTACTATCGCGACAAGGTGAACTTAGGCAATAAATTGAATTTGCCGGAAGAAAATCTCATTAATTACATCATTAATGCGATGGACAAGCCAGTACTGCAATCACAGGCCCGGATGCAAGACTTCCAAACTTTAGCAGGATTATTCAAAATAATGAGCGAGGTAACCGCTTCCTATAGGGGAACCAATGTAACCAACAAGACAGGAGGATGTATTGTTAGCAGCAAGGGCCCGCGACCAGTCATTTCTACAGCAACGATTCAAGAAACCAACGTAGCAGCTAAACCTGCGGTACGGTGTTTCAAATGCAGCGAATATGGCCACTTCTCTGTTGTCCAAAGCCTAAGCGAAACAGAGAAACCTGCTTCCGCTGTGGGAAGTGGGAAGTTCCTAGCATAAAATTGACAAGTGCACCAGAGGGCAGTCCGTGGAGCAGCCCACTACTACGAGAAGCGCAGCTGACAGCATAACTATGTTACTTCAGCCCTCCGAACAGGTTACAGCAACTCCAAGCAGCATTCCTAGGTATACATTGGCTTTTAAATTTGAGTTAATTGATAACGAGGATAACACGGTAACTAATTGCATCTCAGTAGCATTATTAGACACAGGTAGTCCAATAAGTATGTACTCAGTATGTATTATAATGATAAGCCAAATTCCGGAAATTTCGCAGGTATTAATGGTTCACAATTAGTGGCGTTAGGAACATTTAGTAGTGTAATAAAGGTAAACGATGTTGATGTGTTAGTTAAGTTTTATGTTGTACCTAAGAATACAATGAAATTTGGGAGTATTCTAGGCCGAGATTTCATAAGTAATTCAAATTTAGATATACATTTGGAAATGCTATTAGCATTAAAAAAACTCAAACAAGCCTAATTGAATGTGAAGAGAGTAGCAGCAATTTTGAAATTATGCATATTGATCATACGAGTGTAATGTTTGATTCTAAAGATAACTTGGATATAGAACAAAGTTTAGATTGTGAGCCGGGGAGAAAGTTTGTTGATGTTTCTGATAAATACTATAAATTTGCTGAAAGACCCAATGTTCCTTCAATTGACTAAGAAATGCACATTAATCTTAAAAAAGAGCAGCGATTTTATTTTAATCCGCGTAGATTGTGGTGTGTTGAGAAGGAAAATGTTCGCAAAATTGTAGATGAAATATTGGAAAGGAATATTTACCGTCCAAGCAGGTCTGAGTACAGCAGCCCAATTGTTTTAACCAAAACGAAAACGGAAGAAACACGCTTATGCATTGATTACCGGGAACTAAATAAACTTATTGTACGTGATAATTTTCCGTTACCATTGATCGATGATCAGTTAGGTTCATTACGAAAGAAAACATATTTCTCATCTTTGGATTTGAAGAATGGTTTCCACCATGTTAAAATTGCTGAGAACTCTGTCCATTATACTTCATTTGTAATGCAATATGAATATTTGCGCGTGCCGTTTGACATTTTCACAGCTCCACAAATATTTCAAAGATATTTTAATTTAATATTTGCTGATCTCTTAAGGGACGGCAAAATTTTGATTTATTTTGATGATATGCTGGTAGCCACAGGGGATATTGATGAACACCTCGACATTTTGTAAAGTGTGTTTACACTTATAGCACAGAATTTGTTAGAACTGCGTATAGATAAACTGCCCTAACCCAGAAAATGTTAGTGCAGTGACCGAATATCCTATACCAAAAAATATTCATGAAGTTCATAGATTCCTTGGAATGGTATCATATTTTAGGCGGTTTATCAAGGACTTCTAATTATTGGCAAAACCATTGTATTCATTGTTGCAGACAAATCGAGAGTTTAGTTGGGGTCAGATTGAATTAGATTCATTTAGGGAACTGAAGTCAAGGTTATCCGACATGCCCTTATTCAGCCCAACTATGTATCCTATCCAACGTTTTTAACGTGAAACTGTTAAAATTCGGTAACGTATAAAATAAATGTAACCTCTAACGTACACGAAAGAATTCCGTACTATGCATCCCCTGGTAACATGCGACATTATCATGCTCGTTAAAAATGTTGCCTAACAGAGAATGTTCGGGGATGATCGGGACGAACGGGATAGTCGTATGTCTATAAGTGCAAGTGGACAAAAGATGGAAATTCTGCATCTCCAGATGTGCTCACAATTTGTAGGTTTTACATCAACGACTAACGTGGTTATCGTGGCGACTGAGCGTTTTAAATAAATTATGAGTGAAAAAAGACTCAAAAGAACAACTGTTGCACAGAACGAAGAGTTGTTGCAAGACAATAAAATAATTATACATGGAAAAACAAAACCGCAAGAGGCAGGGATTATTAAAAAGCTCTGGCAGCAGTTTGCTGACCACATAAATTCCTTGGGAGTAGGACCAGCAAAAACGCCTGAACAATGGAAAAAAGTAAGTAATAATTTTGAATTCGTGTAAATACTTTTTATAAGCCGTAGATTATTCTAAAGATAATTTCTTTAAAAAATTATTCAAATTCTTTTGGAGTGTAGTATAGGTTTTATTATTTTGACAGATTTATGTGGAATAGAAAACTAATATTAATCGAAAAACCGTAGAAATAAAAACCGAAATAAGACGTACAGGAGGTGGCACAAGAAATTAACAGAGCTAGAGCAAAGACTCCTAGGACTAATATGCAAAAAGCATTTGGGAAGTGGAGAATTACCTGACCTGCCTTGGAATTCAAAATTTAGAAGTGCTAAGTTCTGAACAAAATACTGTTCAAACATCAACGTTCCTTTGACTTCTGAATTAATAACAATGACTGAAGTAAATAAAACTTTAAACGATCCTTTTATAGTTTTGAACGCAAATGAAACTTTGAACGAGTCGTTTGATATTGAAGGCGTAGATCAAGCTTTAAACGAGTCTTTTGGTGTTGTAGACGTAGATCAAGCTTTGAACGAGTCTTTTGCGATACTAAACGATTCGTGTATTTCAAGTATTCCAGTCGCTAAAAACACATACCAACTGGATACAGAAAAACCGAAGTTTCAAAGTTTATCTGGTAAGGTGAAGTGGGGCAAGTGGGTTTCTGGGGCAAGTGGGTATTTTCCTGGTAGATTTGGGAAAAAATGTATTTGTGAGCTCAACATACAGGAAAATATTCCTCAGGGCTTTATTCAGCTGTGACATAGTGTTAATTTATTTGAGAAAATTCTCACTTCATTTTAAAGGTGATTACATTTTATCTCAATTTTCAAGTTGCCTCAAAGTTTTCAATAATTTTTATTTAAGTAAGGAAAGCACCTATTATCAAACTGTAAAGATTATTGAAGTTGTAATTACTAGCGCTACTTTTGGATTTTTTTAAATGTTTCTATCTGTCAGTTTGCCAAGTTTAATCCCATAGTTCCCACTTGCCCCGCAAATTTTACTTGCGGGGCAAGTGGGAACTATCCTTATGGGGTAAGTGGGGACTAGTCTCCTCTTACCTCATTAGTAAAATTTTTATTTGTTCAGATGCCCTCTGTCCAAACTAGTTGTTACAATTATATTAGTCTATGCCACAAAGTGCCATTAAGTGTTGTAAAAACTTAAAGAAACTTAATATTATTGTGTTTTACTGACTTGACAAGTATATAGTGAAATAAAAATGGTGCGTTGTTATAAGCGGAAAACGGATAGGGGTTCCCAGTATACTAAAGAAGATCTCCAAGCAGCGCTTCATGAGATCGTTTCGGGACGACTGACAGTCTATGGAGCATCGCGACGCTTCAACATACCTGCAAGTACTATAAATAATCACAAGGGAAGGGTTATAGGGGCAATAAAAGTAGTACACAATGCAGGAGTACTACCCTCCCATTAGCCGATGAAGTAAAACTTGCAGAATGTTTGAAATGTATGGAGAAATGGGGATTTGGCCTCACCCGGAATGAAGTGCTGGACCAAGTGCAACAATATGTAAAAAGAAACCATTTGATCACAGTTTTCAAGAATGGACGGCCTGGTGAGGACTCCTAAAATTCAAAGCAAGGCATGGTCTTTCTTTGAAAAAACCACAAGCTATTGAATATGCCAGGAAAAAAGCCGTCGATCCATTCCCTATAAATCATTCTTTCAATCTGTTAGAGCAAATCGTAACAGAAAATACATTTGGTAACAAACCGGAACTCATCTACAATTTAGATGAGACTAGCTTCTGCCTGGACCCAACAAAATCCAGATTTGTGGGCAAAAGAAATGCACTAGCCTCCCGAACAACCAGTGGGCCAGCAAAAGAAAATCTTACAGTTTTATTAGCTGCCTGCGCAACAGGGCATAAATTGCATCCCATGATAGTCTTTAAAGCAAAATATTTATGGGACGATTGGCTAGCACCAGAAGAGAAATCATTTCCAAAGACAGCCTATGCAGCCACTAAGAACGGCTGAATGGAAGCTGATGTATTCCTTCGCTACATGGAAAAAACCTTCATTCCAAATGTACCAGTACAGAGACCCATACTTTTGATATTTGACCGACACTCTACCCACATAGATGATAGAACCATAAGGCTAGCTGTGGATAATGAAATAATCATTCTGAAATTACCACCACACTCTAGTCATTTATTACAGCCACTCGATCTGGCTGTTTTTAAACCGCTTAAAGATGCATAGGATGTTAAATTGGTATCATGACAACGTAAACATGTACGGCAAAAACTGTCAAAAAAAGTTTTTGCACAGTTCATAGGCGATATATGGCTAGAGTCCATCGAAATGAATATCATACATGGTTTCAGGAAGGGTGGCATTCACCCTTTCAATCGTGAAGTGATAGCCAGGCAAAAATATGACCCAGAAACCCTACGCAGATGGGAAACCGCAAGACGAAACCATGCCGATGAAGTTCAATGGGAAGAAAAGCAGGATGATGTATTCACAAGTATGCCGAAAAGAACCACCATCATTGATGCTGAAACTCCCTCGACCAGCAGAACTGAAACGACAAGTGATATTCTTGATGCTGCAGGTCCCTCGTCCAGTAGAGCTGAAACACCAAGTGATGCTGCAGATCCCTCGGTCAATGTTCTGGTGCAGGATGATCAATTGTTACAATCTGTATCTTTTGAAGATTTATTACTGCAGTCCATAAAACAAAAGGGTCGTGAAGAGAAAAAGACAAAAAGAAGAGTTGCTCCGGGCGCAGAGGTGATTAGCAACAGAGATGTTTTGGAAATAATATCTGTGAATAAAGAAAAAACTAAGAAAAACAACTGCAAAGAAGAACAGCAAAGCAAATATCCTAGAATGGTCTACGAAGAGTGAAACTAGTAAAGTGTCATTGAATTTAGATGATGACAGTGAAGATGAAAGTTTGGAAGATCTGCGTAGAAAATTTGAAAATGAAGAAAAATAAAAACAAGTGGACCTTCTTTTGAACATTCGTCAAAACCTCAAAGTCGGGGCCTGGGTTTTGGTTGAATTTTCAACCAAAAAACCAAAAAAACACTTTGTTGGTCAAGTAACAGAGAAGGAATCTGGAGAGCTGATAGTGAAGTTCACTAGAAATAAAGATAAAGGAACCTTCTGCTGGCCAAAAGTTGACGATGAGTGTATGGTTACAGAGGATCAAATTTTAAGACTGCTGCCAGAACCAAACCCTGGGAGAAGAGGGGAAGTTATCTTTCCAGCAGAATTTACTTTTCATATCCAGTAGATTTTTCCAAGATTTTTTCCAAAAGGACAATTTTTGTTAATTTTGCATTATTTAATGTTGAAAAATCACACTCTCCTTTGTTTAAAACCATAAAATAGATTTATTTTTTGTTATAATACTAAAATGCATCTTTAAGTTTTTCGTTAGTTTTACTGCAGAAAAATCTGGTACGTATCCTTAAAAAGTTTCTAACTCCCACATTCTTCGAGATATTTTAGAGTTAAAAAAAACAAATTGTAGCTAACACTGCGAAGATTTACCCACTTGCCCCGGCTGAGCAGTGCATTATTCATATGATAGATAGAAGCCAGTACCTGGGACAAGTGGGCACTAAAGCCTAATTTATATATACATATATATATATAACAAAGTCCTTTTCACAGCTCGGTGGTTACTACACAAGGCGAAGAATTTGACTGGGAAAGGGGTTATAGTCAACACCAATCTCAGTACATCAAATTGACGGCCATTATGGCTTAAAACTAATAAAAATTGTAGTAATTAATTAATTTTAAATGTATTTGTGGATTTTTAACATGTAACCTGGTGACAGGAAAATCTAGCATTACTTTTGTTGTGTGATATGCTGCATTCGCTGTACTGCTTTTGTAAATTTAAAATTTGAAATCTAGTCACATGTTTTGTGAACTACATGTGCCTTTTCGGTTTTGTGCCGCAAGTTGTTAGGTCTTGAGAATGGAATAAATATATTTCGAAACTTGTCGACCTTAGCATCAAGTGGTTTTATTTCAACAAACCATTAATAGCTCTTGTAATCGTTGCCCAAGTACTGAGATTGGTGTTGACTATAACCCCTTTCCCAGTCAAATTCTTCGCCTTACATATATATATATATATTCGTATATTATGTCAATTTCAGGCAAGATATTTTGAGAATTCATTGTGAATACATCATAGTATTTCCTGTTCAAAGCGCACCCCTGCATCGCAATTTTTCTCAAAGTTACATGACTACAAAGTCAACTTTACAAATTTTAAGTTCCCACTTACCCCACTTCACCTTACTAAATTAGGTACAATTGTTAAAACCCCAACTGTTGCAAAAATTCCTAGTAATAATAATGCATCTCAACATAAAGGAAGAAAGGCAGGACATGATAGCAGATATACCAACACGTTCATAGAGTCAGCTGAAAATTCGTATAACGAAGCACAGGAGATGAGATACCAAGCTATCGTAAAAAATGCAGATGCTATAAAACCTCTCACCGTGGCAATTTCTGATTTTGCATCGGTATACAAAGAAAGGGGTAGAGGTAGAAAAAATTAAAGCAGAGGCAGAAGTCGTAAAAGCTCAAGCACTTTTAATTAAAGCAAAATCAGAACTAATGAAAGTGCAATTGGATTATATGGGTTCATTTGAAAATATGTAGATTGTGCAAAGAACTTACTTTAATGTTAATAAGAATGTTATTATAATTTTTTTAAATAAAATTTTGCAATACATATACAGGGTGTCCCTAAATTGCCACAAAAGCTTCAGGTAGCGATATTCTTCGTAAAATTCTGAGTAGAAAATCTTAATACTAAAATGTTGGATTGGTCTTCATGGGTCCTCACGAGTTAATTTGTCTAAGATAATTATGGAAATCATCCATCGAAATTTTAATGTGTAATTTATTCGTCCGTCCTCTATGTTGACCAGTATAATTGTTACTAAGATTTTTGTTGTACCATCTAAAAGAATAACATAACCTCAAATATCCAGCACATGCTTTTTGTAGAAATCCCTGATGAAGAAATTAAAATAAATTTCGAAAGCTTGGACATGACTAAATAGTCTTTTCTTTAATTACCAGACATATATATATATATATATATATATATATATATATATATATATATATATATATATTTCTAACCTGCAACCCATTCTGCGTCCGTACATTGTAAATTTACATATCTTTCTGCGTCCACCACCTTTCTGCGTCTGTATACGGACGCAGAAAGGTAATCCCCTGCTTTTCAATCGATTGGTAATTGTTAGCTTTGCTGACGTCAGGATTTTTAACATGTAAGAAAGAGAGCTTAGGAATCACTGATGAAGAAAGCAATATTGTATTTGGTTCGGTTGAAAAGAGACATCAACATGGACGCAGAAAGGGTTGCATTATGTATTATAATATTCAAATGTAATTCAGGAAACTAACGTGTGGCGGCGCAATTATCGTTTTGTGTATATCGATACTGTATGTTGGTGGTACCATTCAACGATGATTAGGCGTCCTGTGATTTGGCAACACCGTAAACCATGTTAAGTCATTTTGCGGTCGTAGATGCTTAATTGCATTTCACGCCTTTAGGGCAATTTGTTGCTAGGTTAAAACCATTTTCAATCTTTGCGCACAAGTACAATCTCATCTTCCGCACATTTGATTCAGGTCATTTTGGTATTTTAAATAGCCACCTAGGCTTTAGGGCAGCGTGCCCGTATGCTAAACCCTTTTAGTTCTTTATTTGGCTCCATCGCCTAATTCCAGAATCATGATTTCGCACATATTTGGCCCCAAACGCAGCATTTCCCGTCGGTTGGAGCTCCCCTCTGATGGCGCTGTGGCAGCCGAGCATATCGCCCGCAAGAATTTCGAATCTTCTAGAAAGCACGCCGCTGAGGCGTGATACCATTGGTGCCGGCATTAATTTGTTTCATTTTATCGCCTTGCGATTGGCTGCCGAGGTTTAGTCACGTGGGGACGCGACCAAGGTGACCTTTGCCAGCGCTTCCCTCTGGGCATTCAGCCAAGAGCCGTCGATCGAGTAAGTGGTCGGTTAGTGTGTGAGTTCGTACGGCGCTCCCGCCCTTGGCGGGGGCGTCAGCCTTTTCCCGGCGAGTGCTGCTTCAGCAATTACGTGACAAACGTTTTCGCCTTAAGTGGCAGTTGTCCGCAGCCCGTTGCAAAGAACGCTCGTGTGGTGGTTGTGAGTCGGAGATTTTCGAATTGTCTTCGGCGTAGCGTGGGTGTTTGGAGCCCAGTTCCTGCTTCCGTAAGTAAGGGGTCGTGCCCCCTTCATCTCGACCTACGAGGATCTGTTCCGCAGAACGAAAGTGGCCCATTTTTCGTCGTCCCGTTGTACGCGTCCTGGACGCGTCTCACGTCGCCATTAAGGCGGTTGTGCACTCATCCCTACAGCCGTTGTAACATCGAAGGTATCTGCCACCTACGACTGCAGCCTGCCGCAACTCAACTGTACCAGGCTCCCTCGCCACCTACGCATTAAGGTATGTGTCTTTAACCTGATTACCGCTGTGATCGCGAGTGCTAATTTAATCTTCGCTGTCCGCTGCATAAGGCGTCGCGCCATCATATTGGTGCATTCCTTCAGAATTGCAGACTGTCCATATCGCGAGTGCTAATTTAATCTTCGCTGTCCGCTGCATAAGGCGTCGCGCCAGCATATTGGTGCATTCCTTCAGAATTGCAGACTGTCCATATCGCGAGTGCTAATTTAATCTTCTCTGTCCGCTGCATAAGGCGTCGCGCCCGCATATTGGTGCATTCCTTCAGAATTGCAGACTGTCCATATCGCGAGTGCTAATTCAATCTTCGCTGTCCGCTGCATAAGGCGACGCGCCAGCATATTTGTACTCATTACTACTCATTACTGTTCATTACTGTTCACTACTGTTCAACATCTGTCGCTAAGTTTAGAGCGCGCGTGCCAGCTGGTGCCCTTAATTATAGTCTAAGTATAGATATAGGGCGACGCACTCTGCCGCCCCATTGTAACCCGAAGTTCAATACATGATTGGTTAGTTAAGGGATTTATTGTTTGTTTCGACTTGTGCATGTTCTGTTACAGATAGACGCCCCCTTCATTGTACTGATTCTTGTACGACGGAACGAGGGAGCTTTGAGCGTGCAGGTGGGTGAGACAGCTGCGTAGTCGCGGTCGGATTGACACCTAATTACAATCCTTGCATAAGGCAATCCCGAAATTGTTATTTGACCTTGCAACTCTTGAGTAATCCTATTGGCGGAGTATTTTGCATGCTTCGCTCCCGTCTAACCGTCCAGGCCCGGTTAGCCGGGTTAAGACAGGCTTGGTGGCGCCCTCATGATTTCGACATACCCTGTATATATTATGCCTCAACACGCTTGCCCAGAACGTATCGTGTGACTCACGCCCGACTCCCTGAGCGTCCCAGCCGTGGCCCTTTTAGCCTATTTCGAACCGATTTCAGGGCAAGTGTGCCAGTTTTTCAGGACTGATTCCGTGGTGCGATGCTCACCTTGGGTGGGTGTCGTAAAGTTCTTTTAATACCGTAACAACCATGCTACACTACTGTTCCCAATTTAGTACGAAACAGCATAGCGTTCGTTGAAAACTTCCAAGTGCCGGGCGTGTTTGTATTAGTAGTAGTGTTTTTTATTGTTAAACCGTGATGCAATCCAGAGGACAGAGGCTAGTCCAGTTAGCGTTAACTAAGGCCGTAACTACTCCTGAGCCCGAAAATGGTAAGTAATAGTAATTGTCAGTGATGTTACAATACCTCCTACCTACATAACCTAATTTTTCGGAAACCTTTTAACATTACAGTTTTATATTTTATAAAAGTACATTTTTTTAAACGACGCAAATTTATTTAATACAGTTCAATTACCTATATAGATTTGTAGAGTTTCCTATATTTTTAGAACTGGATGAATCGGATGACAGTGTTATATTTTCATCGGACTCGGATGACGACCCCACATATTATCCAGATGTAGACATTGAACGTGAGGTAGGTACTTTAATTATTTTAATTTTCATATAAATTAATAATAATGAAATGTCTATATTCAGGTGGAAGCTGAATTAGAATACCCAGCAAGATCGCTTACCCCCCCGAATGAATTTTTATCAGATGTAGACATTGAACGTGAGGTAGGTACTTCAATTATTTTAATTATCATATAAATTAATAATAATGAAATGTCTATATTCAGGTGGAGCTGAATTAGAATACCCAGCAAGATCGCTTACCCCCCCGAATGAATTTTTATCAGAAAACCGTAGTTCAGTAATTCAGAATCCGACAGTATCGGTAAGTATTATTTTAGGATTTTACAGTAGTGATGGGAAGTTTTGATACTTTTGCGGACTCGTTCATTCCAATCCCATTCCGCAAGTGGATCGAGTCCTTCGGATTCGATCCTCGGATCGACATCAAAATTGAATGTGCATTTCAGACACCCGGGGTCTCGGTCATTCCGGACCCGGAACGAACAACGCGCGTATCTTTGTTTTGGTGAGTGGTCACGCAGTCGGTAATTCAGTATGTTTATATGTCTCAAACATCAATTGGGCACATACAAAGCCGCCAAAAGCCATAAATCACTGATAACTGATAAAAAAGCATGCAACTTCGGCCGTATCATGTGTCGCCTGTGGACGTCGAGCCTCTAAAACGAACACCATCATCATTTGCTGTTCCCCATCAACACATTGTACTGTATTCTGTATTGAAATGGATTGAATAACGGAATGCCAAAGGAATGAATGTCCGCGAGAATTGACGCCTCGCGACCTTTTCGTTCCTCGGAACGAATCCGGACCGAAACTTGGATTCGATCCAAATCGATCCTGCCCCGGATTCGATCCTTTGTATCGAATCCGACCGGATCGACACATCGCTATTTTACAGATCAGATGTTAATGTCAAACTGAAATGTGTAGGTAATATTTACAAGTGGCAAAAAATATTTAATTTCATTAAATTCATTTTTATTTCAAGTAGATAACATGTTGAACAGCCCTCGTATGTGTTGTAAAGTTATTGTAGAGGTAAAAATTATAATGACTCAAAACTGATGTGCCTGAACTAATCTATAAATTGTTACCGTGTACTTATTAGCACATAATTAACGTTTAAAACCATTTTAAAAATTTAAATTTCGTCTAGCAAATTACAGAAAATCGTTTTTATACTTTTTTTCTCGATAACGGTTGCAGATACGAAAAAACTGCAAGAGAACAAAAAGATTCTAAACAAAACAGAAAACTGAATTTGTATTTTAGAATCTAACAGCGGCGCACCGCAAAAAAGTTCAGGGGGAGAAAAGGAAGCATGACCCCTGAAAAAATATCTGCCTAAACGACTGCCTAAAATTGAGAAAAGTGCATTAAGAGAAATGTCATCTCTGTCATTTTCAAAAATATTTTAGTAGGCAAATGTCATTATGTCATTCATTTGACACTATTTCAGGTACGTAATGAAGTCATTACGCAACCGAGTTGCGTAATGAAACCATTACATAGGTGAGTGGTGTAATGAGCTTCATTACCTAACTGAAATAGTGTCAAATGAGTGACGTAATGCGTTACTTATCCCACTGGAGTAGATAAAATACATTAATACATTGACAGGATTCCCAGCGACTTGGAAAACCTGGAAAAGTCGGGGAATTCAAAATAGTCAGGGAAATTTGTTCTTTGCGTGTTTGTGGCCCCTTGAAAACTGACCACGAGCTTTGCGCTTAGCCAGTTTCCGTTGCAACAAATACTTGTATGATAGCGCGAAAACATTTTCAGTAATTTGCCTCAATTTCGGGATATTGTATATTAATATCAATTATCTTGTACAATTCTAACAGAATGAAATTTGCTTTATATGCAGGAGCCAACTTCTTCAGATGAAACTATTCCTCAAAATGTCGAAACTGAAATTGAAACTTTGCCAGGACGTCAAAATTTAGTGTCACATGGTAAAACTTCTCTTCGTAAACCAGATTACTGTTTTTTTTTGCGAAAACGATGTGAAAAATTTTGGAAGGCACATTCTGCGCAACCATTCCCAAGAATCTGACGTCATAAAAATAAGTCTTTTGCCACCGAAATCAATTGAGAGAAAACGGCTAATTGCAACACTGCGAAAAAAAGGAAATTTTTTAAAAAACTCACAATCTTTATTTAAACCTGTTCATACAAGTGCTTTAAAAAATTGCGAAAGTAACTATGTTCCTTGCACATTTTGTTTCGGACTGTACTCAAGAAAGTTATTGTGGAAACACAAAAAGATTTGCCCAGAGCATAAAAACGCAGACACTCGCACAACCCTTGGCGAGGGACAAACCCTTTTACTGCCAAAATTAAATTTTGACTCCGATTTAAAATTAAAAGTATTTCCTCGAATGATGGCTGATCAAGTATCTTTAACAGCAAAAAAAGATTTGCTGATTTGTGCCTTCGGTGCTAGGTTTTTAAAAACTCACAGGGAGCAACACCATATTCACGTATGTTCCAGAAAAATGAGAGAATTTGGCAAAGGTGTTGATGGAGGCGCAAAATATAAACCCAAAAATTAACAATCTTTTAAATCTTCTTCAGCCACAGTATTTTGACGTAGTGGTTAATGCTGTAAAAGTGATTGCCAAATACGATAGTCTAAAAGACATATATGAGTCACCTACTTTTGCAATGAACATCAGTAAAAGTTTAAAGACTGCTGCGATATAGCAATATTAAAAGTTGTTAAAAGAAAATATATTGCTAACAACATATCTGCTGCAGAAGCTGAAGCCAACTTAACGTTGTTTGTGCGGTTGTTAGAAACTACTTGGAAACACGAAATTTCAAGTCAAGCTGGAAACGACCTTAATACAAAAACGTGGAATAAAATAACTCTGATACCTTTAGCAACTGATTTAAAATTATTTAGGCAGTATCTTATTGATACAGGAAATCAAGCTGAACAAAAGCTTAAAGAAAACATGAAAGATAAAAAATTTTAATTTATTACTAGAGACTGTTTTTTGTCGATTACTTCTCTGAAATCGAAAAAGAGTAGGCGAATTGCAACGGATGAAGCTTACTACTTACACGTTGTCAGAAGACAACAAGGCCCAAAATTACGAAGAATTTGCAGAAGCAGTTACACCCACCGAAAAAATATTATTAAAACGTTTTAAGAGAGTCGTAACCAGAGGAAAACGGGGAAGAGGAGTGCCTGTTTTGTTCAGCAAAGATATGCAAGATAATGTGCAGCTTTTAATACAAGCACGACCACACTGTGTGCGGCAAACTTATTTATTTTTATTTGCAAATCCAAAATCGGACCAACCCATTACAGGGTACAAAGTGCTACAAAAACATACACGTCTGTGCGGAGCAAAACATCCTGAAGCATTAACTTCTACTAAATTACGTAAACACCTAGCCACTTTATCTCAATTATTTAATATGACTAGTAACGACATAGAGCAACTGGCTACGTTTATGGGACACACTGTAGATGTTCACAATAAGGTGTATCGATTGCCGGACGATGTGTTTCAGACCGCAAAAATTGCCAAACTGTTGATGCTAATGGAAAGCGGGGATGCGGCGAAATACAAAGGGAAGACTTTAGAGGAAATAGACCTTAACATGGATGAAGAAATTCATGGGAACTCTGACAATGTAACTGATGTTATACAAAACATGCCTTGTAATTCAGGAAGTTCATTAGATATTTGTGATGACGTCTTGGAAGCTCAGAATGCAACAATAGAAGAAGCGAGCATACAACAATCCAACAACGGTAATATGAAGAAGAAACGACAACTTATCCCATAGACAAAAGATCAAAAGAAAGTGGTGTTAGCATTCTTTAAGGAGCACATTAAACGTACAAAACCACCCAAACGAGGCGAATGTGACAGCTTGATACAACAACACCCGGACCTGTTACAAAATAAACCATGTCTGAAAATTAAAGTATTTATTCAGAACCAATACACACAAAAATTCTTACACGATGATGATTCAAATTAGTGATGCCACACAGCAAATACAATTTTACATTTTTACATTAATGCATTTTTTTATTAAATATTTAGTATGTTGCAGGTTATCTCGTAAATATCATAAATAGTGGGTGGAATTGTTTTTCAATGGACATGAAGATGGGACGCTATTATTATTATTACTATTATTGCATTAAAACTTAGTTTTTATTATTAGTTGTTACCTTTTATATAATTATATTGCTTACTTTGCTATATTGTTTGATCACTATTGTTTTACTTACTAGTTATTATTATAATACCTACCCCATGTTAAATTTAACCCAACATACCAAAATGTTATACATGCTTGTGTAAACACTTACTCTGTAAACTAATGTAAACAAAGTTAAAATAAAAATAAAACCTGCACTTCTTAAGTTTATTAATTCCAATAAATTGATTAAGCTGATTAAATTAATATTATTGGTTCATTGAAACATATAATAGTAATTTATGTATCCAAAACTAAAAGTAAGACTTTAAAAGTACGAACAAGTTGTTTACAGCTGAGGTCTTAGCGGAGACTAGAAATACTTGCGAACCCACCTATGTTCAATATAGAAAGTTTTGGCATAAAACTCACGTTTTAGTTGATTTTGAATAATTTCTAATTTTTTAATGCAAAATTCTCAAAATTGGGGGGGGCTGCACTACACGAACCCACCTGTGCTCAATATCGCAATTTTTGGCATAAAACTCATGTTTTACTTGAATTTGAATTATTTCTAATTTTTTAATGTAACATTCTCAAAATTGAGGGGGCCGCACTACGCGAACCCACATATGCTCAATATCTAAATGCACTTGCAGAAAACAAAGGTATTTCTAAGTTAATAATTTCTAAAACGGCATTTAGTAACTTTGTTTATTATAACCTTAAGTTTAAAATAAATAAATTAAATTCTATGGTTTATGCAGATTATAATATTGTAATAGTTAATTCACAAGTGTTAAGACGGAAAAAAATAATTAGAAATACAATTTAACAGGGATAAATAATACGTCCTTATCTAACACAACTTTCTGAAATAATTCCAACATTTTAATTACATGTACTAATGATAAAAGAAAAACAATAAACTAATAAACGTATTGTCATGAAATTAAACAGAATGTATTTTGTTAGTAAACACTCTCTCAAAGCTTAAAAATTAAATAAAATGGTTAAATTTCACTATTAACAAGAGGTGCGGTGAATGACGATGTTGGTCGATCTTTGTAAATCGGAACTGACGGAATCTTCTTTAATAGAGATGAAAGTTGAAATGTATTCAGGTGGGAAGGTTGCCTGAATGGTATGTTGTAAATAAAATGTGTTGTTGAAGTTCAAAATCCTGTAAAATAGATAGAATTAGCTAAAAATGTAAAATTTTAGGTTAGAAAGTTTTGGTTAAAGACTAGTTAAATTTGTTTGTGGCGATTTGTATCCATACGCTTTAGAATATTCTCTCCAGTATCCTCTGTAAGCATAGATCGTTTACCTGAGGCCTTTCCTTTAATGCTGCCCGTTTCATGGAATCATTGAACGAACCGATGAACGTGCTGGGTAACGATTTCGTAGCAGAAGACATCGTTGAGATACTGATTAAAACAGTATATGGTGGAATACTGCCAACCACCATCGTTATGACGTTCTCCAGATCAAAATTATGCTTCTAGCGTAAACTCATCATGCTAAACGTAAAACATGGTTAACCTAAAATTACAACAAAGGTGGGTAAATCAATATGATTATTCAAATCTGCGTCATGTACCTGATTTTCTTACCTAATAAAGAGGCCGAAACGACGTTTAGTTGTGATGAAAACTTCTTCTTTTGCGTTAGATAAGCATTAACAATCCTAACTTCAACGGTAAACCCAATCGAGAAAAATGTCCATAAAATGATAAATTATAACATTCGCCATGTTCACTATGAACCTTCCATCTCACTCTTTCACAAATTCGACGTGCATTTTGCGAGGCTTATACGCGGCAACGCTGTCAGACGCCGAAAAGTAGGCAACATGGAGAACAATATGCTTTCGGACGCGCAAAGAATAGTGGTATATACGGTTTTTCGATATATACAACGGACGCACATACAATAGTAAGGTATAAAGACGCACAAAGGTAGCACGATGTAAATTTCTTAATAACTACGTAAATAAGCATAATTTCACAATATACATTGTAGTTTCGGACGGCTTATAGATAGGCTACAAAATATTTAGATATACATTGACGGACGCAGAAACCTTGCAAAATGTAAAGACGCAGAAAAGATAGTAAGATGTATATATATATATATATACACAGTAAAATGTTTGACTGGGATAGGGTTTGGAAAAACTCCAATCTCAGTGCTACGCACAGGTACCAAGCTTTAATGGTTAGATTGAATTAAAACCACTTGTATGTTTCGCCTGACGTTTCGTTTTTATTCAAAACTTTATCAAAAGCTATGGACAAAAATTTACAATAAGTAACGTTGTTATAAAAGTTATTGAAAGTGACAGTCTTACCTAACACCTTGTGGACCAAAACACATGTTTTATTAAAAGCATGTGTAGATATTCAAATTTGAACAAATTCATAAACAGGGGCAGTAGGCCACCAAGATTACAGACCTGGGCTGCACATGATATAAATACACTTAGTCATACATCTAGTCAATTACACATTAAAAATTACTAGCACATTTAAAATTTGATTTACAATAATTTTATTAGCTATTTGGCCAACATGGCCGTCAAATTTGGATAAATTCGTGGTATTATTTCTAATCAAACAGCGACAGGTGTCAGAACAAATTGTTAGAACCGCGCATGCGCGGAGCGCAAGGCGTCCAAATATTACGAGGGACGTTCAAAATGGAATTGACCAATTAGCTTGTACAACGCAATCTAACATAAGACTAGTCAAAAAACGACGACAAGGGCTATGTCTGAAGGTTCTAAAAGGTGAAAACTACAAAAAGAGTCCTAATTGAGCACCCAAAGTTGTAATTCCACCACGGAAAAAAGACAAATGAGAAAAATGGAGGAGAAAAGACCCTAATTAGATCTAAATATAACTAAATTTATTGTGGGACCGTATTGAGTTTATTAAAAAATTTTTATTATTAAAGAATTAGTAATAGAAATGGGGTAGTAAAAAGAAAATATTATAAGATAAAAGTAACTACCCATTGGGCTTTCTCGGTTGGAGAAAATCTAAGGAGAAATCATTGTTGGACATGGCTAACAAAAGGTGGTATGAGACACTAAGATGATCAATGTCAGTATTTGAATTTAAGGTATTATTTGTACCAAAAATGTGGCACATTTCGATGAAAGTGCGGTGACTAGAATTTGGTTCAATAGTAATAATTTTTGTATTTTCAAAATCCATACAATGACCAGTGCTGTTGACATGTCCAGCAAGAGCGCAGGCTTTGGGTTTAAGACGAGAGTCGCTTTTATGCTGAATAATTCTTGATTTCAACCTCTGAGAAGTTTGACCAATATACGTAGAAGGACAACCACTACAGTTTATCTGATAGACGGCATTAGGGGTTAGGAGAGCTGGAGTTTTATCCTTTAATTTTGAGAAACAATCTTTTATGATATGATGGTGTTTGTCCGCGATGATAATATGATCGAACTTACGAAAAACCTGTTTAATTATATGAGAAAGTCCTTGGACGTAAATAAGACTTTTGTAAAGTGGAGGTTTATCATTTATATTATTATCAGAATTTTCTGGTGGAATGATCCTGCCCTTGGGGGTGGAGTATAAGATAGAATTTAATAAAGAAATAGGATAATTATTTAATTTGAGAGTATTAACTAATTTATTGAGATTAACTGCGTGAAAATCCGGATGCGAGATCGTTAAAATTCTGTGCTTGAGCCCTTTCACTACATTCAACTTATGTCGAATGTTGTGTATAGAATGGAAATTCAGATAACGGCCAGAAATGGTTGGTTTAACATACCAATCCAGTTTAATAGTGTTGGAATCCGTTCTGATGACCAGGGTGTCCAGAAAGGGACAGACCTATCCTTTTCTCTTTCCACTGTGAATTGGATGTGAGGGTTGAAACCATTGAAAACACTCAGCACATTGGCAACGTCGTCGACCGGTACTGCACAAACCAGATCATCAACATACTGGTAAAGAAACGGAAATTGAAAAGCCAGCTTGGGGATGCTTTCCTTTATGATGGTATTGACTATGATTTCGGCCAAAATGGGGGAAAGAGTTGAGCCCATTGGGGATCCAAAGATTTGTTTATAAAAATTATTATTGAAGGAAAAATATGTTGAGTCAAAGATGAATTTGAGAAGGTTAATAAACTGTGATTTGGGTATACTAGTTAGTGGTTCTATTAAGTTCCAATTGGTTTCAACAACCTGTATAACCAAATCTACAGGGATATTGGTAAAAAGAGAGACCACATCTAGTGAAATAATCTCATAATCAGGTGGTAATTGAAAATTATTAATTTTTTCGCTGAAGGCGAAACTATCTTTGATACGAAAACTATTATATTCATTAAAGGCTTGCCCTAAGATCTCTGCCAGATATTTAGACAGTTTTCTATCTGGAGATTGTGTTGAGGACACAATGGGTCGACAAGGTGTGTCGGGTTTGTGTATTTTGGGTAAACCATACAATTTAGGAGAAACCGAATTATGACAAATTAAGCGTTTATATGTGGGGTTATCTATGTAATTATTATTATGCAAATCTCTGATTAACTTATTATTCCTAGTCTCAATAGACGTTGTGGGATCCTTTTTTAAGGGTTGATAAACCTGGTTATCTTGCAAAATATATATATATATATGTGCATTTCTATCGAGTTCGCCTCCTCATACGGAACAGACTTCCACCGCTCCGGCAGAAGGAAAAACGCCAGAGCTAATTTTTTTGTTGCTTTATACATATCTGACGTAATTCTATAGCGACCACCTGAGAGGGGTAAATAAATTCTGTTTTTAAAGAATCGTGTATAACTATAATTTTCTATCTAGTTTGCTTCCGTTACAATTACCGGACTTATGCAACTCCTCTTGTATATATTGTGCATACTATACGATCGGTTTAGCCTCCAACAGCATTGCCACATATACTAGGTGCAATTCTGCAAGTTTTTATCTGAATATTCTGTCTTAACCCGGGAAAAGTTTATGCGTGGTCATTTTAGTATCGCTCAAACCGTGATATCGGATGTAAGTTAGTCAGCTGTGTATAACTTACGCGCATTTAGTTTATTAGTCACTTATCATTAGCGGTATTATACCTGCAGCAGTGTAGTGAATATTCATTCGAAAATGGTACTCCCAGGTTCAAGGGGGAAACTAATCGTAAAATTAGTAAAACTTGATTTTAACGGTAAGTAATACCTATAGTTATTCAACTTGCATGAGCACTACACATCGTAAAATCTTTTTGTATGGTATTTCAAGCACAGTTTTGGAAATATTCCGCTATATTCACTTGTGAATTATTTTATTTGTCAAAAGATCTTAGTACAAATTCATAATAGTTTTCCACATTACATTAAATTGTTGATTAATATTGAAATAAGTGCATCAGATTATGTTTTTGTTATAATTCGTGTTACATATTTGGTTTTCATTTGACGAATTTTAGCTCCAGACATTAAGAAAAGACTACCGGATGTGCCTAATTCCCCAAGTCATTATAATAAAGTACAGGTTAGTGTAATAATTTTAATTTGTTTCAAGTTCACTAAAGTGAATATTGATTTACATTGTCAGCTATTTGTAACCCGTGTGGCGGCAAAACCCTAATTGCATCACCTTTATTATGTAATTGTATTTGGCTTACGAAGTTCTTTTTAATCTCCATTGTAGTTTGTTTCTCCTTTATCAAAGCAATTTAAAACTCTAAATATATTATACATAACTTTCTTGTATTACATTTCCGTCAAATGACATCAGCCTAATAGTAAATTGATGTGAAAAATGCGACCGTCAGCAAGAACACGATTATGTCAGGTGATAAGTAGCTTTTGCATTATTTGTTTATTATTAATGTTGTTATTGTGTGTTGCACTTACGCGAAAAAACTATTTTTTATTAAGATTAACAAAAATTGAAATTGGCCTGTCTGTTCTAAATTTTGTCGGTAGTGTAGGGTATGAAGTTAATGTTCATGAATTTTTAGGACTGGCTGTTGTCAAAAGAAAACATCCATGTTGCACCTCAGCAAAAATCTGCAGAAATATCACTTGTAAGTCAACCAAAACATAATTTGGTATTTTTGTAGTTGTCCTATTTACCTTTTTATCCCTTGCTTTGTTTTTGATTTGTAAAATAATTAATATTGGAAAAAACTTAATACGATTTGGTTTAGGAGAACGTTGTCGGTGAAACACATCTGGGAAATAAAAATGATTTGACTTCTATAGATTTTCAAAATTATAAGAGCAATAGTTTATCTGAAAAGTCGGCAAGTTATGTTTACCAGTCTTCTTCATCATCGTATGTTCCAGAAACTGATTACAGTGATAGTTCAGTAGAAAATCTAAAACAAAAACGCATTTCTGATGATGAGAAATTCTTAACATTGAGAAACATCACCACCGAAAAAAGCCAGCTAGATGGCAAATCAATCTGTTCATTAGAAATTCCGTGCCAGAATAAAACTTCTGAGTTGAATAATTTATTTACGACGTTTGCAAGAAGCAATATAGGACTATCAAATTATGTCGCTGATAGCGCTGAAATAGACCACTATAGAAACCAAGACGGGCAATTAAATACAATTTCAGCAATCCAAACAATAAATCCTAATTCTGAAAATGTATTTATTTCCGAACAGAGAAATAATATTAATAAAGCTTGCAGTACTAAGACAAATACCCCTTCGAGGATTACCGAAATAGAAAAACATGTAAGTACTTATATTTATTTATTTTCATATCTGGTTAGATTCTTCGATTACAATTTAAGTTTTAGGACTCTGTGTATAACATAACCTAAAAATCAAACTTTAATCGACGATATCTCAAAAACTGTTTGAAAAATTGCAATAGGGATGTAACAAAACAATGTAGGTGCCTTTTTTAAAAATTAAATATTTCTATAATTACTAAAAAATATTATTTAAATAGGTATAATATAATAAAGTCGTATCCCAGGGTTTTCTAAAAAAAATGTAGTGTGATTGAGATTAAACTTATTATAGATTTCTCAATATAGTAACTACTATGTATATCGGAAATATAAAATCAGCTCTATTTCTGAAATGGTTAATTTGAAGACTTATGTTTACTAAGATTTTTTAATTTTAATAAGCATCATTACTTAACATTGTTGTTAAAATTTTTACATTTTTTCCGCAGCCTGTATATTTAAAACTTACAAATCAAATCCTAGAGATATCTAGTACCTTATTTACATCACGACTTCGTATTTTAAGTGCTAGTTTAGGTTATACACAGTTTAATCATGCTAATAAATCTGTCAAGATCAAAGATGTAATTGAAATAAATTTTATAGATTCAAATTAGTTTGGAAAAAAATAAGAAAAAAAGAACTGTATGTAAATTTTGCTACGATTCGGTCACAAATTTTGAAAGGCATTTGACCAGAAATCATCACGATGAAAAGGAGGTACTAGAACTAGCCAAGTATTCAACAAAAAATGCAAAAGATAAAAATATAAGAAGAAAGTTAATTGCACTATTGAGGTATGAAACCCAGTTTCAAGAATTTGCACAGAGAGAACACGAAAATCCAAAACAATTGCCCTGTTCTTATTGCAAGCGTTTGATTTCTGTCAATTACCTATTCCGTCACTATAAAACATGTATTGTTAAAAAACCAGTCGATAAAAGTGGAAAAAGGGTGCAACATAGAATTCAATCCCATACTTTGTTAGCATGCGCCAACGAAATCAGTAACACAAATACTACTTTACGGATTCTTAAGGAAGTTTATCCAAAAATGAAAGCGGATCATATATCATATGTCGCGAAACGAGATCCACTAATACGGCAATTTGGCGAAGCATATCTAAAGAAACACAAACGAGCTCAAATAGTTTATGCTTGTTCTAATAAGCTAAGGGAATGTGCTAGACTTTTAATAGAAATACGACGCCGATCAGGTATGACTAATATTTCATTTTTCGATATCCTTAATCCCACCCTTTTTGATATTGTTGTCGTAAGTGGAAGAACCATTAGTGGTTACGATGAGAAAGAAAAAAACTATAAAGCTCCAAGTTTGGCAATTCATCTGGGGACACTATTAAAACAAGTTTGTGATGTGTGTAATCATGTACTAATGAAACAGGTACCAGGATTTAGATGTGAAAATATTGATACGAAACTAAAGGAAATAAAAAGGTTTAAATTACTAATAGAAAGCCAGTGGAATAACGAAGTTTCTTCATTGGCCATAAAAGATATGGCGGAACAGAAATGGAATAGACCAGTTGCCCTACCATTTACACAGGATGTCATGAAATTTAGAGATTATGTTACCGGAATTGCTGAGAAAAATGTGGAAAGTTTAAAACTAGACCAGACGAACGAAAAAGCTTATAAAATATTAGTGGATGCCACTTTAATACTAACAATTTTATTCAACAAGAGGAGAATTGGAGATGTCCAGTACCTCAGTACTGCTTCATATTTAAAACCACAACCATATCGGGACCAAACTGAATATATTGAAAAATTGTCCGAATCGGAAAAAGTGCTGACAAGAACTTACAAAAGAGTAGTAGCAGGCGGTAAAGGTAGCAGACCCATTATCATTCTATTTCCTAAAAATTTGCAAGAATATATTAATCTTCTATTGGACATCAGATCAAAAACTAAAATAATACCCGAAGAAAATTCTTATTTATTTGCGCATCCGCATGTACGAAACGACTGGATTAGGGCAGATATTGTGATCAAGAAATTTGCAAAATCCTGCAATTTGGAACATCCAGAATTAATCTCATCGAATCGTTTACGGAAACAAGTTGCAACGTTGATGCAAATAATAAATCTGCCAAAAGAAGAATATACCCAATTCGCAAGATTCATGGGGCACACTGAAAAAACCCACCAGGATTATTATGAGTAAGTAACACGAAGTACTGTAATAGCAACAGCATTAGTTTGTTTGAATAGATTAGTGCTTAAACGTTGTTTTTTTAAAGACATTCTATGTATCCCAACATTATATCAAAATTTGTGATCCTATAATACTTTACCTTTTTATTAAAATTTGTAAACCAACATTGTAATTTTATTTGCTCTATATGTTTACAGAATAACCCAAGATGCCTATCAAACAGCAAAGGTGTCTAAATTACTGACTTTATTTGACAAGGGAATGGGTACAGAATATAAAGGAAAGGCACTAGAGGCTATTAATGTAGAACCTAACATGGACATATTAGAAGAGAATG
>CALNHX010001398.1:0-229152 GCA_940337035.1 Agriotes lineatus
TTCCGTTTCTTCTGTGGGTGCGTGCGCACATATAATGGTTATGTTATAGAACCGTCCCCTCATTTTAATCCTGCATAGCCTTTCACTTATCGCCTTAAAATCTATAATTTGATTTCGTAATCATTTGTTCACCAAGAAACCTGTTCCCAATTCATGTCGTGCTTGGTTTGAGCCACTACAGAATAATGTATGGGATCTTTTGGTGATAATATCTTGGCCAGGCCACTGTATCTCTTGCAGTGCCAGTATATCTAGCTGGTACTTTGATGCTTCTTCTATGAGGTTGTTTAGCGCACCGGCGCGGTAAAGACTTAACACATTCCATGACCCAATATTCATATCCTTATTCTTTATTCCGGTCCGAGGCTGTTAATCAGTTTTCGTAACTATATTTTTTACGGGATAAGGGTTTTATCCCCTGGGGTAGTTAGCCCCATGCCCAACCCCCTTTTCGGAGAACCATTTCTCCCGCTCTCGTTAGCCCTGACCCTACCTTCCACCAGGGTTCGTTACCTGATCTCCGGTAGGGTTGCTGAGGTTGATAGGGTTCACCACGAAGAGGTGAGAGTTGGAATTGGGTAGAAGAGGCTATGTGATGCTAGCTGGAAGTAGCATCATGTAAGACGCATGCGCTACCGCATTTGAACCCCATTTTGTATAATTAGGCATGTTTATTTTCCAATATATTTCAGTGAGTATCATAAATGTGTCAATTGTAAATGAATTTACTGTTATGTAATTGGCACAATAAATTATTATTATTAAATATGATTCTTTTTAATTTCGCTTTAGTGTAATGGATGTTGATACTTTTGGTTCCTGTAGTACAGGGCTGTCCAACTTCAAGTAGCACAGGGGCCACTGTGAAAAAAAAATTAAGGTTATGAGGGCCGCATCATAAAATGTGTTGTATGCGATTTTGTGAGTGATTTGTAATAAATGTGAAACGTGTATATTTTGATACCAATTTTTATTTATTCAAGAAACTTAAGTTACTTTAGAAGAAGTGTTAAAACAACTAACCGAAACGGTTTTCAAATTGTCCTATGATTTTTTCAATGTAGCTCACATGGCTCGAAAATGAAATTTCATCAAAATCCTTCATTTCTTTGAAATGCTCTTCACAATTTGAAAAAATGCGAAATGTTGCTTCCCTATTGAAGACTTGAAAAGTTTAATTTTATTTTAAAACTCGGTTATGTGACCATATAGGTTGGCAATATTCGATTGCTGTCGTTGTAGCTTCAAGTTTAATTCGTTCAGATGAGATGTCATGTCTGTTACAAATGCAAGGCCTGACAAGAATTTTGCATCTTTCATTTAATTTTTCAGTTCCGTAGTATTGGACTGCACTTATTTTGTCAGGAAAAGAAGAATTTCCTTGCGTAGAGCGAAAAAACGTTGCAAACAGTTTCTGGCACTTAATCAACGAATATTTGTGAGGAGTAACAAGTCCCCAATTGCAGCATCTATTTCATCCAAACAATCACGAAACTTTCTGTAAGTCAAAGCTCGATTACCCTCTCTTATAATAATTGTTATTTCAACAGCATCTTTCATGGCATTTGTTTGACGTAAGGATTTTCTACATAGGGCCTCTTGGTGAACAATACAATAACAGGACAGTTGATATTATTTTGTTTTAAGAGTCCAGCTAATCCAGGTACATTTCCTAGCATAGCCTTGGCTCCATCAGTGACAATGCAGGAACATTTATCGAATCCTCCATATTCTGATACCACTTTTTGTACAGCTTCAAAACTGTCAGTACCCTTGGTTGTATCATGCAAAGAATAAAACTAAACATCCCCTTTGCTACAGTGAAGCCCTCTTAAATAGTTCGAACAAAAATCACAAGCTGCCCGATGTCGGATTGATCGGTGCTTTCGCCCAGGCATAGTAAAAAATACTTACGTTTTCCAATTGTGTCGTACAACTTTTTAGAAACATATTGATCAATGTGTTCCACACGTCCCGCAATTGTTTGATGAAACATTGCTACTCTTTCGAATTTCTGAGCAACCTTTGTTTCATTAAATTGTTTTGCCATTTTGATTGCACAATTCTTTATAAGCACTCCATCACTAAATGGTTTTTTGCCTTGGCAATCTCCAGGGCTACTTTGTAAGAAGCCGTAAGACTGCATTTTTTATTAGTGTTAGACTTTCTTAAAAAATGTGTTTTTTATGTGTAAGTTTCTTCTTACCTTCATTACTGATACATAGTATTTCTAGACTCGCTAGTATACTGCTGAAACTTTTTCTCACGGACAAAGTGTAATGGCGTTTAAATTATATTCTTTGGGAACTGAGAGTACTTGTATACGCACACGGCACTGAAGTTTATTACCGGTGTTTGTGGCCAAATAGTCTGATTCCCATCGGTCATTACACACTCGATGTTCGTCCGTTATTCTTCTTTTTTGTTACGACATATTTGACTCTGAAAATATTCAGATGAACTAAACACTACTAAAAACAATCAAAAACACGTGTCTGCACTGGAAGTAGGCGGGTCTGTTTCCAAACACAATATTGTCAGATCAAGTAAAAATTCTTTTACTATTGATATATTTTTGTACCTATGTTATATTATTTTCAATGATTTATAATTTATTTTTCAGATTCATGTTTTCTGAAAGTACAGTATCAATCTGAGGGCTGCAAAAAATATCCTGGCGGGCCGCATGCCTTTTTTTTTAATTAGTTCATAAATTCGACGCAGGATATTTCTTTTAAATGTATCAAGCATTTTTCCTCTTTCTGGTAGGAGCATCTAGGTTACTCCTCTGTATGTAAGTACCGGCCTTAGGATCGTCTTGTAGAGTTTTAGTTTCTCAGAGTGCCACCATTGATCTTTCTAAAACATTAATGTCATCTGTGTATGCCGTTATCTGTTTTGACTTATGAGATTCAGGGGTAATGTCATGTCATTATGGTACTCAGAATTTGGAAAACGCTGTTCTATTTATAATTTTTAAAAATGGTATAATGGCTTACCCCGATACTGCAAATTAACGTCAATTTTCTGTTTTCCGTCACGAATTAACGATCTATTACTCATTGATAAAAATAACAAATGTGTGTTTTTATTGATATTAGCAAATTTTTATAATACCTACATGTTATTGTACAACAGTTGTTTTCACGTACCGAGAATATGGAGGGCATGAAATTGAAAATTTCATCGATCTTATGATTGGTTGTTAAGAAATATCAGTACAGTAATGCAGCAATTTTTATTATAACATGTATAATACAATAATATCAGTAAGCTTCAAACTGTCAAAGTCAAGTTACTGAACAGTTGTCAATGTAAAAATCTGGTGTGATACACGCACACAACTTCCTTTTACAGTGATCTTATAATTAGCCAAAAATTTGATTTTAAATTTTTAAGCATTTGTCAAAAATTTTTCCAAAATTACAAATTCTACAAAAACGGTACAAAATAGAACATTGTTGAAGAGACAAATTTTCTCTAGAATTTTAAGCTGAATTCAAAATGTAATAATATACCGGGAGTTCTATTCAAATAGGAGTTAATTAAAAAAATAGAAAAAAAAACAAAAGAAACCCATTTAATGTAATAAAATGTAATAAAAATGTGGAGTTTGAAAAAAATCGTTAGAGCCGTTTGTGAAAAAATAGAAAAAAACTGAAAAGTCACGTGAAGATCTGTTGAAAACTCAATTTCGAATTTTTGGGGTGAATCCAATAGTACTTCGTTTATTGTAAAAGGAAGTAAAAATAGAAAATCTCGAAAAACTAAGATCTTTAGAATTGAGTGTACTTGTACGAATTTTAAAGTTTTTAAAAGTAATTGTGAAAATCCTATACAGGGTGGGCTAATTTCAATGTTTTCATAGGGAATCTTGATAAATGTAGAAGATATGGAAAAAGCTTAATGGTCTTCTTCTGTCTTTCTAATATGGATAACCATATTTAGGTAGGCTACTACCTGTTTTAAACCTTCTGTTGCCTCTTTTAATTAGCTGTCCAACATTCCTTCCAGCGCTTTGGTGGTCTGCCCTGAGATTTTTTCCGACAGGGTGGTTTAGTTTCGCACTTTTTACAAGTCTGTTAGGCCAATTATAGGCGTCGCTGTGCATTTATGGGGACTTCTATTCTTCTTATTCCAGTATTTCCTTCGTTGTCTTACCCACTTTCCTATATCTTGCATCCCATTCTGTTGTCGAAGGTCCTCACTTCTGATCCTGCCGTGCTTATTATTTTCATTTCAACTGTTCTCATCATTTGTTGCGTCTTGGAGGTGTCTGGTCTTGTTTCAGCTGCATATATTATGATTGGTCTAATCGCAGTCTTATATGTTCTTATTTTACTGTCTACTGAGGTATTTGTTTCTCCATACGATGTCTCTTAAGCAGCTCAAAATTCGGGATACTTTCATCGTGTGTTCTCTAACTTCATCATATAGATTTCCAAAACTCGTTATCTCGGCTCCCAAATATTTGAAATGGTTTACTTGTTCTACAATCTTCTGGTTCATCTCTAATTTGCATCGTATCGGCTCTTTGGATGTTACTAGGCATTTGGTTTTGTCGGTATTGATGACCATATTTAATTGTTTTGCTGTTTGATTGAAGGAGTAAAGTAGTCTCTGCAGGATGTCTTCTGAATCAGTGACAAGCACCGCATCGTCAGTGTAACAAACAACATTAAAGTAGATGTTTCTCATTTTGTAGCCTGCTCTTTTGGGTAGATTTTCAACTATTTTGTCCATAACCATGTTGAATATAAACAGGCTAAGTGAGTCAGTTGCCTTGCCTTATACCTGTCCGTATTTGTATTTCTTCAATTAGTTGATGTATTACTTTTATGTTCGTTCTGCAATAACTATCCATCTCTTATATTAACTTTATTAATCTCTGATTTACTTCCCTTGCATTATTTTGATAATGTCGGTTAGGCGGACTCGATCGAAAGCCTTGGTCATATCGACAAAGCACACAAATGCGGGTTTGTTAAATTCTGAAGATTTTCTGTTATTTGTTTGATTATGTAGATTGTGTCGATAGTTGACCTATTTTTTCGCAAGCCTTGCTGTTGTTTGCGGATTTGTATCGTTTTACATAGTTCCTCTAAAATTGTTTTGGTGAGTGCTTTGAGCGTGCTATTGAGAAGCGTTATTCCACGATAGTTGTCTGGTATTGTTTTTTTTTGACCCTTTTTGAATATTGAGATGGTTATACTGCTTTTCCATTCATTTGGTATTTTCGGTTTTGTTATAATGTTTCTAAAGAAAGTTAGTATTTCTTTTTGTAAGCTTTCTTCTCCGTATTTTAGCATTTCATTTGTTATTTCATCGGGTCCCTGGCTTTTTCTATTTTTCAAATGTTTTAGTGTTTTCTATCGACTCCTCTATTAATTCTACATTGATGCCTTCTTCTTCTTCTTCATCTTCCTCAGTCAGCAACTCGTCGCTTTCCTCGTTTTCTTTATATAGGTTTCCAAAATATGTTTTCCACTCTTCTGCATGGATTTTAGTGTTCTGTGTAGTATCCTTGATTTCTTGTTTGTTTCTTCTTAACATTCCCCATATCCTCCTCTGGCTTCCGTACACATCTCTCCCCATCTCTTTTGTGAATCTTTCCCCGTATCCTTCTTTTCTCTTTTTTATTCTTGCACATACTCTATTTCGTTCTGTTTTATATAGTATCCAGTTTTCTTGGTTTCTGTTTCGTATATACTTAATGTATGCTTTTTTCTTTTGCTCACATAATTCCTTTGTTTCTGGAGTAAACCATAGTGTTTTATTTGTTCTGTTAATATTCACCTGCCTTTTTTCTAAGGCTTCGTTAGCTGCGTCAAGAATATTATTTTTTAGAATTCTCCATCGTTCATCTATGTTATCTTCTCTAGTGATTGGAGTCTGTTGTATTTTCTCTGTTAATCTATTTTTGTATAGCTGTTTCACACTCTCATCTTCCAAAGATTCAATATTGAATTTTTGTATGCATTGGGGTTTAGGTTTTGGTGTGATGGGGATGTTTAATCTCATTTTGCAGAGTACCAGCTTGTGATTGCTGCCCACATTAGCTGCATTAAGTATTCTCACATCTAGTGATGTGGGTCGGGTAAATACCCAGTGGGTGTATAAACAACGCTGTATACCGATGGGATCATAAGTATGCAACAGCAATGAGATAGCATGAACAAAAGCACATAATACTTGAGTAAGAAAGAGATAACCGTACAAAAAGTTATTTGAGTATGCATATTTAGTTGACATATGACATAATTAAAATGAGCGTCAAGCCTACTCAAATATTTGTTTCTATGTTCATCTCTTTCTTATTCAATCATTGAATTCTGTTTTGTATTCATTTTATCTCATTGCTGTTATATACAGGTTGCCTAAAATTGTACAGAACATGGCAATTCCATGAGTTGGAAAAGGTTCATAAGACCATAAGAGTAACCGAAATAACAAATGCAATAATTACTTTGATAGCTAGGCAACAAGTAGGTACAATAGCTACTTGTTGCCCAGCTACCAAAGTATTTATTGCATATTCCATTTCGGTTGCTCTTATCGCAAATAGTATTTGAACCTTTTCCAACTCATAGAATTGCCATGTTCTGTAGAGTTAGGTATGTCCCCACTAGTAATTTTGGGCAGTAAATGTTCTCAGTTCAGTTATTTTCTTAAACATTTTTATAAAATTCGCATAGAGCACCTTCACTTATCAATCAATTATACTGATTAGATTAACTTTATAATATTTGTAAATAAGTCTATAAATACCCGCTTAAATACCCATTTTGGGTATTTACCCGGGTAAATACCCCGGGTATTTACCCCTAAAAATAAATACCCGGGTAATTTACATCACTACTCACATCCAATATCATCTGTGGAGTGAACGTTCAATTAGTGATGATATAAGCTATCACCAATTGATGTCCTCTTGTGTTTTGCCATGTATATTTATACGCCATATTGTGGTAATAAAAGGTGTTGTTAATTCTCAATTTGTTTGCTGCGCAGAATATTGTTAGCAGTTCTCCATTTTCAGTAACAGCTTCTTCATTGAATCTTTGAGTTATGCCTTGTAGTGGCTCGTTCCCAGTTCTGGCATTTAAGTATCCCATTATCATGATTTTTGTTTTAATTTTGTCGACTACTGTTTGTAATTCTTCATAGAAATTTTCTTTAACCTCTCATTCCTGGCTTATGTCGGGTGCATAGACACTTATGAAGTGAATACTTTCGTTATGGGTTTTTATTATGACTTGCAATATTCTGTCGTTGATATATTGTTCATTTTCTACATGCTGTTTGTATTTTTTGTCTATGAGTAGCCCTACTCCTGCAAGTCCTTTTTTTCTCGTGAGACTCCGCTGTATATAAAGACGTATTTGTCAATTTCTGTCTTCCTTTTTTCTTTCTTTTTTGTTTCACAGACGGAGCATATTTTGATATTATTGTTTTTTAATTCATTGATTATTTCTTGGTCCCTTGTTCTCCAGGACATGACATTCCAAGTGGAAATTCTAAGTTTGTTTTTTCTGCAGTTCATTAGCCTTTTCCTCGCAGGGGTCGTCAAGTTTAAATCATTCCGGCTCCGAGGCATATTTCCGGTTCTATGAGCGGTAATTATTTTTTACGGAGGGGTAGGCTGCTTAATGGTGAAAACCCAAATAGACTATCGTCTTTTGTTTTCAAGTTTGTTAGGCCTTTTTAATAATTTAAGATTCTGAACAATTTTTCAAAGCAGCATCAACAAGAAATTAGGTACACTGGGTGTAAATGCCGGCCGCCAGCTCAGCGATTGGAGGCCCTGTAGTTCTTAAGAATGACAATAAATCGGTAGAACATTTAATTATAATAAAATGCCCAGAGCACCAACAATTTTTGAAGATAACGGCAATTGCACCTTGGTGAACCAATGAGAAATTGTAAACTCTATACCTAATAAAGCAACAATTCCTGAAAGATAGCTTCAATAAAGGCATTCAAACCGTAGCTAACACACTCTGTATATTGATAATTTGAGATCGTTTAATTTCATGCATGATCACAATACAATTTTTACAATGAATAACTTATAACTAGCATAAAATGGAATGTGAGGAACGCCTTAGATTAATGCTACATGCACTAATTGTACTTACAGTTTCTGACATAACAGCGGTTTAAAACACATTAAAACAGGCAACCTCGCCAGCTACTAGCAGCGACAGATTTTGGGGCCCAGTTCTGGAAGTCGCTGTACGCGTATCTCGGTTTTGGCCGAGAAGTTCCTACGGTCGACGGTGGCAGTTTTGGACGGTAAACAGCGCCGCTCCAACGGGATCAAAATGCCTATCCTCGGGGCTAAATACACCCCACAATGCGGATCCTTCTTGTGCCCTAACTAAGCGTTGGCAACAAGGGGAAAGCGGTTTCGTGGAGGCTTGACAAAACGCCTCGCAAGACCTGCTGCACGTGGCACAAAAGCTTAAAACGAATTCCAAAACGAGTAACACAAGTCTGCCTATTACGGCTTGCTCTGTAGATTTTGCCTAGCACGGCTTGCTGTAAGAGGGAAAAAGAAGGTTCTAATAGAACACGCAAAGACAGGCTTCCTAACGCGAAATAGTTACTCATCCCAGGTGGTTTTTGGGCTCAGAAGAGAACAGCTCGAGTGTGCTAACACTGACAAATCCACCGTAACGAAGCAAACATCGTCCTTAAATAACTTCGAGGGCTTCAATCCACAAAGACGTGAGGGTTTTCATAACTCCACTTATTCAAAGCAACCATATAACCCTATACAGTGAAAATTCATGAACTGCGAACATGAGTGAATCAAGGTGAATTTACGATTGCCTAAAAATACCCCAAGACAGATGGACAGTCGATCTAAGATACTCTGATATTAATCCAAGGGTCGTCTGCGTTGATTGTTTAAGTAATTATTCAACGCAGACGAGGCATCCACCTCTAGTGTAATTTTTGTTAATTAATTATTATATGACTGATAGAATGTATGAGGTACTGTGTTATTCTGTGATGAATTCTCAGAGTTGAAAAACAGGATTTTTAGAGATTAACAGTAAAGTGTAAAGTAAAAAGAGGTAGTTCACCAAGTAAAACGCATTCTGAAGAAAGAAATAATTTCTTCCGAACAAACTAACTCATAGTAAAAAAAGATGTACACAAAAGTAAAATAATTTTTATTTCAAACAACAAAATTCAAGAATTTTAAATTAGCTCGTGTTCAAAGAGCCTGCCTTCTTGCGCTAAACAATATTCTAAGCGACCATGGAAACTTCTCCGCACATTAGCCAACGTATTAGTGCTAGTACTCTGAACTACCCCTTTAATTTTTAAACGCAGTTCTTCAAATCGTTATAGACCAAGAGCCCATAACACCCGAATGACTAGTCATAGCGGCAAGCTCGGTAGGTAGTAAACCTTTTTATATTGCCCAAGTAGGTGTCAAAAACGCAAGTATGGCAGCCAAACTGCGGTTACAAAAATAGACGGCGGTTTTGGAAAATTGTTAATAAAATTAAATATATTTTTTAAAGCGGCAAGGCTAATTTTGCTTTTAATCGATAGACAAGGTCCCTAAACCCAGACGAAAATTTGGTGCCATACTGATAGGAAGGGTATAAAGGGCCGCCATACTAGGTCAAACTGGTAATTTTTTATTGTAGAAAAATAATAGCGGCAAGCTTCAATTTTTGTTTACTACTTCATTTAAACACCAATTATCCAAAAATATAATTGCCATACCACTTGGATGGTTATGTGGGTAGCCATACTGGTACAAACATGTACGATTTTATTAGCCACGCTGCTATCACAAATTTTCTCCAAAAAAGTATACATGTTTGTACCAGTATGGCTACCCACATAACCATCCAAGCGGTATGGCAATTATATTTTTGGATAATTGGTGTTTGAATGAAGTAGTAAACAAAAATTGAAGCTTGCCGCTATTATTTTTTTTACAATAAAAAAATTACCAGTTTGACCTAGTATGGCGGCCCTTTATACCCTTCCTATCAGTATGGCACCAAATTTTCGTCTGGGTTTAGGGACCTTGCCTATCGATTAAAAGCAAAATTAGCCTTACCGCTTTAAAAAAATATATTTAACTTTATTAAGAGCGCGCCCGCTGCGATATTCACTGATAGATGGCAGCAGGCGAAAAATGTAGGTCTATTTTTAAACGGACAAATCATGCATTCTGACTAAACGGTAATTATGGGAACGTGATTTTCTGTTAAAGCACATATCTAATTAGGGCATGACCAAATTTCAAATTAAAATTCCAACTATTTTAGGAAAAAAATGGCCTGCAAAAATGAAGTTTTAATTTTTTCCGTCGACCGATAAATCGATACTTTTTGCTTCATTCCGTTAAGGCAATATTTGAAAACGTAATTCCAAATTTTAAATGATGTACTTGCAATAATAAGGCCAATTTGTCTTCACAAAGCTAATTTTTCTTACTCAGCTATGAAAATGGCTACGTACTCCTAGTCGGAAAGTTCAGCTATAACATCACAGATGGCGCGTAGTTAAATGCATAAGATTATGAACCACAAAAATTTGTGGGGCAGCCGATGGATACAGAATCCACATCTGGTTACAAGGGTCGATCATAAATCTCTAAAAGTGTCGCTAAATCTTCCACCGCATGACGACGTAGCTCTGGCAGCCTTCAAGACTTCTATGAGTGACAAAATTGCTAATCACAATAACGTTACGTTTTTAGTGGTGGTGATTTTAATTTTACAAAACTGAATTGGACCAACCGTGTTAGCACTTACTTCGCGCCTTCTAACATAGATAACGGATCAAGAGACTTCTTTGACACAACTGCTACTCGGGCTTGTTTCAATTTAATAACATAGGTATAAGCCATTCAGTAAACACAAAAACATTTGAATTTTTTTGAAGTTGGTATAGAGATGCAATTTTTGTATTAGGGATTCTGAATTATGCTTTACCAAGGTTTCCACACCTGCATAAAGGCAGGTTTAAATTTCAAAATGACAATTAATATTTTTCATTATTTCAGTGTCAAAGTAGATATTTTTCTGAAAATTCTCGCCTGAACTTCTATAAAACGTAATAGAAATAGCTATTAATAAACGCTACGTCAATAGTATCCAATACAGTATTTGTATAATATTCTTAAAAGTAGTTATTTATAACATTTGTGACAGATGCTAGGTAAATGTCACACCCTTTTAACCTATTTGTTTCAGTAACTTTTTGAAAGGACATTCCTAGACAAAGATGAATTTTGAAAGTACAGTCATGAAATTAATATAATAATAAATATAATAAATAATCGGTAAATAACTTAAAAAACTGTCATATTCCTCTACTTAAACTGGATAATCCGCATCCAGTAATTGAATTCTTATTAAAAACTAGTATTAATATCGATTTAAAAGAAAATATAAAGACTACTTATTTCGTAAAGCTAAATACTCAGAAATAAATAATGCACTCGCCCATATAAATTGGTCACCCTTAACTACAGCTAGTAGTATAGATAACCGCCTGTATAAATACTGCAAAGATAATAAATTGTACCTGAATTTTGATAAGTGTTTTCACATCAGTTTTACTAGTAAGACCACACGAATATCAAAACAATACGTTTTTGGTAAAAATATTATTAAAACAGTCGACAAAATAAACAGCTTAGGGGTCACTTTTGATAGCAAGTTAATCTATGAGGATCATATTAACAACATTTGTGAGAAAGCCTATAAAATGTTAGGATTTCTTATGAGAACTTTTTATGATTTTAAAAATGTAGCATCTGTCAAGGTTCTGTATATCGCGTACGTAAATAGTAATTTGAATTATTGTAGTGTCATCTGGAATCCACAATACACTGTCTATAAAAACCATATCGAATTAATTATGAATTACACTTTGCTTTTTTTCGATAAATTTATAACATTTTGTTGGTATAAATTAACGTATTTAGTTTTATTTAGTTTAGTATAGCACACTAGTATTTGTTTAATGCATTTAATCAAATGTATTAATTTTTTTGTAATTTTTTCTATATTTTATGTCATTTTGTGGAACTTTTTTTGGTCGTATGTCATTATTTTTTAAAATGAAATTAATCAGGCGTTTTTATAGTTGTAAAAACCAAAGTTTTTCCTTAAATTTTAATCAGTTTATTTTTATCACTTGTGTTTTTTCAGATTCATAAATTGTAGTTCAGAAAGAGTCAAATGTAATTCAGATTAGTAAATTGTAATTCAGAAAGTGTAAACTGGTATTCACAAAGTGTAAATTGTAATTCAGACAGCGTTAATTGATATAATGTGCTGTAGTTTCACTCAACACTGTTGCAAATTCGTCAACTAGCAAATGTCCGTTTTCGTCCTATACAGTGTTTGGATTCGTAGTTTTGCAACCAATCGTTCATTTATACCATGATAAAAAATATTATTATCTACGCTCGGGATAAAAATGTCACTGATCCCACTCATTTTAAATGAGATTTAATTATCACATATAATCTCATAAGAGCATTAATTCTTTCCGGAAATTTTTTTGAGTGCGTTCCAACAACGTCGTATTAATTTGCCCGAGCGGGACGCGAGGGCAAATTAGGACGTTGTTGAATGCACGAAAAATAATTTACGGATGTGAATTAATGCTCAAATTGAGATTCGGTAAGAAAATCGTAACGACACAAACCCTAAAAAGAAGTAATGTCTACCTACAAAAAATGTCCAAGAAATTTTGTTGTTGTCTTGGATACGGCTCGTGAACTAATTTTTCTATTGGTCATTAATGAGTGTCGTACGATTTTCTCCCAAATTTTCAAAGTGTCAGTTTTCTACTTGTCAAAACAATAATGAGAAACGTCGGACGGCTAGAGCCTCGTTGTTCAAATTTCACACGCGTATGTTAATAATGCTTTATCCCAATTGTATTGTAAATATCTATTACGTCCTTCTTGCATATCGTATAAAATGCGGCGTCTCTGTTTCTGTTATACTAGGAATTATTCGGGCTTACATTATTCTTTTTGGTAACATTTAATTGTTGAACTCTTAAACATTGCTGCCTTAAAGCAAAATTGACTGGAACAAACTGCATAAAAGCCTTTCCCTTAACGGGCTCGGGTGTTTGATTAATGACAATTTGTTCTAATCAATTTTGTTAAGCAACATTGTTTTTATAAATAAACCAATTTTACCGATAAAAATATAGTCTTATGCGTTTACTGTTGAAAATAGCGAGCAATAATAACAATAGCGAACAGTGTAATGTAGTGACTAATTTCGATTGTAAATCAAGAAGTTGTTTCACTTTCGATTCATATAGTAGGTAAGTACGTTCAACTTCGGATCGGTCCTAAACCCCTCAGGCAATTCTATTCTTTGTCTGAGGTAAAACCCGAAACGACAGACCCCACAGCCCCTAAACCTGCAAATTATTTTCCAAGTAGAAGTGACAACGATCGCCGCGCCAACTATAGTTTGGTAGTTAAAAATGGAACAATATTTGTTTTATTTGCTATCACTACTATCCCCGCCCTCTATGAGGGCCAGCTGCAGTCCATAGCGAAGTCTTAAGTCAGAGATTTGTCCCCGCCACTAAAGGCACGCTCTTAACAATTTTCTAAAGCCGCCGTTAATATTTGTAACCGCAATTCGGCTGCTATACTTGCGTTTTTAACACCTACTTGGGCAATATAAAAAGGTTTACTACCTACCAAGCTTGCCTCTATGACTAGTAATTCGGGTGCTATGGGCTCTTGGTCTATTAGTTGTAGTGAAAATGACTTTCGAGAGGAAGTTTTCGGCATTTCTGTCACAGCTACACAAAATTCCATATTTCTGAAATGGCCATTGGGAGGAATATCGCAGCTAAATCTACTAGCTCTGCAATTTACTTGAATGAATAATCTGGATAGTCATTAGCGGTAATACAAAGCTTTTTTAATTCCTGTCTTCGTTGGGAACATTAGGCCTTTTGTGCTTTTGGGGAGAAACACAAAGTTTCCAAAATTTTAAATAACTCCATGTAACGTTGATGACGATGAAGAACGCCTATTTCCAAATGTTGTGAAAGAATTTTGAATTTCCCGGACCGGTGTACCCCGATAATACCGTTTTACAATTTGTACTGTTTCGTTGCTTTGTAGTTATCGATTTTAAGATATAAATTACAGCAGATATTAGCTACTGACAAACTGTCAATGTCAAATTCTCGGCATTTGTAAATTCGACATATCGTCTGCCGTGTTCGTAGTAAATAAAATCTCTCTGTATAATAATCATCCCCGAACTAGTAAATTGCACTTTTAGTGAACTGCTCGCTTCGAAATACTAGCGAAGAAGAGCGAGTCCCGGCCTGACAATGGTTTTCCCAGATAAAAGCCTATCGCCAGAAGTCACGGCCAAATGCCAATGCGCAATGCGCGGGAAAATAGCGTTCGAATTCGAAATTATGGCAGGCGGCGCATTCTACACGTAACAAGTTATTTACAAAAGTTCTATTTTTCGACTTTTTGTTTTGTGGTTATATTCCGCTTATTTATGAAAATAGAGAATAGCAATTTTTATGTTTTCATGCAATTCTTTGATGAAAATGCAGTGGCATAGTCGGTTTTTCAAAAAATGTTTTGTATACCATAAAGTTGTATTTTTTATGTTGAACTCATAGTTGGCTATGACATCATGGGAGAGAAGATATTTTTCTCGTTACAGTGATATACAGGGTGACAATTAAGTTTGGTCGCCAAGAAAAATCAACGATAGTATAGTTGATTTTTATAATTTTTTCATACACTTATATTATCTTAAACATGAAACCTTTACAGCTAAAATAAACCGTAATGCAGGCCCAAAGTCTTTTCTTAAAATTATCCACGGTAGATCGCAACACTTTAGGAATTCCAGCCCATGCAACTTTTAAGGAATGTTTTAGGTCTTCAATATTAACATAACGTTGTGCACAGCCCGCGGTCTATAGAATAGACCATACAGCGTAATCCGTTGGATTGAAATCCGGTGAAAATGAAGGCCAATCGTCAGGCGAAATAAAGTCTTAACAATACTCACGAATATAAGCAAAAGTGTTATTCGCTGTATGGGGCCTTGCAAAATCCTGCTGAAAAGTCCATTGACGTTTTCCAAAATGTTTATGTGCCCATGGTTCTACTATCCAATACGTTCGTACGATACGTTTCTGCGGTCATCCTAATCCCCTGGTTGATAAACATCAAAGGTGGTTTTCCATCGTCTGTAAGTCCTGCCCAGACCATTACTGACAAAGGATGGGCTGATTTAAAATCAAGTCTATCTCTATCACTAGCACCTTCTATTGTACGAGGAATTATTCGAGAATTTGGTTTATTAAACTTTTCATCTATAGTAAATACTTTCTCATCTGCAAATAAGACCGATCTGTGCCAATTTGCAATAGTGCGCCGAAGCAATCTCCTACACTTTGCTACCCTGTTAGCCGCTGTATTTGCAGGCAGTAAATAAACTGTTAGTCTTTTATATCACTCTCTGCTTATTCATAGCCATCTTTCGCATTGATCGTCTTGGATTTCGTCGAATTCTGTCTCTGATGTTACCAATCGTTCTACGTATGACAGCAGTTCATGGTCCTCCGCTTCTTACATGGATCACTCAAGTCTCCCAACTCTTCTTAACGCGAAATTACTTTTTGCACTGTTTTTCTGTGGAAATTTAATTCACGGACAATGTCACAAACACGATTTTCGCGCTCATAAGAGCTTATAGTGGCACGTTGCATTTGGCGATCCATATCTTACCAAATGTTTTACAAAATGTCAACAGACTAGGCCTACTTGTTAAATACATTTCAAATAATGAAATATTAGACATGAAAAGCAAGGGTTGCAGTACAGAGTGCTCAGAGCGGTTTCAAAAATTGGCGACCGGACTTAATTGTCACTCTGTATATTTTAATATATAACATAATATACAGTGTCTGTCATACATTTAATAATAATAATAATAATAAATTTGTCTTTATTGAACACACAGATTAAAAATTAACAATTACTTTATATATTGAAAATAAAAAATAACTATGCATTCAAAGGGCGAAGTTCAGCAAGTGTCCCTTGAGCCACCCGCTGCTCTTACACTTAACCCAACACTATTATACATAATAATTATATAATAACCATTACATAATAATAATTATGTAATAGTTAAGTTGCCATTAAAATTGCAAGTTATTAATTTAAACAGCTATTCGACTACTGTCAATGCCAAGTTTTCAAATGTTTGCAAATATATGGATATCGTTCAATAACAAGTTTTGATATATTGATTTTTTAAATTGAAAAGAAGAGTACCGTTTATATTCATATGGGACGGAATTATACAGTTTTGAAATGTTATAAGTAAAAGACCTTTGAAACATAACTAGTTTATGACATGGTTTAGAAATAAAATCTTTTCGACGGATGTTAATATTATGAATATCCGTCCTAAATACGATTTTGTTGTACAAATATGGAGGTGTTTTAAATAAAATAATTTTGTGAAAAAGACACGTGGAATGAAGAAGGCGCCGCCTTTCCATATTAAGCCATGGTATTAATTTCAGCGTATAACTAATATGCTCAGTTCTTCTTTTACCAAAAATCATTCGCAAGCACGCGTTCTGCACCACCTGAATCTTTCTAGAACATTCCTTTGAAATGCATGGACCATATACCGAATCACAAAAGTTAAAATGTGAAAGTACGAGTGAATCGCATAAAAGTATTTTAGATTTGTAGCTAATAAGATTTCTGATACCATATATGTATCTTATATTTGCGAAGGATTTTTGTATACAACCCTTAACATGATCTTTAAATCGAAGGTTAATATCAAATGTTAGACCTAAATTTCTTGCAGTTTCTGTAAATTCAATTTTGATATTATTAATTTTTATATTTAAAATGGACATCATCTCCTCGCGGAGTTTTTGATTAGAGGTTTTTCCAAATAACAATAATTTTGATTTAATCGGATTTATTTTCAATGAATGTTCATTCGCGTTATTTACTAATTTGTTAAGATCCGAGTTAATAAAATTAGCAGCTGTATGTACATCTTCTTCTAGAAAAGAGTAATAAAGTTGTGTATCATCTGCGTATAAATGGTATTTGCAATGTTTTATGTTGTTTGTAAGAACAGATGTATAAATTGAAAACAAAATGGGAGCTATTATCGAACCCTGAGGAACTCCACATGTTACTTTCTGGCTTTCTGATTGCTGTTCATTATATGTAACATATTGCGATCGACCGGTTAGATAATTAGACACTAGTTTATTAGAATTTTCGCTAAAGCCTATGAAATGCAAAACTGATAGCAAGATTCGATGGTCGATAGTATCAAAAGCTTTAGAGAAATCTAAAAGCACTAACACAGTCAATTCATCCTTATCTAAAGAAGTCAAAATATCATCAGTAATTTTTAAAAGTGCTGTTTCACAGCTGTAACCCGCACGAAAACCAGATTGTAAATTCGGAAGTAATTCAAACTTTTGAAGATAAATTTGGATTTGGTTATTTAAAATTTTTTCAAATATTTTAGAAAGCACAGGAAGAATGCTAACGGGTCTTAAATCTTTAAATTCTTTTGTAGCCGATATTTTTGGAAGTGGATGAACCATGGAGGTTTTCCACATATCTGGGAATACAGCGTGTTCTATACAGAAATGAAATAAATGGGTTAAAGGAGGCAATATTATAGGACACGCTGCTATAATTAATTCCAAAGAAATTTCATCATGTCCACAGGCATTTGATTTTATTGATTTTATTGTTTTTATTATTGTATTTTCATCTGTCATAGTAAAATCAAAAATTTCTGTAACTGACTCTAATTTGTTGGTAGAGTAAAATTCTACTAGATCGTTTAATGGAGATTCTGGGCTGAATAGTTTTTTGGAGCGTGTAGAGGAATTGAGGGTAGCTCGAGGTGTTAGTAAGGAACTTCACTGCGGCTGTGGAACTGTTCACGGATAACGCGTTATTATGGTTCAGGTCGGTGCGTGACACGGTTAGTTCGTGGGATCAACTGGTATATGCGTTGAGAGCTGCATTTCTCCCCGAAGATTACGAGTTTGCGTTGTGGGAAGAAATACGAAACAGGGCGAATTCGAGCCGGTCACAATTTATGTAGCGGCCATGGAAGCCTTGTTTCGACGTTTACCTAGCTTGCCTAGCGAAGCTTCGCGCGTGACTTATATTCGTCGTAACCTGTTGCCCTACTTATTCTCAGTTAGCTAGGGAACTTACTGTTACAGTCGCTGGCTTAACTAGTGTCTGTAAACAGATCGAGGACGCGTACCGTCACGCGGCCAAATATAAAAGCCATCCTACCACCCTTAGAGGACTAGTCGAAGCCGACCTTGCTTACTCCAAGCCTCGGCTCGCGCCTCGTGTGAGTGCCCTACATGCTGCCCCTGAAAGTCGTACTCCCCGTCAGGCTGAATATTGTGCCACGGCTTCACCTGTTTCTTCTCCGGTCGCGGGACCATCTTCAGCCAATTGCTGGAATTGTGGACAGCTAGGTCACCGTGCTGCCGCCTGCTCCGCCCCTCGGCGAATGCATTGCTACCGTTGTGGCAAGGCAGATGTCACCGTGAGAACTTGCCCCACGTGTGCGGGAAACGCCCGTCAGCGACGTTAAGTGGCCGATTAACGCGCTGCCCTGGTTCGGCCGACCTTGAGAATCCCCCTTGTGAACTCCATATGGCCAAAAGAATTATTTTGGATTTTATTTTAAATAGCATGGGGCCTGATCAACGCCCTTATTTAAATGTTAGTGTATATGGTGTCAAAATGTTAGGCCTCCTTGACTCCGGCGCGTCTCGAACGATTGTCGGTAGGGATGGTTGGACTAAACTAAAACCTCTGTGTAATTTAAATGCCACTCACGCCCAATCATGTGTGGTTGCGAATGGTGATGAATGTCAGGCGATTGGAACGGTGTCCGTACCTATTGTTCTGCGGGATCGTGTTGTGGTGATGGACCTCCTCGTTATTCCGTCCATACCACATATTCTGATTTTGGGAACCGATTTTTGGCGTAGGATGGAAATTATTCCTGACCTTGGTCGTGGCGAGTGGTCATTTGGCAAGAGTGCCCCGAGTGCTGAACTGTGTGCGATTAAATCAGCTAAACATCTATCCCCTGAAGAACGTGCTAGGTTAGAGGCATTGGTGGAAAATGCTTTTTCGTCTATGGGTACGAAACTTGGTCGTGCTCACTTAGTAGCCCATGAAATTAAAACGACTTCACCCCCAATTAAGCAACGCTACTACCCTATTTCCCCTGCCTTACAGAAATACGTCGATGCGGAGTTGGATAAAATGTTAGCGGACGACATTGTGGAACCCTCTTGTTCAGCTTGGGCTTCACCTATCGTCATGATTAAAAAAAAAAGACTCCACCTATCGATTTTGTGTCGACTATCGACGTCTCAATCAGGTCAGTCAACCAGACGCCTACCCGTTACCCTTTGTAAATGCGACTCTTGACAAACTTCGGGATGCTCGCTACCTAACCACTCTCGACATTAAATCCGCATACTGGCAGATTCCAGTATCCGAGTCTTCCCGCCCACTTACCGCTTTTACTGTGCCGAACCGTGGGCTCTTTCAATTTATACGTATGCCGTTTGGCCTTCATACGGCGGCTGCGACTTGGCAGCGACTGTTAGATAATGTGCTAGGTGTTGACCTTGAACCCTACGTCTTCGCTCACTTAGACGATGTAATTATCTGCACAAACTCATTTGACCGACACCTTACGGTCTTGCAAGAGGTAGGTACTGTCTCGTCTCTTCAAGGCGGGTCTGACCTTGAATAAAGATAAATGTTGTTTTTGTAAATCAGAGTTGCGTTACTTGGGCTATGTTGTGAACGCTCAAGGTTTATTAGTGGACCCCAGTAAGGTCGAGGCCATTTTGACGATTCCCACTCCCACTTGTGTATCTGAGGTACGACGCATTCTAGGTATGGCTTCCTGGTACAGGAGGTTCGTGCCGGATTTCTCGACGGTTGTAGCTCCCTTGACTTTTTTGTTGAAGAAGAACAAAATGTTCATTTGGAACGATGACTGCGATCAGGCTTTACGCACTCTTAAGGATTGTTTGGTTTCGGCTCCGATTTTATCGTGTCCCGACTTCTCTTTACCGTTCACTATTCAAACGGATGCTTCTGCGTATGACCTTGGTGTCGTCTTAACCCAGACGACCCCTAATGGCGAAACCGTAATCGCATATATTAGCCGTTCCTTAACAAGGAACGAAAGGAATTATAGTACGACTGAGAGAGAGTGTTTGGCGGTGCTGTTTGCGATCGAGAGGCTGCGCCCCTACATCGAAGGTTCGAAATTTACTGTTGTGACGGATCACTATAGTCTGAAGTGGCTGAATAATATTAAGGACCCCGTTGCACAGTCGTTCAAAATCAAAAAAAGTCGATCGAAATTCATATCTCGTGAATGAATTGCATTTTTCAATTAAAATATTGTGGTGTAAGACTACAAATACAGGCTAATGCTTTGATAATAATAATATTAAAAAAATAATAATAATAATAATCACAATAATAAAATATATTTTTGCGATTTTGCAACAGAAATTATTTTAAGGGGTTTCTATGTTTGAATATTATGTAGAAATAAAAAAATGCATTGATAATAATAATAATAATAATAATAAAATGACAATAATTTTGTTTTTTGCGATTTTGCAACTTAGAAATTATTTGAAATGTTTTATTATTATGTAAAAATTAAAACAATTGCACAATTTTTAAATTTAATTACAAAAACATTAAGCTATAGAAATACAAATTAATTAAAATATTGAGATTGTAAAATGATATAATAATACCTAATAGCGTAGAATACGATATAATGCGAAATCATACTTGTCTTCTTCAAAAATATTAATCAATTGGAGGACATCAACATCAGTAATCTTCTGCTTTTATTTGCCCTGTAAAAAAGAACTTGATTTGGGATCTGAACTTAATATTAATTGATGGAAAACATCTGCATCTATGTTCAGGACACTAATATTCCTGATGTGGTGTTTCCTATATCGCCGCAAATCTTTATTTTTTGCTTCTTGTGCCTCTTCCGATAATTTATAGGAGCAGGTACACAACGAAGAACAATATCCTGGAATTTTATTTCTTCGTCAAGCCACTTGCCAAATTTCTGTATAATTCGTTCATTATTTCGCTTTACATTCATTTACATTCTTCCAATTTTTAATATATGGCGCGAAAAAATGTGTTCTAGTGAAAACTATAAGTGCCTTTGTAGCAACCTCATTTACGTTTGTATGAAAAACATCTTTTAGATACTCTATAACACAATTTTTTCGAACTTCAATGGATAATTCGATATTTTCTATAAACTCATCGTGTAATGAGAAACGTGCAACTGGACGAACCGCTACTGTTAGAATATACACAAAACACACAAAGGAAAGTTATACAACAACACACAATATTAAATCACATCAAAACAGCCACTAAAAATGCAAGCAGCAAGCGAAAATGATGCACCGCGGTAAAATAGTCTACGGACACCGGCACCGACCGCCCCATTACATGTCGTAAAGGGTGCAGGGGCAAACCGAAGCAAACCAATGAGGTGTTTTTGTTTACCTAAGATCCTAAACAATAATGTGAACTACGAATTATTTTGTCCTCTTTTGTCCTCTGTTTCGTAGAATATAAATAGTGCGAAATTTATTCGAATATGGAGGGTCCATTAAGTACTAGCGAATTTAAAAACGGGTAATTTTTTTTACAAAAATAATGCACGCAGGTGATAGCTAAAGGTCCAAGCGTTCTCAATATATTCATTTTTCTTAAACATTTTGCAAGAGGACGTCTGTACAGCTCAGAAAAGAGGCCGCATTTAAAAAAAAAATTTTTGTCCTAAATGTATGTTTCATCGCACGTTTCGGAACTAATATTGTCTTTCTACGTAATTTAATTTTGGAATTATGTATTTCAGAAGTTGGCCGGATACTAGAAGAACAGTTATATGTTATGTTTAGCATCATATAAAACAATAAAAATTTTGACTTTCGATCGACTTTTTTTGATTTTGAACCACTGTGCGTTGGTCGTATTGCGCGATGGGCTGTCCGGTTGCAGCAATACGATTTCGAGATTCAGCATCGAAAAGGGAAGGATCACGTAGTGCCCGACACTTTGTCTCGCGCTGTACCTGTGGTGAATGCAATGAGTGACATGAATGGTGTGGATGGCGTCGTGAATGTCGTGGACGTACCGCTCGCTGTTATGCCTGACGAACCTCGTGATCCGTTGTATCTGAAGATGATTAGCGAAGTGAGTCAGAGACCTAGACGTTTTCCGTTGTGGCGTGTTGACAAGGATCGGTTGTTTAAGTATGTGTCTGTTCCGTACCCTGACCTTGCGAATGATTGTGATGCATGGAAGTCTGTTGCTCCTAGGGAACAACGCAGAGATATTATGTCCCGTTTTCATGACTCCCGTACGAGTGGACATTGTGGTATCAATAAGACGTTGAGTCGGATCGCTCAGTATTTCTACTGGCCTGGGGGACAGGGGGTGGCCGAGTATGTTCGACATTGTGGGGTTTGCTCCCGCATTAAACCCGAGCAGAGAGCTCGTAGAGGTCTTATGGGAGGACACTCCCAGATATCTCGCCCTTGGGAGGTTATCTCCACGGACATTGTTGGTCCATTGCCCCGCTCTTCCAGTGGTTACACCCACATCTTAGTTGTTGCGGACCTGTTTAGCAAGTTTCCCTTGTTCTTCCCCCTTCGGGCCGCTACCGCTTCCGCTGTGGTTAGGAATATTGAGGAGAACGTCATACTTCTGTTTGGTGCTCCTCGTAGGATCATTTGTGATAACGGAGTCCAATTCCGTAGTAAGGACTTCCAGAACATGGCTAAGCGCTATGGATGTCGGATATCTTTCACCGCTTACTATCATCCCCAAGCCAATCCCACTGAGAGAGTTAACCGCGTGTTGAAGACAATGTTGTCCGCGTATGTGAAGGAGAATCAGCGTAATTGGGATGTGTTGTTACCATCGGTGGCGTGTGCCATCAGAACATCTAAGCATGAAGTGACTGGTATGACCCCGTTCTTCGTAAACTTTGGTAGAGAAATTAACTTTAATGACCTCCTACCCGCCAAAGAACCAGATAACCCTGAACTCATGTTTGACCGTGATGATGTAGAACCGCGATCTAAAGTCCTTAAGCAGGTTTACCTTGACGTTCAGAAGCGTTTAACGAAGGCTTACCAAGCGTCGAAGCCTCGCTACGACCTACGTCATCGCCCTGATGAATTTGAAGTGGGGGAATCCGTCCTCCGAAAGAACCACGTTTTGTCCAATGCTGCTAGAGACTTCACAGCCAAGCTCGCCCCTAAGTTTGTTGGCCCATTTGTTATTCACAAGAAACTTTCTCGTTGGGTCTATCAGCTGAAGGATCCCGATGGGATTGTCTTTTCGGGATCTTGGCACGCCAAGGAACTAAAACCCTATCATGGTCCGGGTATCTGTGGCCAGACCGTTTAGTTCGCGTTCGTGGGAGGTTGGTTGGCCATGTCGGTCGGCCATGGGGTCCCGCTGTTTCCCAGCAGTGTTTGTGGCCCCGACCACAACATCATGGTCTCCTGGTTTTTTTTTGGCTCTCTTGATCTTTAGTGCGGGAATGTTTGTAGCTGTTTTCTTGCGGTGTGTTGTTCTAGACTTTGTCCTTTTTCTTTTGTTTTCCCAACCTCTTCAAGGTTGTTTCAGTGTGTAAGTCGCTCCTGGGCTTATACGCTTATCCTCGACCAGTGGAGATTGAGCCTTGGTTTTGCGCGTGCCGTCTGGTGTCCGCCTACATTCTCAGGTTTCCTTTATTGGTGACACTACGGTGGCCTGGGCTGGGTTGGCATCGGCCGACACGATGGCACTATCTCGGTTCATCCCCACTAATGACTGACATGACAGACGAACATCGGACCGTCCTTCCTATTCCTTCTTCAGTGTTGTCCTCTTTTCTTGATTCCCCTCCAACGTTCTTCCGAGTGGGTGGTGTTCGGCTCACGGGACTTCCGGCCTGGACCCAAATTACTTTCTTCTTATCGCTCCCTCTTTTGTCCCTGTGTGTTACCTCATTTCTTGTGCTGTCCGACTTTGACATTATTTTGGGCCTCGTATTTAGCGTATAAGAAAATTTCTTTGAAATGTTCTTCCTCTGGGTAAGAGGGGGGTTTGTTACCGTCAATTTTCGCTTTACTGTATTCTCGATATTGTGTTACCATACATTTTCGCTTTACTGTATGTTCGATATTTTTCGAATTGCGTCCGGATATTGCGCATTTTTGATACGCCGCCGTTGCACATTGTTGAACATTCGCGACTCGAAAATTTGGCATCATGTTCCGGCATTCGATCGAATTAAGGTCGTGGAAGTTTTTGGCGCTGTTCGAGGTCGCAATTTTGGAGAAGGTGCTTATTGTTGTTTAGGCACTTCTCACCCTTTAGTTAGGGGATTTGTACGCGTCTCGACATTCCTCCGTATGTGAAGCTGGAGATACTGCCAGGTGCAGACTTTTTTTTTGACGTCAAAACTTCCCGAGCGAAACATTTGGGGAATTTAGTGTAAGTAGGACCGTTTTCAGCCTTTTTTCGATTGCCCGCTAACGTTTATTTCAATAATGTAGTCTCCACCACGTACTGGACCCCAACTACGTTTCGAATATCACGTACTAGAGCCCAAATACATTTCGATCACCACGTGATGGGTCTCCAATAAAACTTCGGAAACCCCGACTTGCAGCCCGTTGCGATCTGCGATAGCGTATCTCGGCGCGCTTACTTGACGAGCTACCGTCCTTCCTCGTTCGGTCATCAAGTCTACAGAAGCCCATTCCTGCGATGCTCTTCGCGCTAAGACAGCTTCGAATCAGCCTAAGGTAGCCTTACTGCTCTATTAATTTGTGCTTCTGTTGGCCGGCAATCGAGCCTGGCTGTACGCGTGTGTACGGCTCAATCGACGAAGGACTGCCCAAAAGTATTTTGCTTCTAAATTGAGATTAGCGCGATATACTAGAGCGAGATATTGAGATCATGGTCTGGACGCATCACTGTGATTGCGAATTTTAATTTGTAAAGTAAGAGGCTTCCCCTCGCCGTAATTCCACTTTAACTACGGATTGTGCTATTTAATTCTTACATGAACCACGTTATAGAAATTCCTGAGGCGGGCGCCCGCTTGTAATTTGCAATTTTGTATTAACGTCACTCTCCGGGAGCCTGCAGGAATTTCCATTATTTTTATGATTTGGTGTTTTAATTGGCCACCCCATTCTGTAAACAAGGATCCTTGGGGCATTTATATGCATATACATCGGCCCTAAACTTTTACTTACATGTATTTTATGTGTGTGCCCGGCTTTGCGAGTGAATAAAACGAATTTGTCATTTGATTACACTTGATTGTTTGCCTTCAGTTTTGCGCCGTTTTATTAATTTCTCAGTGTTCCAATTTAGCTGGAACGTAATCTAGCAATCGCTGAATTAGGGGGTTAAAACTTAATTTTTTTGTTATCTAAATTGGTGGCGCTATTTCCCCCATCTAATAAACCCACGGCCGTCTTCGGCTGCAGCTGATCGGCGACGCCTAATTAGCGATTGGTAGTGACTCGCCTAGGCATTGGCTGAGTGAGGCAATTTGGTGCTTTGAATGCTGCTCCGATTCGTTGAGCAATTAACGTAAGTATTATTCTACCACCCCCCTTTTTTGTGCTTATAAGGGATAACAGGCTTTCCCCTTCCTTCTATGTGGAAAGTGCCAATCCCCGCCCTCCGCCACTAAACCGCGACGGCATTTACTGAATCGCGACGGCGCTTGCCTATAAATTCTCGCCTTTCTTCTTCCGATAGTCAGTCGAGTTTCGCCTCTGACGTGGTTCACACTTTGAGTTACCGTGCTCTTCTGTCCCTTCCCTTGCAAAGAGTTTCGCCTCTCGCATGGTTAACACGTTGAGTTACCGTGCTCTTTTGTTTTTTTCCTCCTGATGAAGCCCCTTACGAAAGTGGGCAAAACGTTAAGTTCTTCGATCTCAATCATGACACGGTCCAATCCCGGAAGTCGTTTGTTACTTAAAAAACATAACAACTGGATTGCAATGCAAACGCCCAGCAAGACGCATTAATCGAGCAAAACAACTACATTGGGTATGACGAGATTACCAGTTAAACTTGGAAAAATACACAAATAAATAACTGACTTTAAAATGTTAACAACATGATCAATCCAGATGCGCCCTCTATCTGCTGCAGGTCCTGGCACACGCGGCAAGCTAATTACCAGCGGAAACCCTTATTGAAGGCAGCCATTTCTGCTCAAAAAAAGCTAAACTTTTATCTTATGCTGAGCGATATAAATCCCAAAGACCTCTTTACTTAAACGATGCATTATAACGCAGGCAAAATACGTCTAATACAAATACAAAAATTCCGCTGTTAAGTAAGCTAGAAGGAGACACGCGCTAGTACTCACAGCTTATGTAATTAACTGGTTTAATCCAGCGCAGCACGCTGCGTAAATGGGACGCACAAGAAGTCATAGCCGGCGGATTTTCGGATCCCTGCTACCGGCCTGTTGAAATGTAAATGCGGCAACTCGTGGGAATGCAATGAATCCATGACATTACGATTTAGCTTACGTTTAACGAAGAAAATTTACTTTCAAACATTAGAGGGGACAGGTGCAGAGCAAAGGCTGTCTACGGCGGACTCCGGGGATGAAAAGGGAGTGCGAGCGTGCCTAGCAATACGTAGAGAGCGTTCGTAGCAGTACGTGCAGAACCGGCTTTACGTTAAATAACGGCCCAAAGAACACGTGCAGCTTGAATTTTATAGAGGGATGTTCTTAGAATTAACCGTAGGCGTCAGATCCTAAAAGGCCACCAACAGAATTCACTCACCTCGTCTCTCGAGTGCCAGGCGAAAGTATCCGTCAAACGCGGATTCAGCGTTCGCTTCGCTTATCAGCTGGGATGTCAAGCTTAACAATCGAAAAATGTGTTGCCTAAGGAGCTTCACCTTAGGCAACACATTTTACAAATTAACAGCTACTTTTTATTAAATTTATTAACAATCGAATTTCCCCAAAATACATCCAGCTCTGAATTTTATAGAAGAAAGGAACAGGTTTGAATTTGCCCCCGAGGATGACGGAACGAACGTAAAGAAAACTATTTTACCGTGCCACTAGAGACAAAATAGGTAGATATATTTTTGGCGGAACTGTGTTATATACTTCAAATCGTTTAAAGTCAGATTCGATAGAATTGTTCCTACAATACGAGAAAACAAACGAGAACGTATGTAAGATCATCTGCTTGGTGGGAGACGCTGCTGAAAGCATAACATTTTCCCCAAGGATAAATTTAAGCTGCCAACGCACAATTTAAAAAACTGTTAGTACAAAGAAGATCAAAATCATATACTATACAGTGTGCTGAGACAAGCTTATAAGTTGTTTATTATTCGAAATACAATGTTACATTATTACCGGTACAACAGGTCGTAGTATCAGCTTTTGTTTTTTAAATAGCGGTGTGGACATTTACTACTTGTATTTTGTAGATTATTTAATTCTCTTTCTGCTAATACCAAACAATGTGAATTTCACTTGAGACAAAAATATTAAACACCGTAATTGTGAAAAACAGACCATAACAATTATCATTTTTAGTTGTGGTAACTAATAAAGATGTTTAAACTGTGTTCCCCGACAGCACCGCACATGTTATAAAACAAATGATGTAACTAAACAATCAGTGCATTCTTGACTTAATCATAAAACAAATAAAAAGACAAATCTGTATTTTCTTAATATGAGAGATATAATCATTTTTTTATTGAATAAGATGCACATTGTTACTAGCAGAAAAAATCAAATACTCTACAAGATATTTGGTATTTTAGTAATTGTCTTAACATCCAACTTTTCTTAGTGTTTTCTGCAATTCCAATAATATACAAGTTATACGTTTGTCTCAGTATTCGTAGACTGCATAAACAATCTTCTTACCTTTTAGACTATTAGGTACATTCTTTGCTATACTCTAATAACATAGCAGTTCCCCAACTGTGCTCCGCAGCTCCGCGAACCATCTCCAAGTGCTCCGCACTACATAATATGTAAGTACAAATATTACAATACATCATGTTTAAGAATTGACATAAATATATATTCAGGGTGTTTCAAAAGTAAACGTAAAGCTTAAGAGGAAGTGTTCTTCTTATAGAAATAAAAAAGTTCTTATAAACATGGATCCGGAAACGCTTTGTTTCCGCGATGCCCTGTCAAATATCAAAATTATTCGGTAGATTACCCGCCCGGATGCCCCTGGAATAAATAATTAAATCTAAGTGCGTCAAAGCATGATCCATATTAGCACTAAGAAACCTTCACACCCGTATTCATAGTCGTTCGCCAGCGGATCGCCGGCGACTCGCCGGAGTTTCGTTCTGAATAGTATGTTGGCGGCACTGTACGTCTATGTCAAATTCGAGGTGATCAGGTTAGGTTTTCAGTCAGTTTTGACAGACTCTGACACAAAATCTAACCTGCTAACCTCGAATTTGACATAGACGTACAGTGCCGCCAACATACTATTCATAACGAATCTCTGGCGAGTCGCCGGCGATCCGCTAGCGAACGACTATGAATACGGGCGTCAAAGTTTCACTAAAATCGCCTAAGGAGTTTTTGAGATGTAGAAGCATTTTAGTTTTTTGTCTTAACAGGTTCAGAGGCGTGCAAAAATGTAGGCTTTATTTATTTCTTAAAACCAAGCGAGATGCGAAACAACTTAGGAAATAAAAAGTTGTATTTTTAGTTGCTTTATTAAAAAAAATAAGAAAATTGAAAAAAATCTGCTGGGCGTTATATTTTTCTGAAAAAACCTAATCGACATGCCATGTGAGCACGCTCCTAAATTACTGGATCAACTGTAATAGGTCCAAAAGATACTTACCTCATAACGTTGTAAACAAACTGTAAAATTCTCATTAAAATCACCCAACGCGTTTTTAGATAATAATAAAAAACGCATTTATGTTTTGAAATCTTTAACACCTTATATCTCGGAAACGAAGAGCTTCCGGACCCTTGTTTATTAAAACTTTTTTTCTTATTTTTATCAGAGAAACACATCCTCTTAAAGTTTACGTTTACTTTTGAAAAACCCTGTATACCGAGCTTTGCAATGTCATTACGATTTGAATTTACCGTGTCGCTAATTTTGGTATTTCACTGAAAGGTCCATCTTCTTGTTGAACAGTTATAGAAAAAATCTGGTGTGATACACCCACACAACTTTCTTGTACAGTGATCTTATAATTAGCCAAAAATTTGATTTTTAATTTTTAAGTGTTTGTCAAAAATTTTCAAAAATTTACAAATTCTACAAAAACGGTACAAAATAGAGAGTTAGGTAAAGAGACAAATTTTCTCTAAAATTTTAAGCTAAATTCAAAAATGTAATAATATTATTTAAAATAGGAGTTAATAAAAAAATAGGAAGAAAACAAAAGAAAACCATTTTAGAAGTATTCAACTAGAAAATCACCTATCTCACATCAATACACATTAAAAATTTAATAAAAATGTGAAGTTTGAAAAAAATTGTTAGAGCCATTTTTGAAAAAATCGAAAAAAACTGAAAAATTACAAGAGTAAACACCTACTTCCGGTTATGCGATTTTCTTCAAAAGCTTGCTGTCGTATCTACATAGTACACAAAACTTGTATATGAAGTTTCAACGCCATACCTCTTTTCGTTTTTGAGATATTCTGTTCACATACAGACACACAGACAGACAGACACACAGATCAATGAACAAGAACATGTTTTTTTGGGTTCAGGAGACTCTGAAACGTGAAGATTTGTTGAAAACTCAATTTCGAATTTTTGGGGTGAATCCAATACTTCTTTTATTGTAAAAGGAAGTAAAAACAGCTACAGTTGTTTGGGTACATTTTTATGATGGTTAGAAGAAGTTTAGAAAAACAAGTCGTTGAAACAAGAAAGGTGGTGGACGGCCCCTATTCCTCTATACAATGAATGGACTATAATATAGTGTGTTTCACATATACTGAAACAAGCTTATAAGTTGTTTATTATTCGAAATACATAGAAATAGCTTTAACAAAAGTTTAATGATGGGAACATTACTAAATATCACAAAAATTGTATTGTCATTACCGGTAAAACCTCAACTAGTATCAGTATCGTTTTTTAAATGACAGTATGGAAATGTGTTACTTGTATTTTGTAAACATGTAAAATATTTAATCCTCTTAGTACCAATAGCAAAAAACATGCATTTTACTTAAGAATAAAAATATTAAACACAATAGTTGTGAAGCACAAATTATAACAATTTGTGGGTTGCGTTGATACTTCACTATATAAATGATAACTATAAACATATTATAAAACTGATGTCACTAAGCAATCGGCGCATTCTTGATTAAAGCACAAAACACTTCAGACAACAAATCTGCATTTCTCAATTAGGGAGGTGTGATAATTATTTATAAAATAAAATTCACATTGCTTCATATTAGCAGAAAGAGAAACAAATACTGTATAAGATATTTTGCGATATTTTAATAATTTTCTTCCTGTTTGTTTAGTTTAAACTTGACAGGGCTATTCTTATCATGTGATTTAAACAATGCCCAAATAACACTACGTGCCAGTATTGTAAGCTTAAAAATAAATGTTTGAAAACAAATATTAAAAATTATTACTTAGATCAATGATATAATTTAGCCTATTTGTATTATCGAGTAAATTATATGGCCGTTTTAGAAGAATTACATTTGCTTTATTTTTTTTAATGCCAAATCAATAATGACCTTTTGACGAGTCACCACTGGCATTTGAAGACGCTGTAAAATTGACACTTGTAACCTTGACGATATGTCAAAGAGAATCTGCGATGGTATTATTTTGCAATGTACCTACTGAATAACAATGTAAAGTAATGGAAAGAAGGACAACATATTGATATAGCTGACACAAACAGGTTGAGTAAACAATTCGTGTAACGATTGCAACGAAGATTTGGTTATAAAACTTTTTCAAATATTGAATATTTTAACCATGGAATACGAATTGCCCTCAGAATTTGACTTAATTGTGGTTGGAACAGGTAACAATATTATTTCATGATATTAAAAGAAATAAGTATAATACTGTTTCGTATAGGAATGGTTGAATCCATCGTGGCTGCCGCTGCGAGTAGAATTGGTAAACGTGTATTGCATATTGATAGGTAAGCAAGATTTGAAGATGTTATGTTAACAAACCCTTCTACTGATAACAGTAGGTTGAAGAGTTGATAATGCTTTTCCCTGTTGTGTAATTTTCATAGATTGTGGTATTTTGTGACTCCAGTGCAGAATTTTCAAACGAAATTACTTTATTACCAATAATATGTAGAAGTTTAAATTTTTATTATATTAAAATTTTCAGTAACAATTACTACGGAGGATTATGGGCTTCGTTTAATATAGACTCTATTGGTAAAATACAAACTGGTACCACACCTGCGGATAATACAAAAACTACTGAAAAACCTTCCGTAACTGAACATGAAAAACTTTACCCTGTTGGAAATGACTTGTTCAATATATCAATTCAATCGCAAAGTTGGCATATACCAGAGTAAGTAACGGACAACCTTAAAGTTTGCGCTATTTAAGAGCCTATTTTTAACAGGAAAATAGTAAAGCAAAGCGATATAGTACCGGAAGGGGAAGAACCTAAATCTGAGCCTACGACTGATACTAAAGTTGCTGAAGAACCAGAGGAAGAAGTTTGGACACAAGAAAAACTATTGAAGAATTCCAGAAAGTTTAATATTGATGTTGCACCAAAAGTATGACAATAGTTTTAATTTTTAAATTGTATGTAAATGTTATTAATAATTTGTAATTCAAATTTTAGTTACACTTTGCAAGGGGAGATTTTGTGGAACTTTTAATTTCATCAAACATAGCTCGATATTCAGAATTTCGCAGTGTTAGCAGAGTATTGACCTGGTTAAGCGGCCAACTTGAAGTTGTCCCGTGTTCTAGATCTGATGTCTTTTCCAGTACCAAAGTTTCTGTAATTGAGAAGCGGATGTTAATGAAGTTACTGACTTCATGTGTAGATGGTGACGAGAAGGAATTTAGTGGTATGATTTTTGTTCTGTAATTTTGTTAATATCTATAGTTTTGTATTGTAGGATATGAAAATAAAACATTCCGAACTTTTCTAAAAGATAGGAAGCTTACCGACAACCTCGTCCATTATGTATTGTATGCTATAGCGATGGGCACTGATACGATTCCATGCTTGGAAGGTGTAGAAAATACCAAGAGATTTTTAAGTAGTTTAGGACGGTTTGGTAAAACACCTTTTTTGTATTCCATGTATGGAAGCGGAGAAATTACGCAAGCGTTTTGCAGGCTAGTATTAAATCGGTGTCTTTAACTTTACAAGCTTGAATTAAAGCCTCAGTTTTTTCTTAATGATTATGATCACTTTTAGATTAAGTGCAGTCTTTGGTGGAATTTATGCTCTCAGTCAGCCTTTGAATGGGTTTATTTTTGACGATGAAAATAACTTTAAAAGTCTTCTGTGTGGTAGCCAGCGCATTAGTGCCCAGCATTTGGTGTTGGGTGTTGAAAAGTTACCAAAGGAGTTTGTTAATTTTGCAACATCAGAGTACATATCCAGAGCCATATTTGTAGTTGATAGGTGTGTAAAAACATGCAACATAATTTTAAAAAGACCTGCAGATATGAATTAGATGAATAATGCATTTATTATTGCAGGTCAATTATGGAGAGTGAAAAGGAAAATCTAACGCTTCTTCTATTTCCTCCAATGAATGGAAAAAATCCATGCACAGTCATTGAACTTGGCTCTCTTACAGGCACCTGTCCAAAAGATTTGTGTAAGTAACTAGAAATACAGAATCTAAATAGAATTTTCGCTTTGTAAGATTATTTTAAAAAATTGCTCCAAAATCGCTACTTAAACAAAAGCTTTAAGACAATGTATTTTCTACTGCTTTTTTTAAACTTTTGGTTCTTCCGTTGCATTATTCACTTTGTCCATGTTTCCTTCTGGATGTGTTGTCTCCGTTTGTAGTAATTGTACAACTTGTGCAATTGGTTCGCTATCTTCTGTAGAGGGTTCATTTCCAAATTGAGGAACAGGTGACTGTTGTAACACCATGCGCAATTTGTATAGAGGAATGTACCATCCGTCATACTTTTCTTGATCTATTTTCTTAAACCCTGCTTTGCAAAGCAATTTTGTATTGATTGCGGTAATATCTTTGCAGCCTTGACTGTCCACAGTATCGAAGAGTATAACTGATCTTGTCAGTTCTGTTACATTTTTAATGTCATCATATCTGTTTATAAGTGATCGCATTAAATATTTTTTGCACTTCCGGGACTAAAGTAGCTCATTTAATCTCTAGGGACTAAAGTAAAAATGATACTTTAACTATGGTAAATTTATGTACACAAAAATACAATAGAAAAGCAAAAAAATAACAATATTCCATATGCAAAAGGCAATGTTCAGATGCCATTTCCCAGTTCTTCCACTTAGTCTTAATTGATATAATTAGCAAAAAAGATCTACTTATTAATAACGTCAATGTGCTTGATGCCAGCGTACATAAATCAAACAAGTAGAGACACTCACTGTCGGTTCCGTTGATGTCAAAATTCCGATTTGGATTACCTTGAACGGCTCCTGGGGGGGTACTTTCTGATAGTACTAACAGATGGCACGACTGCTTTGTCACATATAGAGATCCTGTATATAGTTTACTAAGAGTTGGGCAAACAGCCTGATTTGACATATATTTTTGATCCAAATTAGATATTTGACATATGTCGAACAAAGAGGTTATGAGAACCAACCTTGCTAACTTGCTTTTGATGCTAAAGTTTTCAGAGTATTGATCATTCTATGGATCTCTAGAACCGACTATTAGGAATATACGTTCAATTTAGTGAAGATTTAGATTTGCATGTGCGCAACTATCGGTCGTAACATGTTACAAAATATGTAAAAACGGCACGTTTATCACACATGCCTTGCAAAAATTGATCCAAACCAATCAAAACGTATCCCGTTGTTTGCCCAACTCTTAGTAACCTACATACAGGGACTCTAGTCACATATGATTGGTAGCAGAGCTAGTAACTGGCTCTGATTGGTAGAATTTTGTGCTGCCATCTGATAGTCAAGCTTAGAAATACCCCCGAGTTACTGTCCCAGGCACTCTAGACAGGTTTCAACATTTGGCATGAGTGTCTCTATTTGTTTGATGTATGTACGCTGTTGATGCTTATTAAAATTATTCAGTAAAAAAAAAGATAATAGATCAATAAACACACCTCAAAGAAATTAAAATATTTGTGAGTAGGCAAATTAAAAGTACTTTACTCCTTATATTGATATAATGAACGTCAGTTCTGTATCGTAAGTTAGTGTAGAGATAATCAAGAATTTTTTAAGTTATCAGCGTATAGAATAAACTGACAAAATGCAGTGACTTACGATTTTTCATGTTCAACTACTTCATTAGGGAGAGTGGATACATGATCGAACTTTCTTAAGCCAAAAATAAACTGTAAACACGAGTTTTGTACTCTTTGCACTTGTTTAATATCAATACTATTGTTACATTTTTACGTTTCGGGCTATTAAAAAATTATACGCCGCTTCTTGCACAAGCATTTATTTACAACGATTTATCTTAACTATTTACAAACACAAGAACTATTAAGGCGGAACAAATTATTTATAACTACAGGAACTATTTCTAACACCGAATACACTTATTTATTTATACACTACTTAACATGAATGATTTATATATGGCTATTTATTTATTTGTACGCGCGTTTATTTATATGGCAGCTTCCGCACACCTCAGAGCTGAATTTGAGACTGAAGTGTTATTTCCGCTTGCACGTATTTATATATCGCCGGATAATTTCTTCGTTTCTCGTCGTTACACTTTCTGGAATGATCTGGAAGGGTGACTCACGCGTCGCACGGGACGCGGCTTCAAGGTTGTTACACTATCTAAACAAGGACCATATACTGTATCAACATAAATAAAATATGACAGAACCAAAGCATTGAATAAACATATTTTTGCATTTTGAGACAAACAATGTCTGGAGTAGATTAATATAGGTTTTTTGAGTGCATTTATTAATATGCTCTTTGAATCTAAAATTATGGTCGATAAGTAGGCCCTGATTTTTGCAAGAGCTTTTACTTGATAGCTGAGTATTTTCTATATGGATATTTAGCAAAGCCAAGGCCTGCTCTTGTATGAAAGATTTGCCAAAAAGTGTAACCCATCGAATAAGTCATTAGTCATTACTATTTAACGTCTTTACAACTTTAGATATTCCATTTACCGGACTATTAGTACCATACGTTGTTCTATGATATAACTATTTCTAATTAACTTAAGGAACATGCAGGTTAAAGAGTGACAATATTTCTGGACAAGATATAAAACAATTTAGGCATTTATATGCAAAGCTTAGTTCAAAATAGTTTCTTCTGATATGCATCAAATAAAAACCAAAATACTGTAACATTTGAAGATAATTGCCGCCTTTAAAGGGAATTCTACATTTATAGCAAAGTGCTTTAACAATATTTCTTTGCACATGTTCTATGCGATTACAATGCACTTTAAAGGCTTTAAAGGACGATATTGATCATAATCTACGTCACTGTTATACTGTTTGAATCTTCTGTGCATAGCTTTTTTTGTTTTATTAAGTGTGTAGTGGAGCCAGCCCACGTTTTCTGAAAACTGCAGAAATTGTCCTTCACATGCAAGACCGTAAAAGTGCCGTCGATGAACTACAAAGATACTAATAAAAAGTGAAATTCGGTGTGCAGCTGTACGAGCTAACCTCAGTGGGTGTTTTAAAGCAATTGCCATACAGAATAGAACAAAACTTTTGAATGTTTGCGACGGGGTCAGGAATTGCTTAGGGAGCTCTCTAGCCGACATTGGGAGAAAACTTCAGTAACACTTTTTTAAATTTTCGGTTATCTTAGTTTTTTTTACTGTTATACAGCAACAAGAAGTATAAAAAAATTAATGAATAGAAAAATGTGTTATAATTAATTTATTATTATTACTTACATAATCTGTAACCCTTTATACCGTTTACACAGTGTCGGGGCTGCTGAGGGTATGTGCATTTTTAAATTCGGCGGAGGTACTTGAGTTAGTGGAGCTTTGAGGTAGTGGAGCCTGTCTAAGCTAGAACACCGAAGTGAAGTTATTTTTCAAAACTGCCATATCAAGTGCTACATCATTGGATTCTACACAAAAACAGCTTTCTAATGATGGTACTTTCGACTCCCATTTCAATTTAAAAAAAGTGGACGTGACTACCTCCCTGGACTTTCCCATACTGGAAACTGTTCATATCGTCTTTATTCAACAGTCTTTACAACATATCAAAATTTCAACTCGATGACTCACGTCTTCACCGTGATAAGCGTTTACACTTTCACGTAAATTGCGGGTAAATATAAAAGAATGTGTAGTTCAAAACGTGACCACCGAGCTTCTGTAGATGGCGCCAAGTGGACAAGCCGCCACTGTGCTAGTTAATGTATTATTTTCCTCAAAACGGCTGTAGCACCGAGGTGAAATTTTCTAAGTACCTGGAAATTATATTTTCTAGGGCATACAAAATCGATTTTTTTATTTTCGCGGAAAAAGATTCTTTGACGCAAAAATATAACAACCGTTAGAATAAAAAAATTATTTTTCAAAAATAGAGGGGGGAGGGGGCCTGTGCGCTTACATATATCCACGAGTGTAATATTTTTTTGCATATTCAAATGCTCCATTATGCACTGAGCAATTCAGTGAAAACCCCAGCTACCTATCTTGTTTTGTTTATTAATTCATGAGATTCTTTAAAAAACAGATCGATAGCCCTTTTCGGGGTCTATCAGTGTATGAAGTTTAAACAAATTCCTGTGGGCAGTTTTTGAGAAATGATTTTTAGAAAATTTCCAAAATTTTGAAAATTTGTAATTTAGGCCGCTTAATATTTTTCAAAACACTTCTTATATCACCTCATGTTAGCCTTCATATACTATTCAGAAAAAAAAATCAATTGAATCGATTCATCCGTTTTTGAGTAATAGAGCGTTAAACTCAAAATTTTCAAAAAATCATAGCGCCCTTCATTTTAAACCTAGCGAGTTCGGCAAAAAACTAACAGATTTGTCTTATGACCCTCTATCGTTATCCGCGATAAAATTTTCAAAATTTTAATCACGAAAACAGTGATACCAAAAAAACATGCGTAACTTCCGCTTCCGGTTTCGGATTTTTTTGAAAAGCTTATTTTGTGGATGAATTTTCGATACACCCCCGCATTCCAAAGCGCATCAAAATCGGAGCAATACTTTTGGCTGTAGGAGCGTCACCCACCCACACACAGACAGACATTTTTTAAAAACCACTTTTTTGGGTTCCTAGAGGCCCAAAACGGATATTTCTGTGAAAATCTCGATTTCCAAAATTTTCATGATTCCAAGACTTCCCTATACCTATGGGTATGGGAAAGTAAAAATAATGAAGTTGGCCGTGTAACGGTCGATAAAAAAATTGGAACCACGAATATTAGTAGAAAACCGTATGTTTTACTTCTATGCTAAATTTCAGAGTTTTATCTATGGCCGTATTCAAATAATACCACCGTTTCCATACTTAATTTACGCACTGTATGTATATAGCTTTAACAGTCCTTCAGGCCCATTGCTTTGTAATTTGCTTCCATTCTCTACGGTTTCTCGCCTTTTCTCTCCAGTTCTGTACTCCTTTTTGACTCAGATCTTTTAACATTTGCTGTAGCCATCTCGTCCTAGGTCTTCCCTGTCTTCGGTTTTCTAACAGATTAGGTGAGAACTAGCAGTCCAGTGAGACAAATGTCTCATTTAATAAAACAAAAAAGACCGTTTTGCAAATAGAACGCGTATTCACCACATGTACATATATGACGTCATTGTTGGTAGCAAACTACCAGTCGCATTCGCGTTGATAAAATTTGCCTAGAATCTAACCTAAAAAGTTAGGATTAGGATATAATTAAGATAATAATTAGTGTCACGTGACTGAAATTCGGTTCCTGACCTGACATGACCATTCCAAACATATAACTTTCATAACTTTTTTCTCTATCTCTTACGGTTTGGCTGCTGAAACAGCGTCCCGGACAGACAAAACGGCGTCCCAGACAGACAAAACTGCGTCCCAGACAGACACGTCTATTAGATAAAGGATCCTTTGGCACAAGTGCCTACATTGCTAATAGAAATATAAATGTAAAATTTGGTTACCATAACACGTAACAAAACAGAGTTATCAATCCTACAAGGAATTGTCAATCTGTCTCACTAGTTTCGGTAGGGTAGGGACACTAAGACACAGAATGAGAACAGTAAGACTGTCTTAAAACATACATAACTAACGAATATTTATTGATTCAAAGATTACATTAAAAGATAGTAGAGACTGTTGACGTTTGGTTTTTCCAAAGTTTGGTTTAGGCAATATCATTTAAATATGGGACATTAGTACAAATTAAAGATCCTTTGCTAGGGTTGGAACTTCTTAGTTTCTACAAAATTCTAAGTAGAACTAAGGTAACTGGTACTCTGCATGTCTAGACCTTGTCCACGGGGTTGACTTGCTTGACATCAGTCTCCCCACAACTAATACTACTAATACTACTTCTTCTTAGTCGTAACTCGCTTCCGAGTATCGTGACCCCTCTGGTTAATCAGAACCGGTAACAGCCCGCCATAGTCCTCTATCTTCTGCACTTCTTATTATTTCGATAATCGATAGATTGGAGAGTTTTTTATTTGATTAATGAATCTCACTGGTGTCACTGGTGACGGACCTCTTCTTCTTTTTCAGCCAACCTTACCTTGTATGCACAATTTTTCCATTTCGTTTCGTCTGATTATGTGGCCAATTAATAGGAGTATTTGTCCCAGACAGACAAAACAGCGTCCCGAACAGACCAGCGTCCCGGACAGACACGTCTATTAGATAAAGGATACCATTTTTGTCACCCTTTCCTTTGGCAGTCTTTCCATATGCCCTAGCCATCTTAGCCTTTGGGCTCGAATGAACTGGCTAATTGTAGCTTCTCCATATAACTGTTGTATTTCCTCATTCCCTCTTTGTTTCCAATCTTCGTCGGTCATCTTTCCTCTGTAGATCCTACTTAAAACCTTCCTTTCCCACACCTCTATTCTCTTTTGTTCTACTTTATTCATCACCCACGTTTCACTGTTGTATGTTACAATAGATTTTAATACTGTTTTATACATTCGTAGCTTTACACTCCGTGACACATTTCTTGCTTTTAACAACTCACTTAGGCCCCACATTGCTTTATCACCTTTGACTATTCTGGCTTCTATTTACTTTCGTTCGTTACCCTCTGCTGTTAATAAGACACCTAAGTATATGAACTTCTGCACTTCTTCTACCTCCAGCACCTAACCTATGAAAATGTAATGTTGGTTGTATTGAGAATTTGGTCAGGCTCATTATTCCTCGTGAATCACCTTGTATAACGACAAATATCTTTTCGAAATCCATAAAAGTTAAGTAAATAGGTTGATTGTATTTCTCGGCTTATTTTGTGATCCGACATTGAATGTGAATATGGTCAACTGTACTCTATAACTATAACCTCTTCTGAATTATTTCTGTTTCAAATATTCTGTACAATTCCGTATAATTTTTATTTCAATACATAAACAATAACTAAAGTTCTGTTCATTTGTTTTTATCCAGTGTTTAAAACTGTAATTTAAAAAAAATATTTTCAGACATTGTGCACATGTTTACAAAGCAAACTGTAAACCCACAAGAGGATCTAAAACACTGCGTAGAGAAACTTTTCAACCAGCCAGAGCAACCGTTACTGGGGGAAGGGGAACCTAGTTGGTCCCCACCAAAAGTACTATGGTCATTTTATTACAGTGTTCCTTATACCTTCCACCTAGATTTAAGGAGTGGAGTTCCAAAAAATGTATTTGTTTGCCCTGGCCCCGATTTAGATTTAGATTATGATCCAGCAATAAAACAGGTAATATTGTAATTTAAAGTTTTTGGTTATATTGTAGAGCCTTTATTTTTCAAGGCCAAATCAATATTCAATGAAATCTATCCTAATTTGGAGTTCCTTCCACGGGCTCCAGACCCAGAAGAAATCATAATCGAAGGTGAGGATAATAACAACATAGTTACTGAGGAAGACAATGCAGCGAATCAAGCAGTGGATGAAATTGCACAAGATGTTGCTGAAGTAAATATTGATAATGTGGCCAGTGCGGAATGTAATGATAACGTAGAGCAAGGAAGGGTTGCGCAGGGTGGTATAGTGTAGTAGTTTATTGTATGCATACATGGCAAACGACGTTTTATTAGTAATTTATTGTTACAAAGTGATACTCTTTACTTATATATTCCTCAATATATAAAATATGTCCAATCTTTTATTTAATGCTATTTTAATATATCTTACAAAGGAAATGGCACTTTTATTAATTTCTAAATACCTTATCATTTAATGGTATGCCAATTTGAATTGATCTCATAATTCAATTAGAAGAATAATAGATTTTTTTCTACTCACTGTATAAAGAAAGTCGGCTTTTGCGTCCTAGTTTTAGGAAACAACCGGCGGGAGCCAATTTTTATTAACACCATCGAAGGGAGCCAATATTTTTTACCACCCGCATTTGTGTTTATGTCACCATGTACATCACACCAAAGCATTACAACGTTATGTTGATTTGGAAATTAAGACAAAATGTCTAGAGTCACTAATGATTTCCTAAAGCAAAATTTTTGAATTTCGCGCTATAGAACAAGCGTTCGAAGAAAAAATCAAATGTATTAAGATGGTATGAGGCCCACGACTTGGCTCTGTTTGCAGTGCAAGATAATTGACCAAGATAATGACGCGAACATGGTGAACTAAAAAAATCAGTGCATTAAAAAAAGTGTAATAGTGCAAAGCAAAGCAATGACAAAATAAAAATAAAAACGTTTGTGTGCGCAGCGCTACCGCACGATTTAGTTATAAGATTAAAGGCAATAATTTAGTTTTAAGAAAATTGTAAATATAATTTAAGTCCTCAAATTTACTTCCATTTGTAACCTTTCTTTACCAAAATTAATTTCCTTTAACATAAGAGAATCATAGTAACCTAGCAACCTGATGCTGTTTTGTTGAAAAAACAGAACAATCGAATTAATTTTTATGTGAAGTTTGTTAGATTTGTGCTCCACTTTTAAACACATTTTTATACCATTAAATGAGCATATTACAAGTGGAAAGGAGTTGCCTTTTATTGTGCCCATCTTGGAGTACATGTGACAGTGTTTTTTGTAAAGGTTTCCGCAGCACTAAAATATAAAATTTCCAATTGCTCCTCCGAGGACATCGGCTGCCATTCAGCTGGGGTTTCCGATAATCGTTCCCGGCTAGGATTGCCAACACTGCCATTTTGACCCGAAGACTTCGGGTTTGGCAATCATTCTTCGGGCTTCGGGTTTTCAATAAAATTCTTCGGGTTAACTGCATACATGGATAGTTAAAAATTTTACTCCTATTTGAAAGCTTCAGAGCAGAAGTCATTGGTCAAAGAGATAAAAATATAATTTTAGAAAATATGCATCTTAAATTTTTTTCAGAAAAATATGGTTTTTAATAGTTTACTTAACTTTTAAAATGGGTTTTGAACGTATCTTTTATGGAATGTAAAAAATAGTTTTCTTCTTTAATTCCAATGATTTACAAAGACCGACAATGTGTAACGGGCCAGCTGGATCTCTTACAGATAATGGTTACTTTTATGCTTAAATGTAGAAGCCAAGTTGTATTTTCTATGTTTAATATTATATTTTATGTAAGCAAATGCTCGCAAAGCTGGTCCTGTGCTGGACGTGTATTGTGAATCTTTGTTTTCACGAGTGTAGCAAGAAACACGCGCTTTACGCGGGATGCGGGGATTTTCAATTCATACAAATTTAATAAAGAAGACAACAGTTGCACGCAGCTTCTTCTGAGAGCTGCATGGGTTTGTTAGATTGGAAAGTATGGTACGTAAATTAGCCCATGGAGATATAAGTTAATTTGAAGCGGCCTAAAAGAGCTTGGCAGCCAACGTTTGCTGCAGAGTTAAAGTGCAGAGAATCAGTATTTGTAAATTCCGCAAACGCATTTTCTGAGTGTACATGTAAGTACACCCATTGTGCTATATTTAAAGCCTTATTTGAAGCGTCAACTTTGAGAGACGCCAATTCAACTGCCCGTACAAGGCCTGTGCGCGATCAGTGGTTCCCAACATAATGTCCGCCAGGAGCGGGTGATGCAATTAAGGCGTGCCGTTTCCAAGGGTATTTAGTAGTCAGTTCCAGGTAAAACGTTTGTAGAGCGCAATAAGGTTGCGTTTAACTGCCAGTTTTTGCAAACGCTCGGGAATGTGTTTTATCACCGACTCAACTATGTATCGGCTTTAGGTAATTTTGACATTTGCGTTCTTTTAAAAGATAATTTCAACGTAATTTTTGGTGACTAACTGGGATATTAAGAGAGTTTCACGTTCACTGAGCTAGCTAGCTACGGGATAAAACGGGCAAATAATTATTTAAATATTAAGCCGTCTTGTTCAAATTTAATGTATCCACCGAGGGGTAAAGAAATTCCGCATTTCATATGCTACGTAAAAAATATAAAATTATTTTAGGAATTATATCTTTAGAATGTAAAAAATTATTTCACCTTGCACTTTTTATTAATTTTATCTCACTTTTTTCTTCCCCAAAAATTATTTTCTTCGGTTCAGCATCGACTTAAGGTTGGCAACCATATTCCCGGAAAAAGTAAGAATCCAGGGCCAGAGGCCTGCACTGCATTACGTCGGGGAGGACTACAAGAACGTCACGGACAGCATCTGCAGCGAGGGGACCGTCTCCAGCAGCATTCACAACAAGCAACAGCAAACGAGATATGATAAAGCCTGCAAATTTAACTGTGGAGTGTCGGAAACGCATTAAAATCTGAGGTCAAACCTTTCCGGAGTGGCTTAGCGTTTCCCCGAGGCCCCATTTGCTTCGGTTTTTCCAAAAATCGAGTAGCGTTGCTGAATTGTGCGAATTTGGCTGAGAACCCAAGCGAACAAAAACAAATGCACATTTTGGCGTCCCTTGTACATCACGAAAAAAGCAAGGCGAGGTGTTCCTACGTCATCACTGAAACAAAACAGTGCTAATTGTTGCAAGCGCAAAAATTTGAATAAAAAAAATATTCAAATACGCTGTCACCACTAGCGACATTTTGTGTCATTTGTCAAATCAAGGTTTGTTTTTATTCTCCTAAGAACCGCGCATTCGAACTACTGAGTTTACGAATAAAATAAAGTCCGTTTATGACCCCAACCCAATGAGATTTGAGTTTCTTGCTTTCTGTGTAGTTAGCCAAATCAGTTTTGCAGATTAGATATAATATAAAAGGGGCATACAACCATTTAGTTGTGTAATCATTAATTACATTTCGCTTTTCACCAGCCACAATTTAACTTATTGGATTTTATTTTAAAGTTCACAAACAGGTAACCATTTTGTTACATTTATTGGCCCGCAACGTGGAGCTTATAGACCCATTTTATCACAATATAGCGCTAACGCGTCGGGCATTAAATTCACTCGTGGGAGGAAATGAATACCGTTGCTCCCTAGATATACATATAAATAGCTATTTGTTTCATATTTTCATAAAAATAAGAAAAAGTAGCTTTGTTATGACAGTGAATTATTTGATTGTGTTGCACCATGATTTCAATATTGATATTTCGTCTTCAATTACATGAATATTGTGAATATTAAAGTTGTAGGTAGAAAGGGTGCATATTACTAATAGTTTTGATTATACAGGGTGACTCGAAAAAGTGTGGAATCAAACTTTTTTTAAAATGGAATGCCCTATATTTGGGTAGCTTAAAAGTTTTGCATTGAAATACTCATCATTTTGATATAAAGTTGCATGAGTCTAACCTCAACTGTTTTAGAGATATTAACGATTTTTTACAAAAAAATGCTGAACTTTTGGCGGCTGCTGTAAGCAACAGCAAACAATTGAATGAAGGAAAACATTACTAAAAAATCATGATTTTCGTGAACTACGCTTTGAGTGTAAAACGATGGATCTGGGTATTAAGAGCGAACGCTAGCCAGGTCTGAAATTCTACCAGGTTTACCTCCACCACCACCCCTTGGCTCAACCCGTAGCCAGGGCCGAGCCAAGGGTATCTGCCGCCCGGGTGCAAGATATAGTTTGCCGCCCCTATAGCGTATAGCTCCTTAGACGTAAATAGTGTTAATTTTAAAATTCTGCGTGGCCTTGATAACTGTAACTTGTTTTAAAAAATAAAAAAATATAAAGGTTATTATAAACTTTATTATTTGTATAAATTAAAAAATTAAATATTTAAAACAACTAACATAATGCTTTAATAGTTATAAAACAAAGTATTGCTTAAATTATTTATTATTAGTAACTTAGAAGTTATAAACATGAACTAAAAACTACATAAATTCTAAATTTAAATATCAAAAGCGACTTTTCTTGCTTTTTTAATTGCAAATTCTCGTATTAAATCCGTCATATCTAACGCCTGGCAGATCTCTTCCTCGATGCTTATTACAGCCAAATTTGTAAGTCTGTTCTGGCTCATAGTAGATCTCAAATAGTTTTTAATTATTTTTAATTTTGAAAACGATCTCTCACCATGAGCCACAGTGACAGGCATCGTTAAAAAAATTCGTAGGGCTACAGATAAATTCGGGAAAGTGCTAATTAAATCATTAGCCACAAGGTATTCTAAAGTTTCCTTGGCCGAAGTCGTATTGCTTTTATTATAAATGGACAATATTTCAATTTCATTGCACAAATCAATTGCATTAACATCCATTTGTTTTGTAGATGAATCGGTTAATTTAATTTGTAAATCCATACATTTCATTAATTCTTCTTTATCTATAGATAAAGAGCCTAAATTATTTAAAAAGCCAAAATAGAAGTTGCACTCGTTTAACTGTTCAAATCTGTCATTTAATTTTGATATTACTATATCAAGAATATAAAAATAAAAATTGACTTTGAAATTCAACTCTGGTGATTCGATTGATTCATCTCTATGTTCATAATCAAAAAAAAACCTTTGCTTTTCTCGGTCTAACCAAGCCTACAGCTGGAAAAACACTTTCGCAGTCTATATCTTCAGCAATTTTTTTTGCCTCATTAAGCATAGCTGTAAAACTACCTTCAGATCGTATTTCAATGAAAAAAATTTGAATTTCTGTCAACATTTTTACAGTTTCTGGTAAAATAATATTAGATTTTTGCATGATTTTGCTTACAGTGTTTATTTTTGATAAAATATTGTACCAAATTACTAGAGAACACACAAATTTATATGATTTTATTTTATTAATTAGTGACTTTGCAAGGTTTTTTGTGTCATTGTCTCTTGATGTATCATTATAAAGGGAAAAGAGAGCATCATAAATTTTTTCTAAATTAAATCTAAGGGTTTTAATGGCATCGATTCTACTCTCCCACCGTGTATCAGATAAAGGTTTTACAGTTATGGTAGGAAGTTCTTTCATGAGAATATGCCAACGGTAGGTGGAGGCTGAAAAAAAAACATATATTTCTTGAATAATAGCAAAGAAATTTGTTACTTCAAGCGAACTTTTCGCAGCATCATTGACAACTAAATTAAGACTATGAGCTGCACAAGGGACAAAAAAGGCTCTAGGATTTATATCAAGGATTCTTTTTTGCAGCCCATTATGTTTGCCTTTCATGTTGGCACCGTTGTCATATCCCTGCCCTCGCATATCCTTAATATCAATATTTAATTATTTTAAATAATTCAATAAAAAGGCCGTTAGTCCTTCACCAGTTGTATCTGTAACTGGGCAGAACCCTAAAAAATGCTCTCTAATTTCTATACCCTTTGAAATATCATTAATGAAAACGAACCTGACAACTACAGTTATTTGTTCTTCGTGACTCACATCAGGTGTACAATCTAATATAATTGAATAATATTTACACAATTTTAAAGTTTCGATTATATTTTGCTTGACTTTTTCACCTATTAGACAAATTAATTCATTTTGGATTTTATCACCTAAATAATGTGGCATATTATTGGTATCTTTTTGAATTCTGCCAATATGTTCCGCCATTATATTATCGAATTTTGCAATTGATTCAATTAGCTTCAAAAAATTACCATTGCCTTTTTCGAAAAGTTTTTGATTACTTCCTCTAAAAGCTGCATTTTGTCCAGCTAAATACTGTATGACACAAATGATTCTTTCAATAATTGACGTCCATCGTTTTTTTTCCAACTTAATTAAATTTTGGTTGACTGAGTCAACAGTTGTCCCTTTTTCAATCGATTTTTTTAGCTCGACCCATTTCTTAACACTCTCAAAATGCCCCTTACTTTTTTCGTGCCTGTCTAAATTTTGAGATAAGTGTCGCCAGTCAGTATAACCTTTATCATCGTTAAAAACATTATCAGTAACTTTAAATAATTTGCAACAAAAACTGTTGGAGCTTCCAGGCATGCACCCTAGTAAGGGAGGGGTGAGCGCGGCAGGGCGGCTCCAGGTAGTTTTAAGTAAGAAGTAGTCGTTAAGTAACTGTACATAGTTAAAGACGGTCTCGTACCAGTTCGCAGCACATCAGCTGAGAAACATAGCCCAAATCAACGGCACATCGGCTGTAAAGGGTTAATAAAGTTTCTGTAATATACTGGTGCTTTTTTTATTTACGTTATCGAATAACAAACACTAACATTTGGTCCTTCGAGCCGGATCACCGGTAAATTAATTTAAAAAGTGTGTTCGTTCGTCGAAATTCCTGGAAATCGAGCTCCATCAGCCGCACAACAGCAGCACCAACGAGGGACGTTTTCCTATTGCACATCAGCAGCTTCAAGACGACGACTCCGATCAAATTCTCTGCATATCAGCAGCATCAAGGCCAATTACATCAACTACACATCAGTAGAAAAACGGAGGGCATTAGGTCAAACAGGTCAGTGATCCTTTCCATAACTCTATTTCACCCGTCCTATCATCGGAGAGTGTATATCTTTGTCGCCGTGCAGTCTATTCTAATATTTAATTGATATGGCGGCGGAATTAGGAACCTTGATTCACAAACGGGGTCATGTTAAGGCTAGATTGACAAAAATAGCAAATTTTGTAGGTAATTTTAAACAAGGGGATAATGTTAATCAGTTGAAGGTACGACTTCCCATGTTAAAGGAGATTAACGATCAGTTTAATAGCTTGCAAATGGAAATCTTAATGATTAATCCAGATTTGTCAGAAAATGATGATCAGGATAACTTTGACACGCTGTATTTTAATACAGTATGCGCAATTCAATCAATTTTGGAAGATCATACCGGTTCTGCGTCACAGAGAGTTCCTGCAGAAAATTCGCGTGAATCGCAATTTAATATCAAATTACCAATTTTAAATTTGCCCGAATTCTCCGGAAGGTATTCAAATTGGAGAGCTTTTTATGACACCTTTAAATCGCTAATCCACGATAACCACAAATTAAATGATTGTGAACGTTTTCACTATTTAAAATCCTGCCTTAAGCAAGAACCTCTGCATGCAGTTGATGCATTGCCTGTATCACAAGCTAATTATACCTCTGCTTGGGAAATTCTAAAACGAAGGTATGAAAATAAAAGGTTAATCATACAAGAACATGTTCAGTCTATATTAAAATTGTCAGTTATTTCTAGACCATCTCATACTTTGCTGCGCCAATTGGTAGACAAGGTAAACTCAAACATGGCAGCATTAAAGGTTCTAAATTTACCTGTTGATTCTTGGGATGCACTTATTGTTCCAATTTTGAGCGAAAAATTAGATTATGCCACTAACAAAGAGTGGCAATCGTGTCTAAATAGCGAGATTCCAACTTTAAAGAAATTTATAACATTTTTAGACAAACGATGCGAAGTACTCGAATCGTTAAGCTCTTTAACAAGGCCACATCAGGCGAATCCATCAAACAAAGTAAGCTTAAGGGAAAAACCACCTCGTCATGCTTCATACTTGAATATCAACAAACCGTCGTGCTTTCAATGTAAACGCAATTCGCACAACATATATCAGTGTTTAGAATTTTTAAAATTAAGTGTTCCCGATCGCCTTAAGCAAGTCGAGAAATTCGATTTATGCTCAAACTGTCTCAGAAATAATCATAAAACAAATGATTGCCGATCGACCTTAAAGTGCCGCGAATGCAAGCAAAGGCATAATAGTTTATTACATGTAGTTCAAAATGTTACAACGTTAGCAGAGGTTAGCAGTGCCTCTCAATTGAATGAATCGGAAATAGTGCCATCATCATCAATGATATGTTCAAACAAGGACATTAATACGACTGTATTGCTATCAACCGCCTTAGTCAATGTCAGTGATAGCAAGGGAAACTTACACGAAGCTAGGGCACTTTTAGATGTAGGTTCTCAAAGTAATCTCATAACTGAGAACTTAGCAAAAAAATTATCTCTGAATCAAGTGAACACAAATATTACAATTGCGGGTATTAATCAAGGTCTCAGTTACGTCAAAAAAATGGTAGAAGTCTCTGTCAAGTCCCGTCATAATAATTTCACTGCAGAAGTGCAATGTCTTATAGTACCGCAAATTGCACAAGACATTCCGTCGCGATCATTCAGCAGGGCCATGGTTCAAATCCCCGTAAATCTCAATATTGCTGATCCATATTTTAACCAAGCAGGCCCCATAGATTTATTGCTAGGTGCCGGGCTATTTTGGGAAGTTCTTTGTGTGGGCCAAATACGAACGAACAACCATCAACCTTTCTTACAGAAATCGCATTTTGGATGGCTAATCGGGGGCTCAATAGAATTTGCTTTAAGTACCACAAGAACTTCGTGCAACCTGAGTACCGCAAGCAGATTAGAAAATAGCTTAACTAAATTCTGGGAACTTGGACAATACTTATGTCAAAGACACTTGTCTGCTGAAGAAATAAATGTGGAAAACCACTTTAGGAGCACTTTTCATCGGGATGTAAATGGTCGGTTTGTAGTAAGACTTCCTTTTAAAAACGATAAGCTGGCCTTGGGCGCGTCTTACCAAAATGCGTTAAAGCGATTTTATAATTTAGAGCATAAGTTAAACTGTAAGCCAGAAATAAAGCAGCAATATATGGATTTTATGACGGAATACAAGCATTTAAATCACATGGAATTGGTTCCGGAACATCAATTAAACGTGCCGAGTTGCTATCTTCCTCATCACGCGGTGTTTAAGGAATCTAGTTCAACCACCAGGCTAAGAGTGGTCTTTGACATGTCGGCGAGGACTAGCAACGGGTCGAGTTTAAACGACAATTTAATGTGTGGACCAGTGATTCAACAAGATTTATTTTCAATTTTGACGCGATTCAGGACCTTTCAATATGCGTTAACGGGCGACATAGCAAAAATGTATCGCCAAATACAAATTCATCCGCAGCAGGCTGATTATCAAAGAATATTATGGCGAAATAATTCCAATGAACCCCTTCAAACATACAGGTTGCTTACACTTACATATGGTACGAAACCAGCCAGTTACATCGCAACTCGATGTTTGCAAGAACTAGCTTTACAAAATCAAGTTAATTATCCTCTAAGCAGTAAAATTATAGGTCGCGATTTTTATATGGACGATCTCATTACGGGCGGGAATGAATTAAATGCGCTAATAACGCTAAAGGATGAAATAATTGACATTTTGGCACAAGGGGGGTTCGAATTGCGTAAGTTTGCTTCAAATGAAAAACAAATCCTTTCGGGAAGTAGTGGTATAAGGCCAGATAGTGTAATTAATTTAGATAAGAATGGAGAAACTAAGACGCTAGGATTAATTTGGAATTGTGATGGTGATTTTCTAAAATACGAAATTAAAACACACACACTATGTAGTAAAATTACTAAACGTTCGATTTTATCCGCGATAGCTCAGATTTTTGATCCTTTAGGTCTTATAGCACCAGTATCGATGAAAGCAAAGATTATAATGCAAAAATTATGGTTATTGAAAATAGCTTGGGATGAGAGCGTACCCATGGATATTCATTCGACGTGGACTGAATTTTTAAGTCAACTGTCTTATTTAAACGATTTACAAATCAATCGTAAAGTAGTGTCGTGTTTTCCTTTCAAATCAATAGAAATCCACGGCTTTTGCGATGCCTCAAAATTAGGTTTCGGAGCTGCGATATATATTAAGACAATAGGCACTAATAATGAACATAGTTCTCAATTATTGTGTGCCAAAAGTAGGGTTGCGCCGCTGAAAACAGTCACAATACCGCGGCTAGAGCTATGCGCTGCTTTATTGTTAGCTAAATTAATGGATAGCGTTAAGAAAACGCTTAATTTAGACATTAAAAGGGAATATTGTTGGACTGATTCGACTATTGTATTAGCGTGGTTAGCGACAGAACCTAATACGTTAAATACTTTCGTCGCAAATAGGGTGTCTGAAATTCAGTCATTATCTCAAATAGAAAATTGGAGCCATATAAGGTCGCGGGATAACCCTGCAGATGTTGTTAGTAGGGGTCTGCTACCTAGAGAATTAATCACCGATCGAACGTGGTTCTTTGGTCCGACGTGGTTGAATCAAGAATACCAACAACCAACTTTAGAGATAGGGAATGTTGAGATTATAGAGAAACGCAAGAAGGTTATAGCCTTTACAACAATGAATGTAGAGACGCAGTTCATTGACAAATTTTCATCTTTTTCCAAGCTACAGCGCGTGATAGCCTACTGTTTTAGATTTATTCAAAATTGCAAAAACAAGACAGATGCAAAATCAGGGCCGCTGGCATCTAATGAACTGCAAAAGGCTACGTTTGCTTTAGTTCGCATTGTACAACAGCAGGCATTTGCAGCTGAGAGATGGCAATTAAATAAAAACGAGGTAGTGGACAAATGTAGCCCATTAGCTTCTTTAAATCCCTTTGTAGGCGACGATGACTTAATAAGGGTAGGTGGTCGACTAAGAAATGCAGCTATATCTAATGATGTAAAGCATCCCATAGTTCTGCCTAAAAATCATCACTTGACCAGATTGCTTATTATCAGTGAACATGAGCGTCAATTGCATGCAGGGGCGCAAGCTACATTAGCGGCATTAAGGCAGACATATTGGATTATAGCGGCAAAAGGTGTCATAAGGCAAATCATTCATAAATGTATGAGATGTTTTCATGCAAAGCCCCGTACTATTGTGCAGAAAATGGGTGATCTTCCCAAAGATCGGTTGCAATTAACACGTCCTTTTTTAATATCAGGAGTGGATTACGCAGGACCCATTTTGGCCAAACAGGGTCGCGGACGCGGTAAAAGAACCATAAAAGTTTACATTGCGTTATTTGTATGTTTTGCCACTAAGGCAGTGCATTTGGAGGTAGTGAGCGATTTAACATCAGCATCGTTTTTAAGTGCGCTTAAACGATTTATCGCAAGACGTGGTCATATATCACGCATATATTCAGATAATGCGTCTACCTTCATAGGAGCCAAACGCGAATTGGCTGATTTGGCCCAATTTCTTAAAAATTCTAACTTTCAAAATGAATTGATAAGCACATTAGCTGCTAAAAATATCGAGTGGAAATTCATAGCACCTCGTGCGCCGAACATGGGGGGTTTGTGGGAATCAAATGTTAAGGCGATGAAATATCACTTAAAAAGGGTTATAGGTAACGCGCTATTAACATACGAAGAATTATACACTCTCCTTACCCAAATCGAAGCTTGTCTAAATTCCCGACCCCTCACCCCGCTGACCTCTGATCCTAATGACTTGGCCGCACTGACTCCTGGTCATTTCTTGATCGGGGAACCGTTGATGACAATGGTGGAACCCGATACAACCCATTTAAAATTAAATTGCCTTTCACGGTGGCAAAGAGTGGAGCAACTTCGGCAACATTTTTGGAAAAGGTGGCATAGAGAATATCTGCTTCAACTGCAACAGCGTTCCAAGTGGCGACAAAGGGCGCTCGAAGATATTCGTATAGGAAGAATGGTCATCGTGGCAGAGGACAACGTACCACCTCAACAGTGGCTCTTGGGGAGAATAATTGAGCTTCATCCAGGGGCTGACCAATTAGTGAGAGTGGTAACGGTAAAAACAGTGCGCGGAGTGTTGCGAAGGCCTTTAAACAAATTGTGCTTTTTGCCTCTAAATGAGTGAACATAAACGATTTATGTATTAGTAATAGGGGTATATATTGTTTAATTGTAAGAATCATTGTATATTGTGCTTTAGGTGTAGGAATTGGTTTATACAGTCTTTATTACGTTATTGTACATAATATTATTAATTGTTCTGGTTTCGAAGCCTAAAGGACTTCAAAGGGGGCGGTATGTTGGAGCTTCCAGGCATGCACCCTAGTAAGGGAGGGGTGAGCGCGGCAGGGCGGCTCCAGGTAGTTTTAAGTAAGAAGTAGTCGTTAAGTAACTGTACATAGTTAAAGACGGTCTCGTACCAGTTCGCAGCACATCAGCTGAGAAACATAGCCCAAATCAACGGCACATCGGCTGTAAAGGGTTAATAAAGTTTCTGTAATATACTGGTGCTTTTTTTATTTACGTTATCGAATAACAAACATTAACAAAAACAAAATACAGAATTATTTGACTTAGAATAAACTAACCATGTTCTAGGAACTTTTTCATTATTGCTTAATTTTTTGTCATAATAAGTAGTTGAAAAAGATCTGTTTGAATCGTCTAATGGAAATGCAATATTTTTCAATTGTAATGGCTCCAATTCAAGAATAGACATTTTAATGTTATCTGTTAAAACTTGCGGCCAAAGAGCAGGATCTTTCAATATTTCCATCCCAGCGTCCTCAGCAGCAACCTCGGTTGGTGGTGGTGAATCCGGTGTGTCCTGTGCATCCGCCTCGGATTTATTATTTTCTTGCTCTATTTCTGGATTTTCCATATGCGTGTCCTTGTTCGAATCAAGCTGTTCCTCCACTTGCAGGCTTGTTGATGGTTGTTCGGCTGCAGCCGCCGTGGAAACAAAAAATTTTTTTAAGGAGCCAGCCAGTCCTTTTTTAATTTCGTCTTTTTCGGACTTTCTTTTTCGATACTGAAAGCCGGAAAGTCTCTTTCTGCCATCGGCCATCTGAATTAAGTACAAATAAATTCTAAGGATAGCAAAACAGAAAAATAAGCAGAAAAGTTCAAATGTTTAAAATAATGAAAAATACTTACGTTTTAAAACTTTCAACTTTAAAAAGCACTATATTATTTAGATCTTGCTTGAAACGTTTAGCTTTTTTATTTCTGCTTAGTTCAGTACAATCTTACTAGCATTCAATCGCAAACTAAACTAACCCCCAATTGCCCTTTTTAAGTTTGTTATCGTATATGCCGGCGGCATGCATGAGCATGAAGCATGTTGCAACAAAGCACAAATACACAATTTACTCATTATTTTTGTGTCTAAAGAGGGCCGCTTAGTCTAGCTGATTTCGCTGATCTATATAGTTTCGTGTTTCATGACGCTGCACCATAGCGACAGAGCGATAACTCGTGTGTCGGTATAATCACCGTGTACAATAGCAAACGGCACCGACGCGACGTGTTTATAATAAAAATAAATTATAAGTAATAAATTATTATTGTATGCTTGCCGCCTTAAAAATGCAACCGTTTCTCTGTATCAAGTTACCTTTATACGAAAAAAAGCCAGACACAAGACTATAACTTGATAAAAAATGTTGCATTTTCTAATGCCGCAAGGCACAAGCATACCTATCTTAAATTTCTTTCATTTTTCATTTTGCCGCCCCAAATAGTTTGCCGCCCGGGTGCTGTGCACGCTTTGCACCCCAGGCACGGCTCGGCTCTGAGAGGACGGTACTTACATAATTAGTGATTAATCCAATAATGTCTTATGTAAAAACTTTTAGAATCAAAGCAGGTTAAGATTTTTCTAAAAAAGTTCGAAAGCCACAAATAAGTTTGAATAAATGTACGAAGGAGGGATGATACTTGATTAGCCTCCACGTATTTTGAATACTTAAATAAATATAACTGTACATTAAACGATTCAACTTCCATCTTTGAATTGGCCACACTGAAAAATAAAGTCTAGCTGTGAAATACCATGGGATAAAAAAGTGATTCTGAGCAGACCTTGATATGTGTTATACGTTTGGCAGTACTGAAGTGTATTGTCAGTCTATGTCAAATTCGAGATTAAAAGGTTAGGTTTTGTTTGTTGTTTGACACAGACTGACGTAAAACTTAACCTGCATATCTCGAAGTTGACATAGACTGACAATACACTTCAGTACTGCCAAACGTATAACACATATCAAGGCCTGCTCAGAATCATTTTTTATCTCATGGTAGTTTGCAGCTGTTTAAATAAAACGTATTAGACGGAGATCCAGCGACAAAAATAGTTACGTCATTTCATTAAGAAGAAATTTCATCTTATTATACCTCTGCCTGGTTTCTGGTGGTGGAGAAAGCTGCAGCAGGGGCGCAAAGTGGTAGACATGACTACAGTGACTATATACAAGACAGTGTGGCCATACGACTGTTGGTGGCCATTTTCAGGCAAATTTGAGCGTAGAGATATACAGTGCCTTTAGAAATAATCGAACGTTTTTGAGTGGTCATTATTTTGGCGTTAGTTACTTTAACTAGTTGATGTTAGCTACACGTACAGTGTTATTTTTGGACATTGACATTTTCCATTGGCGTTCGTTCGTTGTGCTTTAAGGTGTTGTATGAAGTTTACAACCGGTTTCAGTTATGGTAGTTTACAATACAGCTAAATGCCGTCTTCTTGTATCCTGTCTCCAAACCTCCCTGTCCTGTGCTTGGTCTTCTTCCAGGTTTCTCTCCTCCATGGCTCTCCGAATACCCTCATTCCACGGTTTGTGTGGTCTACCTCTTTTTTCTTACCCGGCGGCGACCATTTAAAGATCTTCATAGGCCACGTCGTCTCCTCCATTCTCATCAGATGACCAAACCAGTTTAACGCTTTCCGTTCAGTTCTGTCCACAACTCATTTTGGTGCCTCCATTCTGGGTCTTATTTCCTCGTTCGTCACTCTATCTCGTCTCGATACCTTTCCGCTTTTTCGTCCAATTGAACTGTGTCTAGTCTTCGTTTCATTTCCGCTGTTACAGTCCATACCTCACTGCCATAACATAGCATCGACTCTACCATTACTTCACCTATTCTTTTTTTGTTTTTGTTAGAGATAGTATTGTCCCATCAAATTGATTTCAAGCATCCCATTATCTTCTTACTTTGTAGTATTCGAGTTTTGATCTCTTCTATTCCCAAACCTTTTTCATCGATTGTATTGTAGCACCGAGGTATTTAAACCTTTCTACTTGTCTTACTGCGACATCTTCGTTTATTAAGACTTCATATTGTGCTTCCGAGTTGATTACTAAATAGATACTCCCTTTTCTCTAAACTTATGCTAAAGCCCCATTCATCGTAGCACCGATGTAATCTCTTTATCATACATTCCAAGTCGAGCGCATCTTGTGCTATTACCTACAACAATAGCACAATTCTAGATTGTCACATTTAAATACTGTGCAGAATATTAGTTTTTCAGGACAATAGATGATAAAATTTCACCCGCTTGCGACGCTAATGAATTATTTGACACTGACAATTTACGATTGTGAGATTTGAAAGGTTTTATTTTCTTCCATAACCAAATGAACAGGTTTTACCAACCCCTTTGAGAACAACTTAGAAGTAACTAAATATTTTGCCTGTTAATGGCGGATATTCGCGTCGACCAATAGCGGCGAAGACATCCCTATGGCCACACTGTCTTGTATAAAGCCACTGTAGACATGACAGATAAAATAAACATATCTGGCAGTACTGAAGTGTATTGTTGGTACCACTGTCGGTGTATGTCCAATTCGAGGTTAGCAGGTTAGATGACAATCTCGAATTTGACGTACACTGACAGTGCTACCAACAATAAACTTCAGAACTGTCAAACATATAACACGTATCACAGGCGACTTTTATTACAAATTTATTTGATCTCTCGGTATTCCATCTTGTTATAGTCCTTGAGAAAAGTATTTCCAGTAGGTCATGTTTAGTTATGTGAAACTGACCTGACAGAATTTCAGGTATACTTTTTAAAATTAGGTTATAATTTTTTACTTTTGACAAATTCACGTATAGCTAAAAATGTTTGTCTAAGATCAAAAATCCATCCATCCATCCTTCCATGTATAATAGGCTGGTCTGGGACGCTGTTTTGTGTGTCCGGGACGCTGTTTCAGCAGCCAAACCGTAAGAGATAGAGAAAAAAGTTATTAAAGTTATATGTTTGGAATGGTCATGTTAGGTCAGGAACCGAATTTCAGTCACGTGACACTTCCGGTTTTCGAGAAATCACGTGATTTCCGTCCGTCCGGGACGCTGGTCCGTCCGGGACGCTGTTTCAGCAGCCAAACCGTAAGAGATAGAGAAAAAAGTTATTAAAGTTATTTGTTTGGAATGGTCGTGTCAGGTCAGAAACCGAATTTCAATCACGTGACAATTCCTGTTTTCGAGAAATCACGTGAATTCTCGAAAACGCGTTCTATTTGAAAAACGGTCTTTTTTGTTTTATTAAATAAGACATTTGTCTCACTGGTTGCTAGTATATATATATAATAGACTTGTCTGTCCGGGACGCTGTTTCAGCAGCCAAACCGTAAGAGATAGAGAAAAAAGTTATGAAAGTTATATGTTTAGAATGGTCATGTCAGGTCAGGAACCGAATTTCAGTCTCTAACACTAATTATTATCTTAATTATCCTAATCCTAACTTTTTAGGTTAGATTCTAGGCATATTTTATCAAGGCGAATGCGACTGGTAGTTTGCTACCAACAATGACGTCATATACGTACGTGTGGTGAATACGCGTTCTATTTGCAAAACGGTCTTTTTTGTTTTTTTAAATGAGACATTTGTCTCACTGGTTGCTAGTGATGACCTAATTTAAAAAGGATATGTGCCATTTTGTCAGGTCAGTTTCACATAACTAAACATACTTTTCCCAAGGAACAGAAGAAATAGATATATCTCTACTACTTTCCACCACCTGAAAGCAGGCAGACTTCCGAATTAATTATCAGCGACGTTAAGAGGGTATAACAAGATGAAATATCTTATTAATGAAATGACGCAACTATTTTTTTCGCTGGATCTTAGACTATATGTTGTACAGAGTGAGTATAAAAAGAGTGAGGAAAGAGCGGGAAATTTTGAATTAAATCATAGTAATTTTTTGCTTTTATGTTTCTCGCAGGTGTATCACCCCAACTTTCCGTTTACATGTATTGGTGGCACTGTAAATCTATGTCAAATTCGAGGTTAGCAGGTTAGGTTTTGTGTCAATTTGTGTCAAAACTGACGCAAAAACTAACCTGCTAACTTCGAATTTCACATCGATTTACAGTGCCACCAATGACATGTAACCAGAAAGTTGTCAATGCTGAGAGGTCTAATATGGTATTAATCTCAGCATTACTAAAATTCGTTTTAGCTATTTTTCAAAATGATTATTTTAACATGATATTTATACAAATAATAATTAAACAGGCTCTTTTGGTTTTTAATTGTTACATTTATTCAAACGTAATTGTGGCTCTCAAACTTTTTTAGAAAAACTAACCTGCTTTTTTTCAAAAACTAAAAATTCTTTAATACATTATTGGACTAATCATGTCATTTTATCGTCCTGTGTTACCAGTTAAAGTATCTGCATAACTATTAACGTCACCCTGTATGTAGTTGTTACCCCTAATCTGTGAAATTGCTCAATTCATGAAATGAGCTAAATTTTGCCTATTCCATGAAATTGTCAATATTAGTGTTATTAGTTATTATACTATCAGTACTTCTCTTGTCTTAAGACGCAAGGAGTATTTATTACGTGCTATTTTTGCATTGATGTAAAATTAAGTTGATGTCCAAGAATTATCTCGAGTTGCCAGCAATTCCTTACTGTATGTTTGGTTGCTTAGCCATATTTTTCATTTTATATCTTTTGAAAAATCCTTAAAGCTCTAGAGGGATTCTAAGTAAGTTCGAAAAGATTGTCAGTATGATTTCCAGCGGCCATTTTATGGCGGTGATCGTATAAGATTGTTTCTTGGTGCTGTGCTTGCGATTTTGGGATTTTTGCTTCATGCAGATAAATAATTCCAGAATTATTATGAAACTCATCGCTCAGCCTTAAGGAATTATATGTGAAGTTGCTGAAATGAACCTACTTATGCTAGAATACAACTATTTCTGTGCAATTACTCACTTCCGACATTTACGAACTCCGGTAGGTTTCTGTTCTGTGTTCTGGACATCGTTTTTCGATGTTGTGTAATTTCAGACCTAATTAGTACCTTTTTAATACTTCTTAGTGCCTTTCTCTGCCTATATCTCCTCCTGGGCTCTAATGTCACCTTATAGAACACCTGGAAAACAAACTTGTAGGCAATTCTGAGCCTCTCGATTAGTGATGTGTCGATCCGGTTGGACTCGATACAAAGAAACGAATCCGGGTCAGGATTGATTTTGATCAAATCCAAGTTTCCAGTCCGGATTCGTTCCGAGGATCGAAATGATCGCAAAGGCGTAAATTCTCGCGGACATTCATTCTTATGGCGATGCGTTATTCAATCCGATACAATACAATGTTTTAGGAAGGTTGACAGGGAACAGCTAACGATGATGGTGTTCGTTTTAGATCCTCGACACATGACAGGGCCAGAGTTGCATGCTTTTTTATCAGTTATCAGTGATTTATGGCTTTTGCGTCTTTGTAGGTGCCCAAGAAACATAAAAACATACCGAATTACGGACTGCATGACCACTAACCAAAACAAGATAAGCCCGCCCCACATAATCTTTCACATTTGTTTGGACGGCTTCTCCGCATAAACCCCAAGACCGGAACCCTGCGTAGCTTCTTCAGGGACGCTTTCCCTTCTATATAGCCCCCAGGTATCATGTACCTAATTTACTAAATATTAACATTTCTTGCTTCGGAATTAAAGTAAATGTGTAGCGTACTGTTTTCTATATTATTTAAATGTACAGAAGAAATATTGATTTCTTTTCTGCCAATTGTTAGGCTGAACATCCAGCCACTACTTTATTTGATTCGATACCAATAAAGATATTTAACACATCTATCTTGATGTTAAGTGATTTCTCGATGTATCCTTTCTGGATGATTTTTATCCACCGTGTCTTTTAATAGTTAAGAGATCAGCTCCAGCATTAGCTAACAAACTCGCTGATAAACACCGAAAACTATGTCCTGTATAAGATTTAGGGTTCGACAACTTTTGATACTATGTGATAATTCTTGGTACTTTGGACAATGTATACCCACGATCGCAACAACCTACAAAGGTATAATTAAAAACTAGGAATTCAGTTACATAATCAGAAAATGTTTTACTTTCATAGAGATGTTCATCAGAAGCTTGCAAAAAATTTTCACAGTCTCAAAAATTTTGGATTTCTTGGGTTTGCATCCTGCTGTTTGTCGTTGTAACAAGGCTATAAGTTTCGTAAACCTGAAAAAATTAATTTAAAATACCCTTAAAGTTAAAAGCAATGATTTACTTACTTGGAAATGTCAATATTTTCGTTTACAGATTATGTAGCCTTCAGCTTATATAGTAGAACAATAAAGTAGAACCTTTCGCTCTGATTTCTCCAAAAAATATTTCAAACGCACCTCTCCATTCGCAAAAGTTAGTATACTCCTTTCCATATGCCGATTTGGATTTTTCCGGTAGTAAATTGGACACTACCATGACAACTTCATCTAAGATGCTTTGCGGACCCAAATATCCTCATAAATTGCAGTTACTTGCGACATTTTCAACAAAATTATATAGTTTACCATGGCCATCTATAGGGTTTTCCAATAGCGGAGTCAGAACTTTAAAAACTAATTGTAGTCATCTTAGATTGGTTGAGCTTTCCATGTTTAGGCAACTTTGACAAATCATAAGGGAACGTTAAATCTTTTAACACTGTATAGAAACAGATCGTATTTATTATCAAAATTTCCCTTTCTGTTCGAGCAACGTTCGGCGCTCTACGTGAAGTTTATGGTCTGTCAGACCATAACTTGCCGAATTTTGCGTAAAAACTTAGGTCTTATCCTTACAAAATGTAACTCATCCAATAACTGAAGCTAAATCACCATTTTCAGAGTTGACAGTTTGCTTATTGGACTCTGGAACAGTTAGAAATGGATCCCGAATTTGGCAAAAAAGTCATATTTAGCGATGAGACTTATTTTGGTTAAATGAATTCGTCAAAAAGTATATGTTGTTGAAGTCGTATAGCGTTCCACAATGATTTGTCAAAGTTGACTAAACACAACTATAAAAAAATTGAAGGCTCAACTAATCCAAGATTACTACAATCAGTTCTTAAAGTTCTGACGCCGTTATTGGAAAACCCTATATATTAAATGTACAAGTACATTATGGCCTGCACATAAGGAATACAGTGACTATATACAAGACAGTGTGGCCATACGATTGTTGGCCTCCATTTTCAGGCTAATTTGAATCTAGAGATATACAGTGCATTTAGAAATAATCGAACGTTTTTGAATGGTCATTATTTTGGCGCTAGTTATTTTAACTTTTGGATGTTGGCTAAACGTGCAGTGTTATGTTTTAACGTCGAAATTTATCATTGGCGTTCGTTCGTTGTTCTTTAAGGTGTTGCACAAAGTTTACAGCCGGTTTCAGTTATGGTTTTGTGTCCCAGCATCCCACCTCCCTAAGAGGAGGATTGGAATGCGGCAAACCAGGTCGCACTGTGTGACAACGTAACCTGGGCTATAAACTACTTTCTCTCTTTCAAGTCGCCAGAAGTGGACGGTGTCTTTCCAACCCTACGACAATGGGGACGGGACCTGATGCTTGTTCACCTGGTGCGCATCTACCGGGCATGTATCGCTTTTTGATATACCGGGTGACAATGAGACTAGGGCCATGCTTATATCTTCTTTATTTTTGAATCGATTTGGATAAAATTTTATACCAAGATATTAGACATAATTTCTGATTAGCCGATAGATATAGTCAAAATGGCTGACTTCCTGTTTTACCGGAAATGATACCAACTTTGATTTTTTAAATGGAACATTCTGTATATTTTATGTTTTTCTGATTCTATGAGTCAAATTACATATAATAGTCTTGCGAAATTTTAATTTTTTTAAACAAAAAAATTATTTTTTCAATTTTTATTTTTTACCATAGAAGGCCTTGACTTGGAATTTTTTTTCTAATTGACTCTATCAACTCTTAATAATAGCTATTTCATCAATAAGGTCAATAACAAACCTTTAATAAAAGAATATAATTTGCAAAACCCGTTTTTTAAGAAAAAGTCACTTTTTTTAAATGGCACCTACTAAGGGCCATCCGGCCATTAGATAGAAAATGCAATTACCAATCTAACGATATGCATCATGCACTACTTGATCTTTATCTGAAACTGAAAATTTATAAAAAAAATAAATTTTTTGTTTAAAAAAATTGAAATTTGGCAAGACTATTATATTTATGTAATTTGACTCGTAGATGCAAAAAAATATAAAATATACACGGTGTTCTATTTAAAAAAACAAAGTTAGTATCATTTCCGGTAAAACCGAAAGTCAGCCATTTTGACTATATCTATCGGCCAATCAGAAGTTATGTCTAGTATATTGGTATAAAATTTTATCCAAATCGATTCATAAATAAAGAAGATATAAGCATGGCCCTAGTCTCATTGTCACCCGGTATACCGAAGAGCTGGAGAGAAGGGAATATAGTTCTTATACCTAAACCAGGGCGTACAGATTATACCCACACCAAATCATATCGTCCCATTAGTCTTACATCCTTCTTACTAAAGACGTTTAAGAGACTTTGTGAGAGATAAATACGGGAAAGGGTGCTGGTTTTACACCCATTGCACCTGAACCAACACGCCTATATCTCAGGGATATCTACTGAATTGGCGGTACATGTTGTAGTGAACCGGACTGAGAGATCGCTAGACAATAATGGTAGATTCTATTATAAGTGAGAGAAATACATCATTATTTGCGAGTGAGAATTTTGAATCGCGGGTGCCCCAGCACGAGCGATACAATTTCTCACGAGCTTATAATGGCATTTCGCAAGTGTGATATACGACGTTTTATCTTACAGTAGCAATTCGTATGCCTAAACAGTTTGAGCCGTCAGAATATGTCGCAAAACAGACAATAAATAATTACAGTAGCACCTATTACCATACATTATACAACTGTTTTCAGTGACTAAATGAAGTTTTATTCACTAGTGAGTATAAAATACATTATACAACTGTTTTCAGTGACTGAAAACAGTTGTATAATGTATAGTAATAGCTGCTACTGTAAGATAAAATGTTTTCATTGATATTGAAGGAGCCATCGACAAGACTTCCTTTAAAAGCATTAACTCTGCCTTACGCATACATGGTGTGGCACCGTTCACTCTGTGAATAAATAAAACACATGATTACGATGAGAGCAGTACAATTTAATATAGGAGACAACTCCATTATACTACCTCCCTCTACAATAAGCATTCAATTGACAATTTAATGTCTATGAAAATGCCGGGTTTAACCAGCATACAGATATATCCATCTTTACTGACGAATTTAAAACAAAGCATGTAACGGATGTCGGAGTGTTCTCTGATAATCTGAACCTCCGCCAAAGCATACCACTAGGCAAAATGGCCACTGTTTTCCAAGCGGAGGTAATTGGAATAATGCATGATGCAAAAGCAATTCTTGAAAAGAAAATCGAGAATCAATGTATTGATATCTTCAGTGGCAGGCTCTACTAGCTCTGGGCGGTTGCAAAATTACCTCAGGTGTGGTACTGCAGCGCCGTGAATTTCTCGAGGATATTTCAAAAAAATAATGTTATTTCCCTTGTATGGATGAAAGGAGATGACGGCAACTACGCCAATGAGGAGGTCTATGCGACTGCGAGACTGGCTTCCGAACAACTTCTCTGTGGGCCAGAACCCGTAATGCCTATATCCCTGACAACATTAAGCTCTATGCTGTGTCAAAAAACCTTAAACAGCTTCATACGAAGATGGGTTAATATGCAAATCTGTCGTCAAGCAAGCGCTGATATTACAGCGCCCTCACCAAAGTTAGCCAAATATTGCTTGCAACTGTATCAAAGGAACCTTCGACTAATCGTGAGTATCCTATCTGGATACTGCACTCTAAACCAACATATGCACAGGATGGGACTGGTCGACAGACCAAACTGTCGCGGATACAACGAGGATGACGAGACAGCAGAACACGTTCTGTGCCACTGTCCAGCTCTCGCAAGAGTCAGAGGATCCATTGGAATTCTGGCCCGATATGATCAGAATCAGCAACATTCCAGTTGCGGTCGTCCTTAAGTACATTCAAAGGATTGGATGGCTTGTTACGGTATTAAATTAGCCTTAGGACACTCACGGATGGCGAGTATCGAGTACTAAACAAGTCCCGAGAAATCGTTAAAACAGGCTAAAGGCCTAGGCTCGAATGCGCTCAGGGAGATGGCGTGGTTCAAAACGGTTCAAGCGTGTAGAGGTATATACAGGGTATTGTTAAAGAAATGGGCGCCACCAGATCCAACTCAAGATACCCACGTTTAACCGGACCTGGAGTATTAAACGGGGCGGGAAGTACTAAAATAACTATTTGGGAAGAATACTCAAATAACTATTTCGGGAGCCACGATGCAACGACAGTCACAAACACCTACCTGGAATCCTCATCCGCCACGTCCTGGCCTCACGTTACAATAGTCGTAACACAGTGACACAGTCACCCTCTAAACAGACATGCACAAGCCCCAAAAGGGCACAGAATAAGACGGTATGGTTAATACATCTATTGGGCCACTCCAGTTACCTAACAAATAACATACAACAAGTTACAGATTTATGCGACACGTATGACGGCTCGTAAGATTGGCTTATAGGGTACGCCCAGATGGTAAAGCGCTTTATCTAAAGATTGCGGTGCGTAGCTGAGCCGAACATCAATTCCAGGCCGAATGAGGTGAAACGTCGATTTAGGCCCCAACGGGCATGACGCGCCAGTCTAAAACCTGAACTTGAGTTCTAGTCACCAGTACGCCTTGTCCTACAGAAATACAGCCGCTTCGTAGCACAATATGTTCACATACAATGATCATTTTTAGTTAGAGTGTACTCTACATTACTGATTTATTTACAGAAATACAAGCCGCTTCGCAGCACAAGATGTTCAAACACAACGACAAATTTTGGTTATGGTGTACTCTGGCATTATTCATGAATGCGGCAACAGATCACATCAGGCTTGCAGCACAGAATGCGAGTTCGCGACGTTACATTTGAAACAGAGGGTACCCTGGCACTATTAGTTAAATTCACTGCAACAAAGCGGTCTGACTGCACAGACTGGTAGCACACAACGTTGGATTTTACACAGAGTGTACTACTGCATTACTTCAGCGGCAGTCGCCGGTTTTAAAAGGGTTAAGTTACAGAAACATGCGATCGAACTAGTCTATTGCACAATTTTACCTGTTTCACGGCTTCAGCCTGCAGTGGAGCTAGCATCCAAGCAGCTACAGTACTTAGGTCGCACCTGGGTGTATGTGACAAGAGTCGAAAGACGACGAAATCCCCCTAAGCTCCTCTATGCAGAGTGAATGGCGATACGGGCCCCCTCGGCCATCACGCCGAATAGCATGGTAGTTGTTTGGGAAGTTTCCGGAACAGGATCCTGCCTACAGACGGCAGCGTAAACTTGGTTTTAACAAACCTACATGAGAATGGAACTTCTACAACGATATACCACGGGCTTCCTCACGCCCACACGTACACCACGACCTTTCGAAACAGCGTCACGTCACCGACTCTTCTGCGTAAAACGCGCTCGTGAGGCCAACACCTGCCATCCGAGGCTGCGATGTCCAATCAGGGCATCGCGCGCGAAACCAGTCGATAGACCCGTCCCCGCTCACCGACGAAAATAACAAAGCTGTCCTTGTCGCTCTCGCAATTTGAATTTTAAATATTCGAAAATCGAGACGCTTATAACTGCTGAAACCTACAGCTGCGAGACGTGACTAAACTAGGGCTGTACAAATGCTATGAATTATTACTCTTGGAATCCAGGGGTGTACAAAATTATTATGAGATGAACTATGTCTAAAATGGATTTGAAATACAGCCAAGAATGCTCTGAAGGCTTAGGTAGTTAATTTAATTACTAAAAAAAACAAAATGGCCTGACAGGCTTGAGTGATACCCAACTTGAAGAGCTGCTGGGAGGTAGCACCATGGTCCCATTTAATGCGACCTAAGTGCGTGTGAGGTAACTCACCCTCCATATTTAATCCAGAAGCGCACACACCAACGAAAATCAAATGGAACTAGAGATCCTGTATATAATTTACTAAGAGTTGGGTAAATAGCCTAACAAACATTTTTTATCCAAAATACATATTTGGCATATGTCGAAAGTCGAACAAAGAGGTTATGGGAACCAATCTTGCTAACTTGCTTTTAATGAAAGAGTTTTCAAAGCATTGACCATTCTTAGGATCTCTAGAAGTGGTTTTTTCAACGAGCGAAGCGAGTAATATCGAACAATAATGACTCCTTCTCATTAATTTGCAAAGCGTTAGTCGTGCTGATGATTCTACTCGATTAGACACATACCTATAAACGATATAAGCTCTCGAGAAAGAGTAGATTCTGTAAGAATAGTTTGGATTGAGTTTGAACACAATAAGATCGATCGAAACACTAAACTGAGAGCTGGCCAAGCATTCTCAATTTTTTCCATTTCAGAGTGTCGATTTTCTCATTATAGAAATATTGATCTGAATTTTAAAGTACTAATAATCAATCAGATTCTGACTAGTTATAAAATCTATTAAAAAATTACTTTTTTACTGTCACCAATGCTAACATGAAAAAATAGTAAACTCCGACAAGGAATAGAAAGGTATAATTTTTCCCAAAGTGTGAGTTTGAAGCCTAAAGGCGAAGCCCTAGTACTACAAATACACAGAGGGAAAAATGACGTTCTCTCCTGCCGTGTATATACTATTTTTTCCACGATCGGAATGAGAACAACACGAAACAAGTATTTTCGAAACTAAGGCATATCGGTAAACCAAAAATATCCTTCATCAGGAGGAAAAAGAAAAAAGAGCACGGTAGCTCAACGTGTTAACCACGCCAGAGGCGAAACTCTTTTTGCAAGGAAAGGGATACAAGAGCACGGTAACTCAAGGTGTAAACCACGTCAGAGGCTAAACTCGACTAACGCTCGGAAGGAGAAAGGCGAGAATTTATATTCAAGCGCCGTCGCAGTTCAGCAAATGCCGTCGCGGTTCAGTGGCGGTAGGCGGGGATTAGGAATTAGCACTTTCCACATAGAAGGAAGGGGAAAGCCTTCGTCCCGATTCAGATGTTAGGGAGTTTGTAAATCTCAATGGCTTCGCGAATCTTTTTGCTAAAGTTGGCTAGAGTTGGCTGATGATGAAAAGAGACCCAACTTGAGACAGCGCTGGTGCTTAGAAATGCGAGTTTTCACTAAACGTCCTGTCTATGTATACAGCATTACAAGAGCAAGGGACTCTATAAACACCTTTAGAGGACATAGTATTTAATTTATCTTTAAGTGAAGGAAGAACCTGTGAAACTTTGCTCTGGGATTTGAATACTGTTTTAATGTTTTGTTTTCAAAGAAACTTTCCAACGCGATCGGTGACTTGGTGGATATAGGTAAGAAAGCCTATTATTGCAGGAGGATCGGTTTTTGGAGGTTTGGGTGGCCGTGGATGAAGATGGCGATTGATGGCAGACTGTATATCCGTAGCACAGTAACCGTTATTCCTAAGTGCTTTCCGAATGTGGTTTAATTCAGCGTGGACATTATCGGGCTAGGATATGGATACAGCCCGGTGTACAAGCGAATTGATGACTGAAAGTTTTTGTGTAGGATGATGGTGGGAATCGGCATGCAGATAGCGATCAGTGTGAGTGGGTTTGCGATATACAGAATGACCAAGTTTGCCGTTAGGTTGACGAGAAACCTGTGCATCTAAGAAAGGAAGGAAGCCGTTACTTTCTATCCCCATGGTAAAGTTAATGTCTGGATGTTGACTATTGAGATGATTTAAGAAGACGGGTAACGTGTCTTTACCGTGTAGCCAAATAATAAAGGTATCGTCGACGTATCGGAACCAAACCTTGGGTTTCAATTCTGAAGATTCCAGAGCTAAGGTTTTGAAAGCTTCCATGAAGATATTGGCAACGACAGGTGAAAGAGGAGAAACCATGGCCGCACCAGACATTTGTTTAAAGAACTGGCCTTGAAATAGGAAATAAGTGGAAGAAAGACAGTTTTCTATAAGGACAGACAGACTTGAAGACGTCTGCCCATGCTCTGATAACAACTGTTGGATTATGACTATGGAATCGGAAATAGGAACTTTAGTAAATAGGGAAGTGACATCGAAACTCACAAGTAAATCCTCAGGTTCAACGCTTATATTGGATATAAATTCAACGAAATGGGCTGACTTGCGAACATACGAGGAAGACTTACTAGTAAACTTTCTGAGGATAGTGGTTAGGTATTTAGCTAATGAGTAAGTAGGAGAATCTATAGTGCTGACAATGGGCCTGAGGGGGATGTCTGGTTTATGAATTTTGGGAAGACCATAGAGCCGAGAAGGCTTTGAAGCACGAGGAATCAACCTACGTTGAATATCAGTGGGAAGATCTAAAGATTTTATGAGAGAAGTGACTTCCCGTTCGATTTTGGAAGTTGGGTCCCGAGAAAGTCTGGCATAAGAAAAATCTTGGAGTAAAGACTTAACCTTAGTGGTGTACTCAGTTTGATCTATAACTACCGTAGCATTACCTTTATCAGCGAACAAAATTGAGATGTCGGAATTGGAACGTAAGGTTTTGAGAGCATTCCTTTCGTTTTTTGTAATGTTACTTTTAGGAGGTGTAGATGATCGTCAACACCTAACAGTTGCAAAGCGGATAAGATTGGCAACGTCTTTAGGAAGCGTTCTCACAGAATATTCTACCGAACTAATAATCTCCTCCGTAGGAATGCTTTTGCGGGCTAACGAAAAATTCAAACCTTTGGAAAGTATAGAATTTTCGTTAGGAGAGAGGGCATAAGAAGAAATATTTATGGCCGTCTTAGAACCACTTTGATCTGTAGAGACCTTAATCGATGACATCAAGGAATGAAACTTACGAAGAAGAGTCGCAGTTGTCAATTCTATGTTTTGTTTGGGCCTTGGTGTGTAGGTGACTTAATCGAAGAGAGACCAGTCAAGAAAGCTGAGAGTATTGGACAATTCTAAACGAAGATCTAATAATTGTTTGGAAACGGTAAGGCAAGGATTAGATCGACGAAGGATTTTTTGAGAAGAATGCGTTGAAATGTGAAGGTATGATCTTGTTGTCACGACAACGAGAAAGAAATGCTAAAGTACAAAGGAGTTTATGTGACTTATGTCGAAGTTTGGAAAAGGTAGAGGCTTTAAGAGAAATATCCTCCCCGTAGAGGTTATTGAAATGATTTCGGAGTTTTTCACGGCCATTGTCGTTAAGTAAAAAAAACGACTTCCGGGATTGGACCGTGTTATTATTGAGGTCGAAAAACTCAACGTTTCGCCCACTTTCGTAAGAGGCTTCATCAAAAGAGCACGGTAACTCAAAGTTGAGTTACTGTGCTTTTTTGGATTTTTCCTCCGGGTTGAGTTACCGTGCTCTTTTTGCTTTTTCCTCCTGATGAAGCCTCTTACGATAGTGGGCGAAACGTTGAATTCTTCGACCTCAATAATGACACGGTCCAATCCCGTAAGTCGTTTTTTTACTTAATGACAATGCCCGTGAAAGCCTCCGAAATCATCAGAATTATGCTGCAATATTGGAATTATGTTATTTTACGAATACCATGACAACAGACATTTTCATATTGTTTCATATTGTTCATTTTCTCCGTAGAGAGAAAATGTGTTCTTTCTAACACAGTTTTTGTAACCTAGAAACTGATTTCTATTCTCGGTTGTGGAAAAATTTGATTTTTCGGCAGTCGTATATGTAGTCCAACGTGCGAAGCGACAAGTATTTAGATATCATCAGAAACTACCATAACTAGAATGAGCATTTTTTCTTTAGAATTCATAGCTTATTTTAAAAGTTGTAGCATTTTTATGTAGGTACCTACTTATTATTAATCACTACGGCTGTTCAATAGAGAGGACGAGAACGACCAAAAGCAAGATGGCAAGACGAAATTCTAAACCACTTGGGCCCGGGACGATGACCTCAATGTGATGTTTTCTCTCTTAAGCTAATTATGTTTGTATGATAGCGGATAAATGTAGACTAAAATTGTTTTTTACATAAATTATTCATGTGTACAGGGTGGTAATTAAGTACGTAGACAAACTTTAAGGGGTGATTCCTAGATAAAAAGTCCATACAAACATTGGACCTAAACGGCTTCGTTTTCAAGATACAGGATGTTGAAGTTAACAAAATTTTTTTTTTCAAAAATCTGGAAAACGCCTAGAGGTATTCAAATGAAACTAGGTGTAGGTTAGTATTTCATAAAGTGGCATTGCTTGGCCAAAATAAATTTAATTTATTTTCACCATCGGGACCACCTCAGTTGCCTTATTTTAGACAAATCTGGTATGCCACTGTTTTTAAGCCAATACAACAAGTTTTTTAGCTTCATCCACTGAAACTATACAAAAGATGTATCTTTTATTTTTTTGATAGAATAAACCTTTTTCGAGAAAAACGGAAAAATCTGTAGCAGCAAGTTTGTTCGTTGGTTGTTAATGGGACCTAAACGGCTTCGTTTTCAAAATACAGTTTAAAGAAGTTAAAAAAATATTATTTAATAAAAAATAATCTTACAATAGCTACAGCATTTTATTCTTTATCATTTCTTGCTAATTACAACTTAATAAAAGGGAGATATCATTAGATATCGATTTTGATATTTTTATTTAAAAACATATTTTTGCACAAAAGGCGCGCTCCAACTTTGTATCCCGAATCCGGGGCAAGTTGAGCATTGTACCGCCAGATGCAAGCACATAAAGCACCAGTCTTTACACCGCAAGGTAAGATGAGGTTATCGACAATACAATACATAATTTTGTATTTTTGTTATTGTTTATTATTCTGTATGTTTTATTTTATTCAAATTCTATCACTGTTTATGATACATTTACTATTTTGTATAATAAAACAATATTTTTAAAAATCTGGTGGGATACACTCACACAACTTCCTTTTACAGTGATCTTAAAATTAGCCAAAAATTTGATTTTTAATTTTTAAGCATTTGTCAAAAATTTTGAAAAATTACAAATTCTACAAAAACGGTACAAAATAAAGCGTTAGTTGAAGAGACAAATTTTCTCTAAAATTTTAAGCTGAATTCAAGAATGCAATAATATACCGGGTGTTATATTTAAAATAGGAGTTAATAACAGAAAATAGAAAAAAAAAGAAAACCATTTTAGAAGTATTCAACTGGAAAATCATCTATCTCACATCAATACACATTAAAAATGTAATTTAAAAAAATCATTAGAGTCGTTTTTGAAAAAATCGAACAAAACTGAAAAATCACAACGTAAACACCATAATTCCGGTTATGCGATTTTATTCAAAAGCTTGCTATCGCACGTACACAACTTCCTTTTACAGTGATCTTATAATTGGCCAAAAAATTGATTTTAAATTTTAAGCATTTGCCAAAAATTTTAAAAAATTACAAATTCTACAAAAACGGTGCAAAATAGAACGTTAGGTGAAGAGACAAATTTTCTCTAGAATTTTAAGCTGAATTCAAAAATGTAATAATATACCCGGTGTTCTATTTAAAATAGGAGTTAATAAAAAATAGAAAAGAAAACAAAAGAAACCCATTTTAGAAGTATTCAAATGGAAAACCACCTATCTGACATCAATACACATTAAAAATCGAAAAATACTGAAAAATCACAAGAGTAAACACCTACTTCCGGTTATTTTCTTCAAAAGCTTGGTGTCGCATCTACATAGTACACAAAACTTATATATAACTTCAACCCCATACCTCTTTTCGTTTTTGAGATATTCTGTTCACAGGCACACAGACACACACACACACAGACAGACCAATGAAAAAAATATGTTTTTTGGGTTCAAGGGACGTGAAGATCTGTTGAAAACTCAATTTCGAATTTTTGGGGCGGATCCAATACTTCCTTTATTGTAAAAGGAAGTAATAATGGAATTCTGGTGGATTTTGTTACCCCATTTAGTGGAACTGAATTTCCCAGTGTTGGCGACACTGGTGGGGTTACATTATCTATTGTTATTGTTTTGTGTCTATTGTCCCAGTCAGTGTTGCCAGATTCCGGGATTTATCACAAATTTGGTGAATTTAAAGCCGTTTGTGCGGCACGATTTGTTACATAGTCGCAAGTCGCAAATTTGGTGATTTATTATTTTGCAAAAAACATTATTTTCCCGTAAGCCATAACCACCGACCACCATGGCCCTTTCGCGTTCTAGTAATCACGGGTCACGCCACCGGCAACCGGGGAAACAAGAGCTTGATGAAGTTTTGTGAAGAAAATGTGGTGTAATCAAGTAATAAACTTTCTTTTAAAAAATGCGTTATTATTATTATTATTAAGGTGTTCCCTGAGCTGCGACTTTTAAATAGATTTGGCGACATCTGATGACCGCGTTGGTGACTTAAGACGGGGACCGCTGCACTTTTTCCTATGAGATGGCAGCACCATAGAAACAACACGGTATTTTAAAATCTGTTAGACGTCGTTCACAGTTAAAATTAACCAATTATTTTCATATACAGTGTGGTCCATTAAGTGTGCAACAAATGGGAATTTTTTTTATTAGTTGTACAATCGAAATTTAAATATTGCCAAAAGTTAGTGCATGTGCGATAACCATCTCAGATGCCCTTAGAATGGCTTCAAGTCAAACAATATACAGGGCAGGACAAAAAATATGAAATTCGTTCAAGAACAAAGTTACCTTATTTAAAAAATATAGCAAAATTTTATTGAGAAAAGTTGTTTAGAATTAAAAGTTATGCTCAAATACAAAGTCACGGCCTCCTATTCGAATTTTGATTCTTTTTTGGAAAATTTTGTATTACCCCCGTATGATACATATTTTTATTATTTTGATTTTATATGTATTTAAAGTAGCCACAACCACATCCCTTTTAAATAACTTTTATCAACTTGAAGCGTATTTGTAAAATTTACTTGGATTTATATTTTTTTAGGTAACCGTCCACTTCATGTTTGTTGCAACGATATTTAACAGAACTTTAGAATTTCGCAAATATTCTTTTTAACAAGGCAAATGCTTTACTAATAATAATTTACATATGAAAAACTCTTAATAAAATCAGAATAATAAAAATATGTATCATACGGGGATAATACAAAATTTTACAAAAAAAGAATCAAAATTCGAATAGGAGGCCGTGATTTTGTATTTGAGCATAACTTTTGATTCTAAACAACTTTTCTCAATAAAATTTTGCTATATTTTTTTAAATAAGGTAACTTTATTCTTGAACGAATTACATATTTTTTGTTCTGCCCTGTATATTGTTTGACTTGAAGCCATTCTAAGGGCATCTGATATGGTTATCAAACATGCACTAACTTTTAGCGGTATTTAAATTTTGGTTTTACAACTAATAAAAAAATGTCCCATTTGTTGCACACTTAATGGACCACACTGTATATTGTTAGAAAACAACACGCTGAAGGCTGGTCATCCATTGGAAGCGTAGTCGCGCGACTGGGAGGTAGCGCGTATACGTCCGCATACGCGCGACTAATGCCACTATACTAAATGTAAGTTAACAGCATCCACTGTAAGCGACCTTGAGCAACCGGGTTCATCGACTGCAGGCGACTGGCGACCGATCCGCGTAAAATGGGATTAGTCGCTTATTAATCGTCTGTGCTCTATTGCGTGTTCATTGTTGATATGGAGATGGACAACGAAAGACTGATTAGTGCCATTCGTGAGAAGTCCCCGTTGTGGGATATGAAAGATAAAAGATATCATTGTCGTGATGTTCAGAGGAAACTATGGGCAAAGGTTGGGGAAGAACTAGGTGCTGATGGTAAGGAACTAATTTATTATAATAATATTAATCTAACAGGCGTTTTTTATTTCCAAGTAAAAAATTCCATATTACTGTTATTATTGTTTAATATATGTTTTAACAAAATATGATTACTAAATAAGCAAAGGATGAAATCAAATAAAATATTGAGGCAAACACATAGATAAAATACTGTCAATACATAAAAGTGTGCACATACATTTTTTTAAGCGTTTGCTTCGTGTTCACAAAAATATGCTGTAAATTTTTCTCTGATCACATAAGCGGTAGTGACGCTTCTGTTTTCACCAAGGGAGGCAAATCTGGCTTGTGCATTGCTGGTTTTTGACTGTTGAGGTAGTAACACAGGTTGTGGTTCACCTTCTTTGTCGATTATAATGTTGTGCAGCAAACATATACATTTAACAATATCATCTACAAAATTTGGCTCTACCTCAATGCCTCTTTGAAGCACTCGCCATTTGGCGCTAATTATACCAAAGGCACATTCAATAACTTGCCGTGCTTTTGAAAGACGCTTATTAAAAATGATTTGTGAAGGTCCAAGTTGTAGTGCAGGAAAAGGTCGCATCAAATAAGTTTTTAGGGGATAGGCTTCATCTCCCAAAAGAACACGCGGAACTTTAATATTCGTTCCAGGCAGTGTGGTATACCGTTTATTACCTAACTCGTTTCTTTCAAGTCTTCTATAGAGATAGGAATTGGAAAACACGCCACCATCACTCTCCTTGCCGTATCCTCCTGTATCAATGGTAATGAACTTATAATCGGGTCCTGCAACACCTTGTAGCACAGTCGAAAAGAAATGTTTGTAATTTCTGAACATGCTGCCTGAATGGTACGGATTTCGTATGCGTATATGTTTTCCATCGATGCACCCAACACAATTAGGAAATTTCCACTTTCGCCAAAAACCTTCTATTATTGAATCCAATTGTTCATCTGTAGGAGGGAACGGCATGTGTACAATGTTCAAGTGCTCCCAAATAGCTCTGCATGTTTCTTTAACTATTCTTCCTACTGTTGCATCTGACATCCTAAAAGAATACCCCAAAGTCTTGAATGAAGAACCTGTGGCCAAGTATCTGTAACAAAACATAACAAAATATGTACTACTGACTTGTCTTATTACATAGTTCATTCCTTTGCATGAATTAACATATGAATTCTAATGCAACATGTGTGTTTATTGAGCAATATAATACTACAAATACATGTATTGTTATCAAAACTGTAATGTTCTGTTTTAGTTAGTGAAGTAAAGAAAAAGTGGAAAGGGCTGCGCGATGTATTTAGAAGAGAGTATAAAAAAGTTTTTAAGTCTGGAGATGAAGCACCGGAGGAAGGTTCGTCTTCATGGCCGTTTTTTGACCAAATGATGTTCCTTTCCGACATAATTGAACCACGGCAGCTCAAAGGAAACGTTGCCTCTCCAGAAAATACTCCTTCTGAGAACGATGATGGAGATATTATAGCAGGTGATAATTTGTCTGAGTCGCAAACATCTAACATAATTGCCAGTAATCCCGGTAATACCTCATCGGGTGAAATTACGCAGATGGGGCCTCCTCCACCTGCAGGTACTCATCAGAAACGTAAACTACAACATGATACACAACCAAACAATGCTGATGTTCCTTCTGTTGGGCCTCCAACACCTACAACTAAGAATTATAAGCGTAAAAAAATAAATCTACCCGACAACACGGTTGATGACAGATTTCTAGAAATTGAGAGGGCTAAATTACAATTATTTACCGAACATGCTTCTAACAAACAAGGGGACAGCGAATATCAGTTTTTAGTGAGCCTCCTTCCATACCTAAAAAGAGTTCCCGAACATCGTAAATTGACTGTACGAAATAAACTTCAGCAAGTTCTTATTGATGAAGAAGAGGTATACAACAGATCTTCGCAGACACCGTCTCTTTACACAACATCACCATCTCCGAGGTCTTGGACCACAGAAGCAAGTGTACCGTTAACATCATGGACGGCTGAAACATCTGATGCAGTGACAGGCGACATTAATCCAAGTATGGGACAGTATTTCGGAACTTTTTCAAGCACCCAAGAGGCGTGTTATGTAGGAGTACCACCAATAAGTAGTAATAAGAATTAAACGAGTTTTGTACTTGCGGTGTACCTACTATTATTTTTTCTCTTCACACTTTTTAATTTCGTTTTTATGACAAATAGTTATTACCTCCGTTGTTGTAGTGCATCACTATTTGAATAATAATATCTACAGAAGTTGTACTTTTATGATTCTGTCTAACTTAATAAAGATATTTGATAAATAAATTGCTTTACTCACCTTAGAGTCACAGTTAAACGTTCCGCAGGTGTTATTGCTTCCCTGAAATTTGAATATTTAATGATCGATGAGTCTATAGCACTCAAAATGTATTGAAATGTCTCCGGACACATTCGATAATAATCAAAAAAATTGTGCGGATTATTCAACAAATCGTCATGCAGGTGGTGGAACTCTCCAAGTTCATTCCTTCTACTAAGTATCTCATTCACCCAACACGAACGTCTTTTTTTACGACGACAAGCTCGCAAGCGCCACATATAGGAATTCTCTAAAAAGTACAGGTCTTGCACATCCATTGTATACGATTTTCTCAATACACAACCACTTTCTTCTTCGGATTGCAGTCGCAAACTATGCAATATAGTCACCTGCAGTGGATGATACCAATCGCTCAGTCGCACTGTCGCTCATATACTGACGTATACGCGCTACCTCCCAGTCGCGCGGCTACGCTTCCAATGGATGACCAGCCGAAGGGTGTGATCAAATTTTTACCTGGATGTGAAGTCAAATAACAGAAATATTAAATAAATAAAATATAAATATTTGAATTTCTTTTTGGTTCAAACTGGACATGTTAATAGCTTATTCCCTAGATAATGTTATTATAAAACTAATTGTGGAATATAAACCACATTGGTAGACAAATAAACCTAAACGACAGATTTTATTGCGAGAATTGTGACACTGGAAAATACGTTCGTCATAATAGCTGCCCTAAACTTGGGCAACTGTTTGATAGATGGCGCCGTCAACTGTTCTGTGACGTCACATGACATGCCTGGTGATTTGTGATTTTTGTTATGTAAATGGAATCGTTCCAGCGGCAAAATTTTGCGCGTTTAGTTCAAAATTTGAATTGAAACAGCGGTAAAACTGAAATGCGTTTGGCTTATGATGAAGGAATGGGGACACAGTGTGCTACCTAAAACTCATTATCAAGTTAGAAGTTTCGTTTGGACATGCAGAGGACGATGGCGGGAAATTTAAACTTTGCAATGTACTGGCAAATGCCTGAATTTATTGATGAAGATAAAATATTGAAAAATACAGGTTTGCTTATGAGCATCTTAACGGTTGACCGCCTCGTTTTGGAAATCAAACTCGTATCGTGAAAATGCTCGTAATCAAACTTGTATCGTTAATATCTGTAACATACCATTAATGGAAAATAATAAGAGACTTTCTAGCCGCATTATAACACAGAGAAAATAACAAAAACGGAAAGCATCTATTATTACACTACTTTATTTTCAATACATCAGTTTCAAAGATTGATAGTAAATACAGCGTGATTGAGGAGGTCACCGTCCTGGGCCTAAGTGGTTGACATTTTCGTTTGCCATCTTGCTTTTGATCGTTTTCGTCGTTTCTATTGAACAAAGATAGTAATTAATAATAAGTACATAAAAATGCTACAAATTTTAACATAAGCTATGAATTAAAAGAAAAAATGCTCATTCTATTTATGGTAGTTTCTGATGAAAATACTTTCTAGATTACAAAAATTGTGACAGAAAGAACACATTCTCTCTCTACGGAGAAAATGAACAATATGAAACAATATGAAAATTTCTGGTGTCATGGTATTCGTAAAATAACACAATTCAAATGCTGCTAAATATTGCAGCATAATTCTGATTTACCGAAATGCCGGAGTTCCAAAAATACTTGTTTCGTGTTGTTCTGATCCCGCTCGTGAAAAAAATAGTATATACACGGCAGGACAGAACGTCATTGTTCCCTCTGTGTATTTGTAGTCCTAGGCCTTCGCCCTTGGGCCTCAAACTCACACCTTGGGAAAAATTATAGTTTTCTCTTCCTTGTTGGAATCTATTTTTTCTTGTTAGAATTGGTGACAGTAAAAAAGTAATTTCTCAATGTTTTATAACTATTCAAAATCTGATTGATAAATTCAGATCAATATTTCTATAATGAGAAAATGGATACTCTGAAATGGAAAAAAAATTGAGAATGCTTGGCCAGCTCTCAATTCGGTGTTTCGATCGATCTTATTGTGTTCAAACTCAATCCAATCTATTCTTACAGCATCTACATGTGTCTAATCGAGTAGAATTATCAGCACGACTAGCGCTTCGCAAATTAATGAGAAGGAGTCATTATTGTTCGATATTACTGTAAACCACGAACAGATGGAATTATCTAAAAAAATTGAACATGTTTTGAGAATGCTTGGCCAGCTCTCGTTTCAATGTTTCGATCGATCTTAATGTATTTAACTCAATCCAATCTATTCTTACAGCATCTACATGTGTCTAATCGAGTAGAATTATCAGCACGACTAGCGCTTCGCAAATTAATGAGAAGGAGTCATTATTATTCGATATTACTGTAAACCACGAACAGATGGAATTATCTATAAGAATTGAACGTGTTTGGAGAATGCTTGGCCAGCTCTCGTTTCGATGTTTCGATCAATCTTAATGTATTTAACTCAATCCAATCTATTCATTGTAAATAGATGGAAGAATTATCTAAAAAAACTGAACTTGTTTTTTAGTTAACTCAATCCAGTCTATTGTAAATAGATGGAAGAATTATCTAAAAAAACTTGTTTTGTTATTTAACTCAATCCAATCTATTCATTGTAAATAGATGGAAGAATTATCTAAAAAAACTGAACTTGTTTTTTATTTAACTCAATCCAATCTATTGTAAATAGATGGAAGAATTATCTAAAAAAACTTGTTTTATTATTTAACTCAATCCAATCTATTCATTGTAAATAGATGGAAGAATTATCTAAAAAAACCGAACTTGTTTTTTAGTTAACTCAATCCAATCTATTGTAAATAGATGGAAGAATTATCTAAAAAAACTTGTTTTGTTATTTAACTCAATCCAATCTATTCACTGTAAATAGATGGAAGAATTATCTAAAAAAACTGAACTTGTTTTTTAGTTAACTCAATCCAATCTATTGTAAATAGATGGAAGAATTATCTAAAAAAACTTGTTTTGTTATTTAACTCAATCCAATCTATTCATTGTAAATAGATGGAAGAATTATCTAAAAAAACTGAACTTGTTTTTTAGTTAACTCAATCCAATCTATTGTAAATAGATGGAAGAATTATCTAAAAAAACTTGTTTTGTTATTTAACTCAATCCAATCTATTCATTGTAAATAGATGGAAGAATTATCTAAAAAAACTGAACTTGTTTTTTATTTAACTCAATCCAATCTATTGTAGATAGATGGAAGAATTATCTAAAAAAACTTGTTTTGTTATTTAACTCAATCCTCTATTCATTGTAAATAGACGGAAGAATTATCTTTAAAAAAACGGAAAATATTTTGAGAAGCTCTACGTTTGAACACATGATTCTAGTTCTGTAGCGAGAGACTCTAGCTATCACGCTATAGAACCTTCCTTTGTAACTGTACAAAGCTTATTTAAAAACACTACAAATTATGTATGTATGTATAATCTGTAACCTCATTTACCTTGCGGTGTAGAGGCTGGTGCTTTATTTATTTATTTTTATTTATTTATTTAATGTACAGGCAGCAGTAGAAAACTGATAATGCCCGAATCTCGTACAAATTTGTGTTTAAATATAATTATCTAAAATAAGTGTAACAATGTGTATATATATAATTTCGTTTCGTAGATTTATAGTTCGTTGCAACAATCCCAACCAATATCACAGTAGCCATCACAGTTATATTTGAGATAAATAATGATTGTATAGATTTTTAAATCGCAATAAAGAGGGCGCTGAAACCATTTCCCTTGGAAGGCTATTCCAGTGTTCCACGACCCGGTTAACTAGAATGTTTTTGTGGTTGTCATGTTTAAACTTGGACTTCTTGATTTTCATGTCATGTCCTCTCAAGTTCCGGGGGAGGGACATGTTGAAGAAACCAAGAAGTTCTGGGGAGTCGTAAGAACCTTTAAGGATCTTGTAAGTTTCGACGATGTCAGTACGTTGTCTTCTCGTGGATAGTGTAGCAATGTTTAGTTGTCTAAGTCGATCTTCATAAGGCAGGTTTCTGATATTTCGCACAAGTCTTGTAGCTTTTCGTTGGACTCGTTCCAGCGCTGAGATGTCTTTTGCATAGTAAGGACTCCAAACGCAGGAACCGTATTCTAGGAGTGGTAGGACATAGGTCTGATACAATTTGGTGAATGAGGCATTATCCAGGGATTTGAACGCTTTGCTCAGCAAAAACAGAGCTCTATTTGCCTTTTTAATTGTACAAGTTACATGTCCCTCCCATTTCAGATTGTCCTGTATTAATATACCCAAATCCTTAATGCTTTTAGTTTGTTGCAGCAGTTGTCCGTTGATGGAATATTGGTGATGCGGATTGTTTTTTCCTATGTGAAGAACAGCACATTTTGATTCGTTGAGTGGAATCAACCATTTCCGTGTTAAATCGACGACGTTGTCTAGGTCCTGTTGCAACTCACGATGGCTTACGAGGGGGTTGGAAAATATTTTAGTGTCGTCTGCATATAAGGAGAAGTTAGTTCTCGTGTCGCAGGTTATATCACTCGTATATAGGATGAACAATATTGGACCCAGGACAGATCCTTGAGGGACGCCACTCGTAGCAGCTCGGGTGGTGGAGGCGTGTCTACCAATCTTAACTCGAAATGTTCGGCCTGTAAGGAAAGATTCAAGCCACAATAACAGTTTACCTCGAATACCAAAGTGATGAAGTTTGTGCAATAGGCGTTTGTGGGGCACTCTATCGAAGGCTTTTGCAAAGTCTAAGTAGATCGCATCTGTCGGTTTACCATTGCCCAGATCTCTTATCCATCTTTGTGTGGTGTTGAGTAGATTAGTTACGGTGGATCTTCTGGGGATGAAGCCGTGCTGTTGAGGAGGAATGTGACGTGTTCGGCTAGCAAACTCAAGTAACCTGTTAGCAATAAGTCTTTCCATAACCTTGCACACCGCACTAGTTAAGCTGATAGGTCTATAGTTCGTCGGATCGAGTTTGTTACCCTTCTTGAAGATTGGCCTAATCACAGCCGTTTTCCAGTCAGAGGGAAGTTCGCCCGTGTCCAGGGAATTTCGGAAAATTGTAAGGAGTGCTGGTGCTAATTCGTTCGCACAATTTTTCAGCAAGATAGTTGGTATCAAGTCTGGGCCAGAGCTAGAATTTGCATTTAACGATTTCAAAATTTTAATTATATCAGCAATCTGAAAGGAGATGTCCTCAAGAAAGTGTGTTGCAGGGACTGAATCTACAGGGGGTAGCGGGCCATCCGGTTCTATAACGTTAAATTTTTCAAACTCGTTAGCGAAGGAATCAGCGATTTTTGCTAAGTCAGTGATGATCTCATGGTTGGCAGAGCGAAGAGCAGTTGGGTATTCAGCAGTAGAGGCCATTTGACGTCGAATATAAGCATATAGCTGTTTCCCACTGGCTTGTGCTATATTTTGCTCGTAGCGCTTTCGATTCGTTTGCAGGGTGTTATTTATTTCATTTTGGAGGGCTTTATACTTTTCATAGTAGAATGGGAGTTTCGTTCTGCGGTAGAGTGTCCAGATTTTATGTTTTTTATGTATTTTGCGTAGAGTGTATTGCGTGATCCATGGTTTGGTCCGATTTGGTGGTTTTGATTGCGCTGGCGAGTGACGGTTGCGAGTGTCCAAAGATAAGTTTTTGAGCAAATTCCAGGAATCGTTCAAACTTAGGTTTATGTTGATATTTTCCTGCAGAGATAGAGTAAGACTATTTTTTATGCTGACAAAGTCCGCTCGCCAGTAATTCTTTCGTTTTTCTGCGTGCCGAGAAACTGTATTCATTTGACATACTTGGAGTTCGGTAATAATTAAGGAGTGGTCACTGTTACCAATTGGCGCTAGAAGGGTGGGCGGCGATAAGGCGTTTTTATCATTTGTAAATATTAGATCAAGAGTGGAAGGTCTCTGCTTGTTCCTATGTCTGGTTGGATCCTTGACTAGTTGTGTAAATGGCGTATTATTGAAAGTACTGAGATATTCCCGAGCTATGGGGGTGGCATTTGCTGTAGTGGGGTGTGGCCAGGATAATGATGGAAGGTTAAAATCCCCGAAGATGATTGATGTTGTTTCGCGATCGCTAGCTTTCATAATTTGTTCCATAATAGCGATGTCCGCTTCAGTTGTAGTAGTTGTAGGGGGACGATATACGACACCAACCTCCAGCGTTAATTGTCTTATACGGATATCCAACCATAACGTCTCAGATCTAGCGTCGAACAGCTCGTCAATGTGAGTAACAGAGAGAATATCATCATTCGGGCCATTCTTCACATATATAGCTACGCCCCCCCTCTTCCATCTTGTCTGTCCTTGCGATATAGTGAGTATCCAGTCAGGTCTACCATGCAGTCGGGAATGTCGGGATTTAGCCATGTCTCAGACAGTATGACGATGTTTGGGTCATGTCGGAGAACCTCAACCTGGAATTGATCAAATTTTGCCAAGAGACTAGCAACGTTTGTGTACATTAGTTTGTATGGGGTTTCTACTGCTGCCTTGTGTAGTTTCCCGGGCGAGATTGACGTAGCTCTCCAGGTATAATTTTGGGGATTCCTCTCACATACTTGATGGTTGCGTTCTTGTCAGTTGCTTGGACTTCAATCAACTCTCTCCTAAGCTGGTTGAGGGTTTCGCGTTGTAGTGGGGTTTGATCACATTTTATAAGAATTGGAGGTGGCACGTTCTTACTGTTACGGAGTATTTCACGTGGTAGATCTGGGGAGTTGAACGAGACTTTGAGAGGTCTGTTTGTTGACGGATTACGTTTGCCGAGACGGGAATAATGTGCGTTTTCGAGCTGAACTGGTAAGGAAGGGAAGGAGGTAAGATTCATGTCACTGTGTCGCAGTAATGAAGTAACTTTCTCACGATCATCCTTCTTTCTGGCATCAGCATCCACATTTGTGCTCTCTGTGACACCGTACAGTATAACATTCTTGGCTCGGCGAGCACGTTCCTCGATTTCCTCAATAGTGGCACGAGTTACTTCTGAAGGACAGGCTGGTTCTCTGGTTTTATCAAGGATTTCTCGGGCAACTCTAGCATCGAGGCTTTTCTGTTCATCTTCTACTCTGGCAAGCCGCTCGGAAATTTCAGCGTTAGCGTTCTCAATGGTTTTCAATTTCTGTGCAAGTGAGGTGATGTTTCTGTCACATTTCTTCAGATCTGTGGACAGAGAGTTGATTTTCTCCGTGACTCCAGCCACTTCCTTCATGAAATCAGCCTACAGATTCTTGCGTAGTTGCGCTAGTTCAGTTTTAATTAAACTCATGAGGGCAGAACTAGGGTTGCTTTCATCCATTTCAGCGGGTAGTGGTGAATCAGAACAGCAGTAAAACAGTGAGACATCAGACGTTGTATTTTTATTCATTCTTTTGCCGCAGCTGTTGTGGTACACCAAATTGCAGTTGGGGCAGCTAACAAATGTCCCGACTGCTACTTTTTTACAGTATGTGCAAACAGATTTATGCTGTTTGTCCATCTGCTATCACTATCAATTACAAAATTTTCGTGAGGGATCGAGTTAGAGAAAATAAAATCGTGGGTTTGGACACCCCTGACGACAATTTGAACTTTTCAGCTATGGCCACCTGGGTTCCTGCTGGGCCAGTTCGAGGTCAAAATTACTCCTGGTGTTGATTTTGGTCGCCAGTATCCTTCAGGTAGTCTCGGGCCTGGATGGGGCAGTCCTCAAATTACAGGTGGTCTGCTCGAAATTGAGGTTAGGATTCCCAGCTCAGATTTAAATCTCAATATTTTTACAATTGTACGCAAATTGCGACTCAGATAAAGAGTGTTATGTGTTGGCATCTGACGGTACTTGCCCGGATTCGAGATACAGAGTTGGAGCGCGTCTTTTGGTGCTTGCAGCAACCATTGTGTGAAGTGTATGTCTTGGTGATGTGTTGACCTTGTTACTCTATCTCTTAGGTCTGTGGTTCTGAGTAGAGCACAGTTAATTTGGTAGGTACCCAACTGTGAATGGTCTCACTGAGCTCGATTCTAATCGCCAAGGATACGGAAAAATTCCGACCCCAGCGGGATTCGAACCGAGGACTTGCTTAATGCAAGCCTGGCGCTAACCCATCTGCACCACGCAACTTCTTTTGAAAGAAAAGAAGCACTACAAATTATAAAAATCTAAAATAGTGTATTGCAGTCAGTAATTTGACAAATTTTACGTGTTTTAATGTCACCAATGGCAATGTGAAAAAATACTTCATTATAAAAGAGAGAAAAGCACAATTTTTTCCTAAGGTGTGAGTTTGAAGCCCAAGGGCACAGCCCGATGATTACAAATACACAGAAGGAATAATGGCGTCCTCTCCTGCCATGTATATAGTACTATTTTTTCCACGACTGGGATCAGAACTACAAGAAACAGGTATTTTGGTTACTAAAGCATTCTGTAAATCAGAATTATGCTGCAATATTTAGCAGCAACATTAATTATAGTGACATATGATTTAATAAAATTACGTACCATCAGGGGATGCACCCAAAAAGCCATAATTTTCATGTATCCAAAAACCTGATTTTTGGACCTTCACCCTTTTCTGATTTTCAAAGAGCTTGATGGCAACAGGTTCTTTGGTTATACCATACTCTGTAGCATCAGAATGAAAAGGAGTTGGCTGCAAACACGCTTTTACCATACTATGGCAGGAAGTATGAGGCCTACGCTTAATAACTCTTCCAAATAATGAAGCAGTAAGCCTTTTCTCCCTATACCGCTCATATATCTGGTTCCCAAATTGTCCAACTGAATTTCTTTCCACAGAAACTATTTCTTCTCCACTAACCTAAAGCAGCGCGATAAGAACAAAATGCAATTAAATAACTAATTTCTTACCTGCAATTCCTGAACCAATGTCTCCACTTCCATCGTAATAAAATTCAAGTCTTCTTCCTCTTCTGGTTCGTCTACGTTAACGCCATAATCTGTGTTTGGAACTGGATAAGTGTGTACTTTACGTTGAGGTGTTTCAACAAATAGTGCCTTTTTGCAGGACTTGTCTCTTTTCACGGACTGTTTATTAATAAATTTTTTTAAGTGTGAGCCGGGGCTTCTTCCTGTCCTCTTTTTCCAAGGGCTTAAATGCCACTTAAACGACTTATTGTACCTTAAAGCAGACAAGTGCACACGTCTCTCATAGGACCCACGCTGTACTAAGTTAAGGCGTTTTCCCATATTAAATCGAGCAACAATATTCATCAGCTGTTCTGCTCGATTGTTTGTTTCATTTTCAATAAGCAGGTGAGCTTTTCTTAATAGCAAGTTCGTAGCACCTACAATATAAATAGATAGTCAATAATACATATTAATATTTTATTTTATTACATACCAGATAAATGATCGTAAATGTGATTGTCCTTGAGATCTGGAATTTTATTTTCCGATTGATCTCCCACAGTATTGCATGTTCCATCTCTACATTTGGAATGGTCACCAAAAACATGATGCAGATTGTTTCTGAGATCACTTCGAAAAAGATTAATATCTCGGTTTTCTCTCTTAGAATGTTCTTAAATAGAGCATTTTGCTCTCTTTGTCAGTAATATTATTTTCTGTATAGTAAGCATTTTCCTGCCTTTAGCCTCGATATGTATATCACTCTTAATTTTTCGTAAGTTTTTACCATAATTTTTTAATGCATGATTAATACATTCTATTTTTCTAACATAATGGCCATACGAAACTTTCTCTTTTATTTTTGCAAAAACACTTGCATCCCCATCTGCAATGAATTGTATATAACGAATGTTATGCATTTCTTCACTCATTGAAAATCCTTCTACTGCCAACGCAGATTCCATAGCCGGAGCAGATTCGTTCAAATTCTTGTAGCAACTGTGATCTTTTGGCTGCTCATTTTTGTGTTCGGCTCTTGTGCATATCGAGCAAAATTTGTTTTTAACACCAATGAACAACAATTCTCCAGTGTGGCGCCCAATTATTCCCACCATGCCAGATAACGAATTGAAGTTGCTCCCATATGAACGCTTGCTCCAGGATCCGTCAACATAGACAGTTATCCATGGCATACCGTCGGGGCAAATTTGTCCTTTCTCGAGTGCGTTCATTCGTTCTCTTACGCCAGCAGCTTCCATGGATCGCCATAAAGATGATCGCCATTCCTATAAATTAAAATAATATATTCTTCCTAGCAAGTAATTTGATTCCGATACCAACCTTTCCAACATCATTTTCAATATCATAAAAGATATTGTCGGACATACAAGGAATATCCATACAGCTCAGAAATTCTTCCATATGAGTATAGCTGCTGCCTGTAGCTAGTGTGCCCCAAACTGCACCATAATTAATAGTAGACACAGTTTTATCTGGGTTTTCCGTATCATATTCATATACACGTAGACACATTGTGCACTTGAATACGATTGTGCTAACTAAACCTTTATTTTTCCTTTTTTCCTTATCTATGTACAATTTTCCACAAGTACAAATCTTGGAATGATTATACTGCAATTCCATGGAACTTGTAGCACATAACCAAGCTCAACAATTCGGTTTCTAACAATAGAAGGCAAATCTTGAGGTATAGCCTCAATGTCCAATGGATAATTTACAATGCTGCAATGAATATCATAATGCAATTAAATCCGATGATAAAAATTATAAAAATATCTAATTACTCGTTATATTCCTTTGATCCCATTATTCCACTTGTGCTAAATGATGTGCTGGCGGTTTCACTCGAAATTTGCTTACTAGTGTATGTTTTGTTACACCATCTTGGATCGCTAAATATAAGATATGAAAGTTTACATAAAAATTATATTCGATTTTAACTTGCTCTAGCTGAAAACTAGAAACAATATAATCAACTACTTACGCTTCAATCAAAACATCTACTTCCATTAGTTCTTCATGATTACTAACATTTGAGGAACAACTAAAAGACATTATTATTACTATTACTTCTACAGCAATAATTAATTTTGTTTAACTTGTATAATTTACTACATTTGAAGTCCCTGCCCCTTCGTCTTGTTGATTACTGTAAGTAATGGTTAAAATAATTTTTTTTTAAATCTTGGAACACTAAAATAGAACTTACTTTAAATTTTCTCCAACGTATGAGGTGCTTTGTATAGAAGTTTCTACATCGTCAAAGATGTTAGGAATGTTTCCTTCTTTTCTGTAATGTTTGAAACACCTTATTTTACAAAATACTGTAAATATTTACATACGTACATTGGTTTATTTTATCCTATTATGTTATTATGACAATATCTCCTTCGCAACGAGTTGCGTTAAGATGCATTTAACAACACTAGTGTTGTTAAGAAAAATAACATAACGGTACTTTATTAGCATTAATCACATGTTGACAGCACTGAAATGTATTGTCAGTCTATGTCAAATTCGATGTTAGTAGGTTAGGTTTTGTTTGTTATTTGACACAAACTGACGCAAAAGTTAACCTGAAAATCTCAAATTTAACATAACCTGACAGTGCTACTACCAATACAGTATTGAGTTTTTATTTTACTAGTGATACCACCACTCGCTGTTGTGTCATTAATAGCCATTTTTCCTATTTTTTCAAGATTAGTATTTTAGGATAAAATAAACCGTGTTACGATATACGTAACGTTATTCGCTTTCTACATTACTCGAGAATTTTAAAGAACTCGCTCCTAACGTCGCTCGTTCATTCAAACTATTCTCTTGTAATGTAAAAACCTTGATAACGTTACTTGTATCGTAAATTACTATTACGGTTGATCCAACTTAATTTGGTGCTTTGTGCTCTTTTGTTCCTTTTATGGCATTTAGCAGTGCTTCTACCCATGGTTTTTTTAAAGGAGGATCCTACACACAGCAATGATCACCAGCAATATTTTATTATATTCAATTATTCTACTGACTCACAAAAATTGTAGATAACACGCTGCAACTTAAGTCTTCAAAAACACTGATCGTATAAAATACGTAACACGAGGAAAAATAAACAAATCACACGAAAACCACCCACAGGAATTAAGAACGGTATTACTTTGTGGACTTCCCCTTTTTGACCGATTTAGCCAAAGGCTGAAGGCGATCTATAAATAGATACAATAGTTATATTGTTCTGTGAGTTCTTGGATAAGCGCGCGGATCGGGTTTCTGGCCCCTGTTTAAAATAAAGTCACGTTTAAAACTGTATTTAGCGCCCTCTCTTTTATAGAAGTGTGAACGATACATCTGCTACCCACGGCCTCCTTGATTAGTGCGAGACTGATAGAGACGTCAGTCGCGTACTAATCCAGGAGGCCGTGCTGCTACCCAAATTCATTTTTTAGAGTTATTGCTTATACTACCGCCCTCTTGTGCGGTTATTCCGTAATTCGTGTGGAAATTACACGGCCTCCTGGATTAGTGCGAGACTGACGTCTCTACGCGGCCCGCCACATTTGTATATTTTTTGTGATTCTGAGGCCAACGTACTTTGGCGCCATCTGTTGTGTTTTTGATCAATTATCTGTATAACGTAGGCGCAACTTTCTAGATTAATATTAATCCAGGAGGCCGTGGACGTATGCAACCAAAGGCACAAGCGCAACGTACTGTAGCGCCTCTACAAACTATAAAAAACGCCTTGAACTAAAAATGCGGCGGGCCGCGTAGAGACGTCAGTCTCGCACTAATCCAGGAGGCCGTGGGAAATTACACGGCTTCCTGGATTAATACGAGACCGAACGTCTCTATTAATCCAGGAAGCCGTGGGAAATTAAAAGTGTAAACGAGTCCCCACTACTACGGTCCCGCTCTTAAGTCCCAGTTGTTTCTTTGTGCACTCAGTGTTGCCAACACTATTACTATAGTAACAGATTTATTACTTTTTACCCGCGCCTATAATGCTATTACTCTTAAAGCAAAATTTATTACGTTTTGCAATTTCTGTTACTATTCTATTACGTTTCTATTAAATTTCTTTTTTTTTATGTTGAAACAAAATCTGTAGGTAATAGTTTTTAGTTAAACAGATTATATGAATTTATGTTATTTTTTTATAATAAAGGGTCAATTTAACACTATTATCTTGTTCTTGTAAAATGTATTGAACTATGCTCGGCATGGGGCAATCGTAGGCTAGCAAAATTTTGAAAAATGTATGGGCTCTTGTGTAAAGTAAATAAATAGTCATCGCTATTATATGGTCAATTTTTTTCATATGAAATGCAATCTAGGGAAAGCATTGCCACTAGATAGAATTGTGTTGGTACATATATTTCTGGTTATTATTTTTGCAGTGAGGTTAGGTTTCATGTTGACTGGTTGACATTTTAATTCTCTTAAATTGTAATACATATTGTTTGTCATAAACTGAAATTGTGCTCAGTTAAATACCTATCTAGTTAAAACTAATTTATAAAATCAGATTTCAAGTTTATAATAGGCACAACTAAAATTTAAAATAATTAAATGTGAACCATTCAACATGAAACCTAACCTCACTGCAAAAATAATGTACCAACACAAATCAGTCTAGTGATAATGTTTGTTGCCAATTGTTTCCTTATTCCTATTTGCATTTCCATATAAAAAATGGGCTATATAACTTTCCATAGTTAGTCTACAGAGGTTAAAGACCGATTTCAAAAGTTAACGCTAACATAAAAAATCTGGTGTGATACACGCACACAACTTCCTTTAACAGTGATCTTATAATTAGCCAAAAATTTGATTTTGAATTTTTAAGTGTTTGTCAAAAATTTTCAAAAATTACAAATTCTGAAGAAACTGTCCAAAATAGAGCGTTAGTTGAAAAGACACATTTTCTCTAAAATTTTAAGCTGAATTCAAAAATGTAATAATATACCCGGTGATCTATTTAAAATAGGAGTTAATAAATAAATAGGTAAAAACAAAATAAACCCATTTTAGAGGTATTCAACTGCAAAATAGTCTATCTCACACCAATACACATTAAAAATGTAATAAAAATGGGATTTGAGTAGAATTTAAATTATTATTAGTTTATTACCCAAACTGCCAAATCTATTACTATTTTTTTAAATTTCTATTACGGAAAAAAATCAAGAGTTGGCAACACTGTGTGCACTACATTATCGATGGTGCAGTACGAACGTGCAGTTCTTGTCAACTTTTTACAACGAATCAAAACTTTCGCACAAATAAGTGTAAAAAGCGAGAACCATGGAATGTACGTATATTTTTAACCCGAGCAAGTTATCAAAACTGTGATAATTTTTTTATTTTCAGACGAAAAGATCCTACAAAATTGGGTATCATACCAAAACCTACACTTTAAGCGAAAACTCCAAATGGCCAACTCGTACCGGTGTAATGCGTTTTGTAGTAGAACAAGATTACTTGATGCTACACTAGCAATTATCCCGGGGCAATGTCTGGAAGTGCATCAAGGTATTTCTCGTTTAACAATAACGTACGACAACTTAAGAGGTTTCAGTGGTGAAGGCAGGAGTATTCGCCTAACACTAGTCGGCAATGAAGAACCTCCAGTAGATTTGGAATTTCCAAATCCAAATATCCAGGCTGTCGTTTTAACTGAGTTGCAAAATTTTACAATGTAATAAAATGTAACCTCATTTTATGTGTCTAAAAAGACTGACTTTTGTATGAAACTCAAGTATAATTTTTTTTTCTACTTTATTAGTAAATTGCTCATTAAGCACGTTTACCTTATTAGTAAATTCGTTGTTACAAACAGTGTTACGTAATTACTAACACGTAATTTTTTTTTTCGACGACTGACATCGAAAGTCGATTTTTCTCACTGTCATTTGACAACAGAAAGTTGACATTTGCCGCTGAGCGTGCGTTTTCATCATTTTGCCGCTCGCCGAGCGTTTTGGGTTTCCGCGTGAACAAAATAGCTAACCACGTCCGAATGTTTCCTTGACAATGCCCGTCATTTGTCGAAATAATCGCGTCACATGTCTAATAGACTGCGCGAGTAATGTTAACTTGATTGTCAATTAATTTTTGCGATAAAATGAAATTTGATATTTTCCTTTAATAATATGCTCAGTCGTCGAAAAAATAGTATGTATATTTCGAGCTAAAAGTGCGCTTGCTGCTTTTGCATGATTGCTGGTTTCGACTTCGTCTCAACCAGCAATATTCATGCGCAAGCGGCAAGAATGCACTTTCAGCTCTTAACATACAATATACTATTATTACGTTACAGTAAACTTCTATTGTTTGTACGAAGCGGTGTAGGGCTGTGACTACAGCCGCCTAATTTTTAAGATGGTGTGACAGTAATGATTTGACAGTTAATAAAACATTTCTTTTTCATTTAACAAAATAAGTGTTTTCGTAGAAAAAGTATAGTACGCAACTCGAGCTATAGGGCAATTACACACGTGCCGCTACGCGGCTTGTGCGTAACTTTTCCAACTCGCATTTAATATGCGTCCTACAGCTCTCCTTGTGTAATACACTATTTGCATAAGCTTAAAGAAAATGAAGAGGTCTTACAAAAGTACCAGTCACCAAAACGTAGCTTGATTAAAATATGAATTGACGTGTTTTTAATTTTTTTCCTAAGAGTTATATCTGTGATTTAATGGAGGTGATCTGAGACTTTTTGGACGCTCTGAATATATAGTATAGTTGGTATACACAAGTAAAGAAAAAATCATTCATATGACGAGTTTCATGTGCGAGAATGAGTTGAGGGTTTTGCAGTTTATTGTGTATTAATTGTTGTGTTTTGTTTCACTCAAAGGATGAATTTTAGGCCAAGTCCTCCATCATCATCTTCCTCGGAGCAGGACGAATAAAATTAGAATATACCGGGTGACCATAAATATCTGAGATCCCGGTAGCCATGGAATGAGCTACTTATAAATGTTGGTTAGCATTATATTTCAATTACGATAAGTATTGGTACCTATGTAATGTAATAAAATGCAATAAGATGAGGGGAATGTGCCCTGGATTCTCCAGTTAGCCTACGACTCGATTATAAAAATCTCCTGCTCTAACTCCCATTACTTATTGCAATCTGTAATAATTTTTGACAGATAGGAATTTTAGTTGTCATGACATTAATGACATTAAGTTTAGTTGGATTCATCACTTTAATAAAGCGGTGTTGATTCCAACGGTAATGTGATATCAGATATTTATGGCCACCCGGTATAACAATTGAACCCTTTGTGTACTTTTACATTAAAGGAGGGTTAAATTTAATATGTTTTTAATTAGATCAAAACGATTTTCTATACATGTTTTTTCTACTTGTTATTTTCTAATAATCTACCTACTTTAATTATCCCTATCAGAATTTCACATTTGTCATTACTGATACCACCGTCTCTTAAATATTCTTTTTATATTCAAACCACCTGTAAACGTTCAATAGCTATCATTTCATTAATAATTTTCTTTAATTCAAAATTTATTCATTAAACTAATAAACATTATCAACCTTTTTTAATAAGTTAATATGGATTGTACTAACATCCCAATTTCTTTTATATATTTTTAATTTTATCTACAATCAACATATGGTGTATCATAACAATATATACACCAGGCATAAGCAGATCAGAGGAGGAAAGTGACGGCTGCTATAATAATACATATCTTTACGATAGTAATCCCCACTCAGAAAAAATAATCACAAAAGACTATTGCTAAAATGGTGGAAAAATAAACATAGAAGCTGTAGAACAAGAAAGCAATCGTCAACTGTAGGAGACAACATTTAAATAATGCATAACCAACAATGCTATTGGCGGTGAAGATTATGTGTGCAACACAGCTTGAGGAAAGTTAGCTCAACATAGCTAATGCTGCGAAAGAAGCATTCGAGCTCCGAAGAATAAACATACACGCAAAATAAAATAAACCACGATTCACAGATGAGGAAAAGTCGTAGCTATCTGTACAAAAACAAAAAACGTATCTCCTATACAAAAGTTTACAGACAATCGAGAGCAAAGAGTTTTCGATAGAAGTACATATTGATTAACAGGAGAGTAAAATAGTAATTTGTACAACTAGTTTTGAAAGTCATACTTTTTTACATGAATTTGCAGATTGCAAATAAATGAAAAAAGGGTCTTTCAAAACGTGTTGTATACGTAGTTTTTTTGCATAGTGACCTCTTGTAACTTGAAATTTAGTCGAAAAAGACTTGGGAATTTACAACTGTCAAATTAACATTTCAATATAATAGTTTAAAAAAGTGTACTTTTTCAAGATTTTGAGTTAAAAAAAGTGGTACTTTCAATAGGATTTTTCGTTAAAAAAAAGACGACCTTCATGATCACTATGCAGATTTACTAATCAGTATTTATATATTATCATCATAGGCCCTTTTTCGCTTCTACGAGAAGTATAAGGGCGCCGTTTTGGAGGTTTTTCGATATTGTTTGTAGCGCATATGCTGATTTCACTTTTAGCACGCTGATTTATAAAACGTCAACGGCATACACCATTTACATTAAAATGAAAAATTACTAATAACAAAGTGTTGTGATAATAACTACAATAACATGTGCAAAATAACTAGATCTAAATAGGAAAACATAAATATATTAAACATTCTGTAAATTGTTCATGTGGTTTTTAGTAGTGGTTGTAGCAAAAAAAAATGAACTGCTGTTATGATAATTAAAATATCAATCTGTTTTTTTTAAATGTAGTTTAAGCTAGTTTATAAAATTCTTGCTATTCATAGCTGCAGGTAACACTAATCACTATAGTTTGCTACGCATTGAAGGGTTTCATTGACCCATTACCAATTATGTTTTAATCACTTTTTTCAGATAGCAGGATATCCTTAGGCAGTTTGGGTTTCAAACGTGAGTGAATATTTGTTCTTCCCAAGGAGCAGGACTTTGTCGCAGGGCACAATGATAATTTTTCGTTGTAACATTTGTATAATTTAGTAACAAATTTCTTGATGGTTGGTATTTTTAGTTCTCCGTGTATTAATGAATTCATAATAAACCATTTTAGTTTTTAGTATTATTCTTTGCACTTTGCTTTGAAACAGTGGTTTAACTTGGTATCCGCAGACGCTGCGGGGGGCCTTGAGTTTTCTTTTTCTTTCACTCAATAAAGGATTATCGAAAAAAATAAGCACACACTGTACATACTTAAAAAGAAAATGATAGATGAAATATCTACACAACAAATTTACGACGAAGCACAATTTTGGAGAACATTTTTGGAAAGAGTCGTAAATATTATTTTAATTTTGGCAAAATCTTCCCTGGCCCGTAGTGGCATATATGGTGGAAACTTTCTTGCCATTGTCAATTTGTTATCCAAATATGACCCCATTGTGCAAGAGATTCTTTTAAGGCCAAATGGAGCCATAAAATACGTAAGTCCATGTGTTCAAAATGAAGTTATAGACTGTTTAGCTTCGAAACTCATTCAATCAATTTTAAAACAAGTGCAGGGTGCGCCATTTTACTCGATAATCATTGGTACTACTCAGGATATTACAAAAATTGATCAAATCAGTAAGGTCATTCAATACGTCCACACAGAGAGAAACGAGGAAGAACCAGCTATTGATCTAAACATGAAGGAAACATTTTTGGGCTTTACTAGAGTGGACTCCCAAGATGCCCAAGGTTTAACTACAACAATTTTAGACTCCTTAAATTCTTTAAACTTAAATATCAATAAGTGCAGAGGCCAGGGTTATGATGGGGCCATCGTTATGAGTGGCGCCTATGGCGGAGTCCAAAGAAAAATTAATGAATTAGAAAATACAGCCATTTACGTTCATTGAGCTGCGAATAACCTCAACTTGGTGATTAATGATACAGTTAAAGGTGTAAGGGAAATTGAATCTTTTTTTTGCTACTGTTCAAAACACACATTCTTTGGATTAAGTATAAATCGGTGGGATTTTTTAAATTCCATTACGGGCGAAACTGCTATAAAGTTAAAGAAACGTAACCCTACACGATGGTCTTCCAGAATGCAAACTCTCACCACAATTAAATTACGTTTTAAAGATATTACTGCTGCTCTTAATAAAATAATATTAACATAAAAAATAATTTTGAATTTGTGATTTTTTGGGTTTTTGTGAATACAAATTTTGGGAAAAATTGACATCACTTCAAAAGTACTACAGGATCCAGACACGACTACAACCTGTATTAGAAAACCTCTAGAATATTTAAAGGAATATCGGAGTAAGTATCGTAGTGTTAAATTAGAAGCAACCAATTTAGCCAACCAGTGGAACATAAATCCTACATTTAAAAATAATCGCAGACCGAAAAAGACATTTTGACAAACTTTTGGAAGATTGAAGGTTATCGGATTGTAATATGTATTTCAATGTCAACATTTTTATAGAGCTTTAGATATCACAATAACCAAGTCAAGTCAGAGATTGGATTCTATGTTTCAGACTGAAAACCCTTTTAGTTTTCTAAATCCAAAGACTTCGTGCGAAATGACTGAGAAAGACCTCTTTTCCAAAGCAACAGCTTTCCAAATATTTTATAAAAATGATAATTCACCTTCATTTCCTATAGACATTTGTTCCTTTCCAAAAAGTTCTTATAATCTAGATAAACTAAAAAAGGTTAAAGGTGTGAAACAATTTGCTAAGTTTTTAATAGTTGATAATCGGAATTTATCATCAAGTTTTTCTGAAATTGCAACAGCACTGTTATTATTTTTAACATTACCTGATTCGGTCGCTTCAGCTGAAATATGCTTCTCTAAATTAAAAATTATGTCAGAAATAGTCTACACCAAGAACTATTGAAAACCTTCCTTGTCCATTGAACCGGAGATAGCTTATAAGGTGGAATTGCAAGAGGTTATTACAGATTTTGCAAACATTAAGGCTAGGCGTAAGCCCTTTGCTTAAATATGTAATAGGTAACATAAAATGGGACATAATAGGACTGTCTGAGATAAGAAGACAAGAAGAATCCTGCATCAAACTAAAATCTGGAAATATCTTATACACCAAAGGAGATGATGAAAATTCTCAAGGTGGAGTCGGGTTTATCATTAAAAATCACATTGAGCCAAATATTATCCAAATAACAAGTATATCTAGCCGAGTAATGTATTTCACTATTCAGATATATGCACCAACATCAACTCATGACGACCAAGAAATGGAAGAATTTTATGACGATGTCAACAGAAGTATTAAAGAAAATAAAACTTACTATACTCTATTAATAGGCGACTTTAATGCCAAACTTGGAACTAAAACAGATTTACATGAGATTGTGGTGGGCTTCTTTGGAATTGGTCAAAGGAATAAGAGAGGCAACATGCTACTAGACTTTCTACATCTTCACAAGTTTTATGCTATGAATAAGTTTTTCGAGAAGAAATACCAGAATAAGTGGACATGGAAATGGGACAACAAAAAATGAAATTGACTAGCATCTACACAAAAACATATAGTACAAGATGTATCTGTACTGAATAAGGTTAACACAGGAAGTGACCATTGCCTAGTCCGGGCAAAGATCAGTATCAACATCAAACTAGAAAGACGAAAATTAATGAAAGCCAAATATAAACAACTAGATACCTCTAAACTGGATAACGAATATAGAGATGAAATAGAAATTAACAAATTATCAAGTCACAACAGGAAAACTATAACTGAAAGAAATGAAGAGATAGTGAGAATAATTCAACAAACATAAAAGAACGATATACATAGAACAAAACATAAACAGGGAAAGCTGACTGATAACACCAAAAAGTTGATGGAAAAAAGAAGAATTTTAAGATCAAACGGAAAGGCAGATACAATCGAATATACAGAGCTCAATAAACTAATAAGACGAGAAATTAAGAAAGATATCAGAGAATATAACGGAAGAAGTAATCGAAAATAATGGAAACATGAAAGTACTAAGATCTAAGTTAAGTACAGGAAAGAAAATAATTACAAAAATCTGTAAAAACGATGGTTTCCAATAGAAAGGAGAACCAGAACCAGAATGAAACTGTAAAGAAGAATGAAACAATGAGGATTCAAAATGTAGGTTCAAGAAATTCTAAGTATCAAACTGCAAGAACTAGAAATTGCTCTAAAACAAATGCGAAGATGGCGTGATCATTGAAATGATAAAATATGGAGGAAAGAGACTGAAAGAAAAAATCGCCAACCTACTAAACAGGTGCATAGAAGAAGGACAAATTTCCACAGGCTGGCATAATCCCATAATTATTTTATTATTTAAAAAAGGCGACATCAGAGAAATTGAAAATTATAGGCCTATTAGCCTCCTATCAAATATGTACAAACTGTTAACAAAAATTTTAACTAACCGATTAACAATTAAATTAGATCAAATCAGCCAATCGAGCAAGCAGGGTTTAGAAGAGGATATTCAACCCGCGACCACCTACAAACTCTCAAAATTGTCACCGAGAAATGTCATGAATACAACTTACCTTTAACACTAGCCTTTGTCGATTATGAAAGGGCTTTCGACTAGATTCATGATACACACAATTATTGAAGGAACTATACATTGAAGTCACGTCGAGCATAAAAATAAATGATGTAATGTCAGATAAATTTAGAATAGGAAAGGATGTAAGACAAGGTGACTCCATCTCGCCAAAACTGTCCAATCTGGTCTTAGAAGACGTCTTCAAAAAACTAAAATGGCCATCAGACATGGGAATCAATATCAGAAAACACCTGACTCACTTGAGATATGCAGATGATGTGGTTTTAATAGCGAAAAATGACCAATAAGGACGATGCTATCTCGGCTGAATAAAGAATAAAAAAAAGTACATAGGATTAAAAATAAATACTAATAAAAAAAATCTTAGCCTTACAAAACACTGACCTGATAATAATTGAAAATCAACAACTTGAAATTGTAGAATCATACATATATCTAAGACACAAAATAATGCTACAAAAATAAAATCAAAAAGCAGAAGCAGGAGACGCATCAGATTAGGTTGGGTAGCATTTGGAAAGCTGTCGAATATATTCCGGTCCAAGATATTCACAAGGAAGCAGAAAGCAAAAATTTTTAATATGTGTGTGTTGCCTGTAAAAACATGGGTTTGAGACTATTACTTTTACAACGAGCAATGGAACGGAGTATGCTGGGTATAAGACTAAAGGAGAAAACACCAAATGAGTGGATAAGACAACAGACTGGCGTAGATGACATAATAGCATATGTAAAAAAGATAGCCAGATCCACTTTGGAACTTAGCACTTTTTTATAGTTTGTAGAACCAGGTTAGTTCCTTGACAGGAGATGGAGCTTATTTTTGTTGTTATAAGGGATAGCGTGAGATGGTCAGGCCAAACCACCCCGTTACAGACAATTTTTGCCTTCGTCAATCACTATCAATGAATTCAGTCTTATTGCTAAAAGTATATTGATTTATTACAGAGTTTATAGGGCATTCAATAAACACAAAAACATTTTAATTTTTTTGAAGTTGGCATATGCATACAATCTTTGTACTAGGGATTCTGTATCTCGTTTTGCAGAGGTTTTCACACCTGCATAAAGGCAGGTTTGAATTTAAAAATGACAGTCAATGACAATCAATATTTCAGTGTCAAAGTAGATATTTTTTTGGAAATTCTACCCTGGACTTTTATAAAATGTACTTAAAACACCTATTATTAAACGCCATATCTATAGTATCTAACACAGTATTGGCATAATATTCTTAAAAGTAATCATTTACAACATTTATGACAGTTGCTAGATAAATGTCACACCATTAACCTATTTGTTTCAGTAACTTTTTGTAAGTAGTACATTCCTAGACAAAGATGAATTCTAGAAGTACACTCATGAAATTTTAGAAATCAAAGGCCACTTTGTGTTTTTATGTTTACTGAACAGACTATATATATGATTAATGTGGGCCGTGTTTTTTAACCTAGTATTGCCTAATGTGGCATTGTTGTGGATGAGTCACCCAAAAATGTCGTGGAAGGTTGTCCAATTTTAGTATATATATATATATAATCAAATCCCCTTTTACCATTATGGTGTAGGGTTCCAATTTTAGTAATTTCCTTAAAAAATTGGCATGGTAAGTTTTGGCAATGGGATGGCCAACTCTTCTTGTCGTCGTGGCTGCTCGCTTCTTGGGATGCTACTTATTTTGTTAAATATTTGAGCTATTACTTAGTTATAACGCTCTTGCATCTGATTGTAAACTTCGTGCGAATTTTTGTTCACATCCGAGGATTTACTTATGCAGACTCGTAATGTTCTCCCACTGGTCGGAAATCTTGTTGGTTGTATACTTATAGAACATTTTTGTCTGGACTTGTTCCAATGCTAAAATTGCATCGTCAAGTACCTCGCTAAATAACTGCATTTCAATTGCTTGCTTCTTGAGTCTGCCTACTTGTTCGATGGGGTTTTCCATTTTCTCGGTTTCTAAGCCGTTACTCTCCTCACTGGCTGGATTTAACTTCTCCTGTCATTCATGTATATAATCTGTAATCACTTGATACCTTTTTTTACCTGGCTGTATAAATACTTTTTAATGTATTCGTGATTTGCTAGAAGTCGCTTTTGTAGCTCAATGTCACCGCTCTCGAATACCTTCCAGAATCCTTCCAATTCGACTTCTTTCTTGGCTAGGTACATTCGATTTTTCCTGCTTCCGGAATCCTTTTTCATATTCGTGAGCAACTGGCACATTTTGTCCGCCAGCTACTTCTGCTTATTTATAATTGGTTCCATGTCGTTGCAGCTACTTTTACTGGCGTTGGAACTAAACCTGGCTTAATAAGTAGTATCTTACCACTTTTGTAATTTCCAAATTCTTAGCGGGACGAATGCCGCTGAAGATTCTTCTCGCTGCACGGTGGAAGCCCTTGGAATTTCTTAGCAGGACGTATGCTGCTATCACTTATTCTCGCACCTGTGGCGAGAATCCCTTTGGTTGAGTCTTAGGAAGTTACTTCTTTGCGACGGCTCAGTTTGTACTTCTCCCCAATCTATTCACAGAAAAGTACATACCAATCTTGTTGCGAATCCTCCAAAATTTTTCCTACGGATATGGCAGATCCGGTCCAGTTTCTTAATTTGCCCAGAGTTTTGGATCTGTTTCGCGTGTCCGAGGACTATTGATTGTTGCACTAACTTCTGTTCTTCTGTCTCCAGTTGATTGGTTTAAGGATTTTTCTCCAAAATCCAGTTTCTTCTTGACCGGGGAGTTGTTGGCTCGAAGGACCGATGTAAAAATCCTTCAATTTTCCTTTTTCTTTAAAGTCCGGTCCAGTTGCCCAAATAGTCCAAAATTTGGATCCGGCTCGAAAGACCAATGTAGAAAAGCCAAATTCACTTCAATTATTCTTTTTCCTCCAACGTAAGGTTCAGTTGCCCGAATAGCCCAAAATTTGGATCCGGCTCGAAGGACCAATGTAAAAAAGCTAGCCGGTTCCACTTTGGAACTTAGCACTTTTTTATAGTTTGTAGAACCAGGTTAGTTCCTTGACAGGAGATGGAGCTTATTTTTGTATTTATAAAAGATAGCGTGAGATGCTCAGGCCAAACCACCCCGTTACAGACAATTTTTGCCTTCGTCAACCACTATCAATGAATACACTCTCATTGCTAAAAGTATATTGATTTAAAATTAATATTACAGAGTTTATATATGATTAATGTGGGCCGTGTTTTTTAACTTAGTATAGAAACTACAATCGTATGCATTTAGATAGCGTAATTGTATACACATTATTGTTTGTAACCCGACCTACTATCGTGCAAACTGCACACCTTGTCAAAGCGTTTGCTGCGATACGTCGTTACCTAACCTAGTGCGTTTGATAAACTGCAAAGCCTGTTTGTAAACACGGAATTGGCACGCTTTTTACTAATTTTGTAACCCACTTGCGTGTGTTTTTGTATTTGCCCAATTTCACTTTGTTTTACACTCTTAATGCTAAGTCCATGTTTAAACAAAGTTTGAACAACATAGCGGAAATGGAAATGGGCAGGGCACATCATGAGGACGACGGATGACAGGTGGACAAGAAGAGTTCTGAAATGGAGACCACGTCTATGTCGAAGAAGCGTTGGCAGACCACCACTAAGATGGGCTGACGATATAAAGAGAATAGGCGGACTATGATGGTATCGAGAAGCCAGCAACAGAGAACTATGACGAAATAAAGGGGAAGTTACTCCACTGCTTTGAAATGTTTGAATTTTGTTTATTTGCGTGTCACTGGCATTACACCAAATTGGGGAACCATAGGTGAGGTCGGACAATGGAAGTGTAAATGAGATTTCCACATTTCGTTTTTAATGGAGGCTTTTTGTTGAGCAATGAATACAATTTTATTAATCTTCATGAGCCTCGTTGAGGATATTAATATGAGGTATCATACCTCAACGTTAATCTTTTATTTAGGTGTACTCCAAGATATTTAATAGCACTCTGTTCCATGGAATGATGTGGTCGTTACTTCGCAGTTGGGGGTATTGATTAATCTATGGAGAGTAAACATTTTTGCTTCAGATTTTAACGGGTTAAGCTGCATTTTCCATTTATTAAACCATTTCGTAATAAGATCTACGCTTTCTTGAAGTTGGTTAATTGAGGTATTTATGGCTTCGTTGTGATTTAATATAGTATCGTGTGCAAACATTGCAAGTGTGGTATTTTTTATTTCAGGTATGTCGTGCACGAATATATTATTGGTCCCAGTATAGAACCCTATGGTACACCTGCTTCTATTGATTTAATTTCAGAAGTTGCGGTGTTTATGGATGTTGAGAAGGAACAATGTTGAAGAAATGATTTGATGGTGCGCACAAGACAGCTCGATGTGTTATTCTTAATTAGTTTAAAAATTATTCTCTTATGCCAACCTCTGTCAAAAGCTTGTTTAACATCAGTGAAGACAGCTGCTGTGTATTGTTTTCAAATCCATTTTCAATACCTACATTCACTAATACGGTTTAACTGATGAACAGTAGAATGGTGTTTTCTGAATCCGAAATGTAGGTCTTAAGTTTACGGAGTTAATAAATGCTGATAATCTTCTGTTAATGGCATTTTCAAAAACGTTTGAGATAGTCGGTAATAAGCTTATTGGCCTGTAACTTGAAACTTCAAAGGGTTTTTCCCTGGTTTATGAAATAACAAAACTTTCACAAATTTCACTGCTTAGAAAAATAACCACATCGAAGGCATAGGTTGAAAACAGACACTAAGTACACCAATGCTTTTGGTAGGTTTTTGAGTACCACATTTGTAATTAAATCGTGCCCTGGAGCTTTATTATTTGGAAGCTTATTAATTATGTTTTAGCGCCAGCGTAGCTCAATGGCTAGAGCGTCGGACTGCGGTGCGGAAGTCTGGAGTTCAAATCCCAGATCGAAGCCTGGTGGGCGGCCTACCCAGTCGCTTTAAATAATTGGGGACCTGCGTTTGAAAGAATAAGGGGTAATAATGCGGTTGTCTAATGCGTGTTGCTCACCACATCACCACGTGTCATGAATTTGACACAAGACAGCCGGGTGTGAGAGCGAGGATACGGAAGCTCTGACGTTCCGCCTTGCAGGCCAAGCTCTTTCATGGGGTGTTAGTGCCTCACTATTATTATTAATTATGTCTTGGACTTCTTCAGGTGTGACCAGTTCTATCGCCCCTGGAACAGATTAACTAAATTTAACCAATTCGTATTCTATTTGTTGAATGTTGTCTTCATCACGCGGTTCACTAGATGTCGTGAAAGTGTTTGATAATTATGTTGCAAATAATTCACTCCTTTCAATATCTGTTGTGTACAACGTGTTGTCCTGTTTTAAAGTAGGTATGTCATGTTGTTGCCTTAGGATGCGGTCCGTTGCTCTCCACATCATTGGGTTTCTTGGTTCTAATTTCTTAATATAATTGGAATATTTGGAAATTCTAATTTGCTCTAGCTCTCTTTGAATTTTCTGGATTAAATAATTCAAACGAATTTTTACAATTGGGTCTCTCAGTATCCATTTTCTTCTCGCTCTGTGCTTATCTTTGATTAATTGCTATATGTCAAGCTGAAGTATCAAGTAGTTGGGTGGACGTCACCATTTTTGAACTTTGGTGGATGAAACAATTGCATTTTTGATAGACTAAATTAATATGTCTATGGCCTTATCAATTTCTTCGTCGCTACATAAAATGTTATTGGAATTATTAGGCTCATTTGGACTGAACTACTAAATACCTACAAGTCAATTCGTTTATTTATGCATTTGGGCGGCTTAAGGCTAAGTTTTGCTTGCTGACAAAGAACTAAAAGTACTGACAAATGATCAATATCCAGCTCTGGAAGTACCTGTTGATGAATTGGAGAAGTGATATTCTTATGTAGAGCAATGTCCAAGATGTCAGACTGATGATTAGTACAGTATGACGTGTCGGTATGCTCTGGTGGTGGTGAAATTGGCATGCCATGGGATTCAAGCACAGAATAAAGCTGATTGCCATTAGGATTACTTACTCTGCAACCTCACACAGCACATTTACAATTTAAATCGCCTACTAGTAAGGTTGGTGTATTATTGCAGAACATATTCTCAATATCATCGGCCAGTAGCCTATTATTCAGTTGTTTATATGTACAAACTAGTTTAAGCTGTTTTGAGTTTTGTAACTTGATCAGTACCTACTGCTATTGCTTCGATGTTAGTGATTGTGGGCAATTGCAAGTGGCAAGTGTTGATTGATTTTTTGGTTATTATCCCCCCCCCCCCTCCCCCGACCCATTGTGCTACAACATGGATCCTCTGACTCTTGCGAAAGCTGGACAGTGGCATAGAACATGTTCTGCTGTCTCGTCATCCTCATTGAATCCGCGACAGTTTGGGCTGTCCACCAGTCCCATCTTGTGCATATGTTGGTTTAGAATGCAGTGTCCAGATAGTATACCCACGACTAGTCGAAGGTTTCTTCAGGACAATTGCAAGCAACATTTGGCTGTCTTTGGTGAGGGCGCTGTAATAGCAGCTCTTGCTTGACGACAGCTTTGCATGTTAACCCATCTTCGTATGAAGCTATTTAAGGTTTTTTGATATAGCATAGAGATTAATGTTGTCAGGGATATAAGGACTACGGGTGCTGGCCCCCAGAGAAGTTGTTCAGAAGCCAGTCTCGCAGTCTCATCTGCCTCCTCATTGCCGTAGTTGCCATCATGTCCTTGTAATACCCATACAAGGGAAACGACATGATTTTTTGAGATATCCTTGAGAGCTTCACGGCACTGCACTACCACACCTGAGGTAATTTTGCAACTGCCTGGGGCTAGTAAAGCAGCTGTACTATCACTGAAGATACCAATACATTGATTCTCGATTTTCCTCTCAAGAATTGCTTTTGCACCATGCATTATTCCAATTACCTCCGCTTGGTAGACAGTGGCCATTTTGCCTAGTGGTATACTTTGGCGGAGGTTCAGATCATCGGAGAAAACTCTGGCACTCGTTCCATGCTTTGTTTTAGATCCATCAGTAAAGATGGATATATCTGTATGCTGGGTAAACCCAGCATTTTCATAGACATTAAATTTTCTATTGAAGGCATATTGTAGAGGGAGGTAATCTACCATAATATCCAGAAGAGGGATCTTGTTGACGGCCTCATTCAGAATGCAGCCGTAGGGGTTGAGCGCATAGCACCTGTAGAACTAAGACAGGCAAGACGTTGCACATGTCCTAGTTTACTTGCTGCCGTAGCCTGTCTGACCCTGGGCCACCAGACAAGTGCTCCATAACATAACATGGGCTTAATCACGGCAGTATACAGCCACAAGGTGATTCGGGGGGAGAGTCCCCAGGATTTACCTAAAGCGCGGCGACACTGCCAGAATACCATGCATGCTTTTTCAGTTTACACTTTTAAATGTTTCTCCCAATTCCGCTGTCTGTCAAGAATAACTCCCAAGTATTTGACATTGTCTGAAAAGCTGAAAGAAGTGTTAAATAGGAGAGGTTTACGTAAACGTCCAACCTTCCTTTTCTTTGTGAAAAGTACCATTTCTGTCTTTGAAGGGTTGACAGAGAGTGACTGTTCATTACATCATGTTCCTGTTATTTGAAGAGCAGTCTGCATCAAGTCACAGAGCGTGCTCTTGAACTTGCCAGTAATGAGGATGACGATGTCATCCGCATATCCAGTAGTATAGAATCCAGCATCATTGAGTGTGGTTAGAAGGCTGTCCACCACTTTGTTCCACAGTAGTGGAGACAGAACCCCCCCCCCCCCCCCCCCCCTTGTGGACAGTCCTTCGTCACAACACCTCTAATGGAGTTGTCTCCTATATTAAATTGTACTGCTCTTATCATAAGCATGTGTTTTACCCATTCACCCATTCACAGAGTTAATGCTTTCAAAGGAAGCCTTGTCAAAGGCTCCTTCAATATCAATGAAAACTAGAGTGGACATTTTATTGTCTCGCGATCTCTCAATCCGGTTCACTACAGCATGTAGCGCCGACTCAGTAGATCTCCGTGAGATATAGGCGTGTTGGTTCAGGTGCAATGGGTGTAAAACCAGCACTCTTTCCCGTATTTCTCTGGCACAAAGTCGAAATTTTGCCCCTAATAAGGAGTGAAAAAAGGTAAACTGTTTTCACGAATTTCTCAATAAAATGGAAGGATTTCTGAAATTCCACCTCGTAATGATAGAAAGGAGTATCCTGCTATAATATATGAATACAACAGTTAATAAGTAAGTTACGGACACCTCAAAGTGCACGGTTTTTTGTTACTATGGTTATTTTGCGATTTTTCGGCTTATTAAATGAGGGTTTCTCCAGTGGCGTTGCTTGTGATTCTAAGAATAGGTATTACTTTTTTAATGTTTGTATTTTAGCAAAGTTTCACAAGTAAACAAACTATACATGTAATAATATGTATTTAATAAATATGTATCAGTATTCAATTGCTTAAATTGCTATTACGCTTTGCAGTTTGTTTCGCATAGGGTTGACCAATGTTTCCATATTGTATCCTCGCAGTTCCTTCCAAGCATTTATTATTCTTTCCCATAATTCATCTGCGTTGTTTGGTGCAAAATCCCTGGTATAAATTTTTGTAGTTAAATACCCCCAAACATTTTCGATAGGGTTCAAGTCCGGACTTTTTGCAGGCCATGGTAATAAATTGATATTATTCCCATCAAACCATCAATGAACAATCCCTGCTGCATGCACAGGACAGTTATCCTGTGAAAATAATGTTATCAATTATGTTAACGTAAACAAAATTAATTAATTAAGTAATATCTTGCCTGTTGAAAAGTAAATTGATTAGGAAAGGCCTCTCTTACATATGGCAGCATCACATTTTGCAAAATATTGCGATAATTTTCAGCATTCAGTCGACCATTAATTCTATAGCATGCCCCAGATCCGTGAGCATTGATCCATCCCCATACGTTTACAGAGAATCGTCCACTACTTAAGGGTTGAACATAATATTGTTCCTCAAATCTTGAATTTTGTGGTCCATACACCCTTAATCGTCAATTGGTAAATGATTGAAATACCTTTTCATCTGAGAAAACAGTCCTGTTCCAAAAATCGTCGATTTCATTCAAATAGTCGGTTGCAAACTGTATTCTTCGTTCTTTGTTCTCTGAGGTTAAAAAAACTTTTCTTGCAGAAGTCTCTACTGCCAACGATTTTTAATTTTGAAAATGCAGCTCTTGCTGACATGCAAATCTGCTGCGACTCGACTCAGCGACCAGTTCTCTTCCAGTTTTGTAATAGCTCGCATTTTCTCTGCTTCTGACAAATGTCTGGGAATTTTTCGAGTTTTCAGTTCTATGACAGTTGATGACAAACGTAAACGTCAAAACTCGACGTCTATGATTAGAATATCGTATTACACTCTAAAAATCTGCCGTGCACTTTGAGTTGGCCGTAACGGTACCTACATTTATTTTTGATTTTATCTCCTTGTTATACTAAAACTATAGTTTTAGCAATCTACTCGTATACAAGGGGAACGACAATTACATACACATTTCCAAGGGGGTAGGTGAAGCATAAATGAGTTAAGGAGAACTTTTTTTAAAGGATATTTTCCTTTTTACCTACAATATTCTTTTGCAGCCTTTGACCACAGAATTCGTTTAAGGTTTAAAAGAAAACACAAACATTTCTAGCCCGTACGAAGAATTATGTATTCAAGAGAACGGGAGACATTTTCAGTATCTGTTGTGATTTATTAATTTTTTTGTTTCGTTTATAAATAATCCTAAATTTGTTTCATTTTATGTTGTTTAAATATTATTACACTTGATTATCAAACCTCATTTTACGTTTTCTTTTTATGCAGTTTTATTTTTCAAAAATAGATTCTAAAATCTGTCGAACAATCTCAAATTGACATCCTGCTCATTTGTTTAAGTCATATCTAGACCTACTCAAAAGATTTTCGAACTCGTTTTGGACAAGTATAGTCCATTTACTTGACATCTGCACTGTCAAACTGACATTATGTTGGCACCACTGCTATTTTTCATATTTTAACCATATACCTATGTATTATACATATATTGCTAGTAGGGCTCGAAATGCCCGAAAACATTACGCGTCTCGTGCGCATGCGTGAGAATTCGAACTCCGCATTTAGAAGCGAATTTTAAACTTGACCACTTCCCCATTGGGCGAACGACGCCGCCGCGCTTGCGCACAGCTCACCACATACATTGAAGAGTTGGTGGTCTGTCTCACTTCCTTCGTGAGTTTCCCACTCATAGCCGCTAGCAATATAACGGGTGTTCATAAACAGTCGTCATCCCAGTAGGTTTTGACTTCAGAAACGTATGTCTATTAAAATTGAGAAAAAATGCGCTATGACAGTACTCAATGACGTTTCATTGTGTTGTACGAATTAATGAAAGACATAACATTTTGTTTTTTAAGGCAACTGGGATGACGACTGTTTATGAACACCCGTTAGTAAGTATTACATATATGATTTTAACAATTAAATTACTGTACAGTCTAATAAAAAACACATTATTTTTGAGGTATAGTCAAGACATTTTTTTTTAAATTTGACACTGACAGTGCAGATGTCAAGTAAATGAACTATAATTTCAAAAGCTTGAAAAACACGTCAACATTCAACTGCAAATTACACGAAAACGGTCAACTTTAAAACATTTTAACAAGAATGCCTTTTTTTATGTAAGATAAATCAAGCTTTGAGATTTTTTATAAATGTATTAGATAAAACCACGCACAAAAAAGATAGGGAAATTAAACCATTCCAGCCCCCTTGCAAGTTACGCCCCTGGATAATATAAAGATTCTAACAAATTAGTAATATTTCTCATAAAAAACTACGCCCCTCTGCCAAATTTCATTAAGTCAGGTACCTGTAACAGGTTTGAAGAAAATGCAAAAAAAAAATTTTTGAGAGTCTTCTTCTAGGGGCTGTAGCTCCTTGGGAGTGCATTTTCGGAAATAGTTTTATAGAGTAAACTACACTTATTTTTTGATGTACTATACGTCCTAGAAATTTTGAGAGACATTTTTCAAACACCTTGTATATTAAACATGTTTTTATCAAAAGGTGGAATGATGTCTGGTGAATATGTAACCCTCAGGGTAAACATAATTTGATCCAGTATATGCTTGTCTACTTTACAAATTCATAAATTGCAAAAACAGCTGTAAAACAAAAATAAAATTTCTTATCAATCAAACGTCATAAAGTTTTTTTTTAATAAAATATTCGAATGAGGCATAAATAAAAATTCTAATCTCCACGACAGGTTTTCACGCGGACGCAGCATCGGAATCCCCACGAAAAGCGTCGCTTTCCCACAATTCTTCAGATGTTCATCTCGGTGCAATCAGAGAGCAATTATCAGGGCCAATATGACTCACACAACGAAGAGGCATTTAAACAATAATCGCCTAAATTACCCCCCCGAGTCTTCCAAGGCTCCAACACCCACCGAGACCGCAGTCATCCTCCAGACATTGCGGTGCCGCCTCCACGGCTATGTAGGTTACCGCGATAAGTCTCTATAACAGGTTCAGTTATTCTTCGGCGGGGGAACCAGGGGGTCTCTGGGTGCTGGTAGGGCTTGTCCAGTAGTGTATCCTCTACTATTGCCAACACGTTGGTGCTTCCAAAAAATCGACCACGACCAAGCACCCATTGCTGAGCACATCTCCCGAGCGACTTCTGAGAAGAAGAGGTCGAAGACCTGGAGCTTCTGCTTGGGCACACATCGCGACCGACTGGAAGATCGTGCGGACAGCATCGCCAGACTGACACCGAAACACACTTAGCGGAAGCTTGCATCGAAATGTGAATTTATGTTTGTGGACTCGAAATCCGGTAAGCGGTGACAGGATGGATTTTAATGTGTGTTCGCCGGATTTTTGTGGTTTCGAGACACAAGAACAGTGTTAAGACTAAGTAGAACGGAGATACAGTGCTAATTGTTAGATACACACTAGTGACCTACATCTGTTTTTATATTGGAAAGATAAGTCCGTAAGTAGATAGTTTTCCTAGCATTTATTGTAAAGTCGTTTCCTAATTCGCGCCTTGGCAATCGCGAAGGACGACTGCCTGAGAAATGCAAATAATTCGTCGGATCTGGTCGATATAAACTTGAAAAATGTTTGCAGACATTTCCATCCAGTCCTCGAGCTTGCAGAGCTTTAGTTAATTAGTTATCATTGTTATCAATGGCGTAATTATTTAATAACTAGATGCGGCGAGATCCACTTAACCTTGATATCCCCTTTTGGATCATCCTAGATACCAAATTAACCCAGAAACTCCTCATTCCTGCAGAATGCGGGAAAATACTGATGCCCATATACAGCACGTAAAGTTTGTGAAAAGAGAACTTGCCTAACAAGTGACTCATAGCTAAACGAAACATAATTAGCTAAATAGGAACATGTAAATATTAAAGCCAATGCAATCATTCATAAGTTAGATGTTTCTATGAATATTTCACACGTTCCTCTACATAGGTATGTCTATGTCAATGTACTCCCGATGGAAGTAAACTTTGATAGAGCGCAATAAATAAAACGCCCTTCCAAATTACCCGTTTGCCCAATATTTCCCTCTAATTATACTCCAAACTGGCTATGCTATTAAAACATAAATACCCGATTTAGAACAATGAAAATTTACATTAGCCGGCGACTTATATTTTATGCAAGCAATTTGTGGGAGGTTTGAATCTACGACGCTTTCAGCTATCATTTTCTGATATTTTTCAAGAAATATTCGTTTGAAAGCTTAGCAAAACAAAACATTCAATACAACTTTATACAAAACTCATAAGAATCTAATTTGTAGTAAATAATTAAATATAAGGTGTAATCTAAGCAGATATAGGATTATTCTGTTAAAACAAAGTAATTAATTTGATTACTACAGCACTTCATTTGTTGTTCATTTTTTTTTAAATTAAAAGATATAAAATAAATTGATATCAAAAGATGCTCATAACTTCTTCTATCAGAAAAATATTAGAAATTAAACTTTATATCTACTGCTGTCAGACAAATAAAACGTCTCTGTATCTAGACAATCAAAGAATAAAAACACGAAAATACAGCAATCTAATTTAAGACACGCCTAATATATTTAAACACTTGCAAGGAATGAATTAAATCAAACCACTGCTTTTAAAAATTATACAATAACGGGCACTTCAATAAAATCCGTTTATTTAAGCAAAGAATAAATTATTGTTAAATCCAGTAATAACGTTTTGTGTGCAGTACATCTTAACAGTAATTAACGTATTAAGAGGGATAACCCACTCTTAACATTCGAGCATGATTTTACCACTCGAGCGAGCGCAGCGAAGCGAGAGTGGTAATTTATGTGAGAAATGTTAAGACGGTTTCCCCTCGAAATGCGTTCATTAGTTTTTCTTCAAACGGCAGTAAAATATGGCATTATACTGCTGGATTGATGATGCTAAACTGTCACTTTATTGCCAAGCGGCAGATAATATTATCTGCCGCTGACGAGCGGCAGATAAAGCTATTATCTGCCGCTGACGAGATCAAGTAATTTTCTTCGAATTTTGTTCACAAAGTTGTAAATAATTTGTTATAAAAACGTTTGAAGAAAAAATACTATATGTTATTCGGAGCAAAAGTATCTTTATGTGGCTCGGTTGTACTTATCTGCCTCGCAAGCTCGGCAGATAACCCGTCCAGCCTCGCCACATAAAATATAACTTTTGCTCCTAATAACATAATATACTATTATTGTTCATTGAGGCAATAATTTTGAATCAATAATAATTATTAAAAACTGCTAAATCGAAATCGGACTACCATGAATATGTGTGATGTTGCTATAGTGCATGCATGTTAAATGAGTGGATGCATGTTAAATGTATCTTAACATTCGAGGACGCGATCATGTTAAACACTGTTTAAAATTTCAATGAACAATAAAATATTTTAGTGTTCATTGAAATGTTAAACAGTGTTTAACGTGATCGTGTCCTCAAACATGCATGCATGCATGCATGTTAAATGAGTGGATGCATGTTAAATGTATCTTAACATGTGAAACAATAAAGAAGCCAACCTGCGATCGATTACTAATAATAATCAATGGTAGTATAATCGCAGATCAACCCCCTTATCATTTATACACCACGGTAGCTCTGAAATGTTCTTACTCACCGCAATGACCTAACTAGCTCAATCTCGGTGGCCTTGGGTCGCAGATTTCTATCATCAGCTGAACTGCTGCAAGCTCTTATAATAATAAAAACACAGGGCGCCAGAAATCACAGATTTCAAGAAATAAATAAAATTATAGCAACAATTAGGTTTATTTAATTAATAATTAATAGTTGCTCGCAACATCGTTATTAAGTCTGTAAATTGTTTATCACAATATTAAACGGTTTAAATACAGTATATAATACAGTATATTACTAATGCTGAAAATGCAGCACGCACAAAAAAATATGTTAACCTCTTTTGGGCTCTTGGATTGAATATAATTACAACTCAATGAAGAAGTAAGCTTACCACTGTCATATGTTTTAACCGTTATCTCGGCAATGATGATAAAATGGCGTGAGGGCACCTTTTACAAAATTCTTAATACGTATTCATATGAGCATTTAGCAAAACTTTAAATTTGTGCACACTAAATGTAGAGTCTACTAGACTTGCGACCTTTGAAGCGCTGTAAAACGGTAAATAATTGTCCAAATGGAAAAACACTTTTAAATAAATTTAATGCAAATTAGTTTTTCTACAAAAAATATAAGAATATTTTTTATGGTGGTAGATTAACCTAAAGCGCTATATTTACGTAAAACCCATTTCAACCCTTAATGTCTTGGCTTTTTCGGGTAACAACTTTCGAATTCTTGAGCGCAGAAGAAAAATGTATTGCGAAAAGTTGTGAGGAATTTCATAAACTACAAACTTGCATTAATGACATTTTAGCGTCAGAGCAACAGGAAATGAGAAATTGCTAAAGAACCGTTTTCACCACTTCTTCCGATATGGCAGAAAAAAAATTCTCCGATCGATCCGAACATTTAAAGTTCGACTCAGAGCACAGCCTCTCACCCACCCATTAACACAAAATGTTGGTATCAAGCTTTGCACGTATAGCGATTTCCCTGTCGACTGTACTATAACCAGAATAAAGTCAATTAGAGTTTTACTATTACCTTTATTCGCGTAGGATCAGTAACCACTTCAATGAAATTTAAAGAGTTTATCATAAATTGAAAATACATTGTGTCAGGTTGGTTTGAAGTAAGCATATTTATATTTAGATCGCCAAGACAACAAATATAATCAGTTATAATATCACAAGAGCATAAAAAATTATCGAATATTTTACTTCCTGACCAACGAGACGTATTCTGCGAAAAATCACGGCAGCGCAGCTGGAGTGATTTTTTAAGGAATACGTCCAGTTGGTCGGGAGGTAACCGATTATTTTTATGATCGAGTGATATTCGTTACCATTATATAATGAATGGAAAATTAATTAAACAAGGAAAATCGTATTATTTTGTAGTAATATCAAACGTATTAATATCCCAACAATGTTACTATAACAACGATGTTCAAAAGCATGGCTCTAGATTGAATATTTTAATTGTTGGACCCAGCGAAAAACCAAAACGGTTATACCACGTTGTCAAGCGTATAATCGCTGATCTATACATCGTAACTATGATAAATAGAAATTTTCTATTGGCTTACTAAGTAATGAATTATATAATCAGAAGTAATACTATAAGTACTTCGATATTATCGGGTTATATGTCGATAACTTGTTGCACAATATAAAAGAGTGTCAGTTTGACAGGTTAAATAGTCCGACCGCGTCAGCGGGAGGATTATTCTGTCAAACTGACACGATTTGTTATTGTGCAGGAAGTTTGAAACGTATAACTTGTTCGAAGTACGCATTGTATTCGATTTGATTATTTTTTGAGTAAATTTCAATATTAGGAACAAATAAATATTTTATTGGCAGCTCGATTTGTTTGTATTAACCTAGCTGAAAGTCATCTCCATGAAAACAACATCAAGTTGACAAAAGTTACGTATTGCGTCGCCTAGTGAAGTTACTATAGTATAATCGATTTTGTATAATCGAAATTATACAAGATAACTTAACTAAATCCAGCCTTCTGATTGGTTGAGATCGCTACGAAAAAAATAATCACAAAAATTTGACAAAAGTGTAAGAAATTGCTCCAATTCGTCTCAAAAACAATTATAATTGATAATTGGTAATTTATAAATGCATCCCATCAAAACCGAACGTTTTTTTCACTTTTAATGAGATCCAGATTTATTCTATCGAATCGCCAATCTTTCTTGTGGTGATCTATAAGAAGCGTATAATACAAACACCGCCAACTCTACTCACCCGGTCACGGCGAAATAAATCATAACCATCCATACAAATAAGGTTGTCGGAAATTTTGCTTCAGAGCCATATTTTACTAACAGCTAAAACATCGTATTTATAATTATTAACAAGCAACCTCAAGTCATGAAGTTTTGGAACTAAAGATCTTAGATTGATGTGCGCTATCAGAATTTCATTAAATGCAATAAAACTTGTACATACTGAATTTTACGACAGAATTTCAAAGAAAAGGAGCGGTCAGTAAGTCGCATCTCAGTAGAGGGAAGTGGACAGTTCTGGAACCTCCCCTCACCACTTGGCCTTGAGTTTAAGGTGAAGACTTGCAAGATCAAAGTCACGTTAAAAAAGAATACAAGGCAAGGTCGGGTTTACGGCCAAGGGCACGGAAAGAGTAAAACAGTGCTTAGAACAGACTGCGCTTAACACGCTTAAACAAAAAAACATTAGGCATGAAGTAAGCGCGCACCCAGCTTAGGATACTTTATGTCTAAATTATAACTCGACTAGAATTCGAACCTAGGTCTTCCTGTTTATCCGCAGTTACATCTGCAGCCGAGGGTATCTTTACCGCTAGACCATCGAGTCTGATAGAATATTTAGTTACTCAGCCAGAATACCTTCGTAGAGTGAAAGATACACTTACAAATAATTTTTGTCGTGATAAATCGAGAGGGCATAATAATATTGGGGCGAGCTTTAATCGCCTGTTTTCGCACGCTCAGGCGTGCTTTAAATGGCGATTCTGATGCAGGTATAATAAAAAAATATTTTTAGAAATATTTTACACAAAATGTTTAACCTCAAATTTAAATGTGGAAATATTTGCACAATTATTTATTCTTGGAATTTACATCACTAATTAAACAGGTAAACCATGCTGGGATGGTGTCCTTATGCTTTTAAGGGTTTATCTTTTTAATTCCTGCATTGTCGAGCGCTTACCTTATCTTTAAATGTGGGTTGTTACTGTAGGCCAGTTCTCCTTAGAAAAATACTTATGAAAGAGAACCTTTATGTACTGAAATTACAAAAACAATTGAAAGAAACTCCAGAAGCTTGTGATTACTGCTGTTATCATTTTGAAGTATAAAAATTTCAGAAACCTTTTTTTTACTCTTTCTATACTTACCACAAGACCTGCAGTTCGTGACACCCCTATTTGTAAAGCTTATTCCAGCTGTGGTCGCACCAATGTAAAATGAAGGCATTTAAGAGTGTTTCTGTTTTTTTAATAATTTGAATTACCTCAGAACGAAGCCCAGCATACGATGAGAACTTCCAAAGTTATGCAAATTTACGCAGACGCCTACCTCTGCAGCATATAGGGTTATACCGTGCCACCAAGAAAATAAGACAAGTTACATACAGATAATTTTTATTTCATACAAATATTTACACATACATAACTTCTATTTTCTACTTAACTTAACAACTATTCCTCCAGGTTGTCAAAGTCCCTGAGCCGATTCTCATCTTCGCCCCAAGCCACCGTCTCCGCGTCGAAGAGCTCCTCCACCCGCTCTATGATCTCTTCCAGCTCCGGGATGACCCGGAAGCCGATGCAAACACTATTGTAGGATAGCTCACCTCGGTCGTACTGGAAGACGACCTCTTCCAAGATTCTGCTACCAAAGAAATCGCGTAGCAGAATGTAGGTCTCGTCGTCCCTTCGGGATTTCCAGGAGAAAGGTGGTTCGTTCCACACCTCGATCATTGTACCCGGAGCAGCAGCAGCATCCCTGCTCGGAACGAAGACGATGATGTGGTCGGTGAAGAGAAAAGACTGCATGGTTCACTTCGACGATGTGTACGAGGATGATGGTTAAATAGGTAGCCTACAACCTCGAAAACTTGTTGGGTAGGAAATCCGCGTATTGTGAATGCTTATCGTCCGTATGTGCAAGGTGACGTCTCCGCCCTGCAACCCATGGTCAACCAATGTGTACTTAAGCAATTCTCAAATGAGGAGCGGTCATTCTCTTCTCTGTTGTCGCGATGGTTGGTTCCAGTGCTGTGAAGTGTGTTTCGTGTGGAGGTATTGTATTGCCAGAGTGGAAGCGTAATGCTAATAGACTTAGCCTATCGACGCCGGAATGGGCTAATGCCGAACTCTGCGTTTGCACGCAGCGAAGCGGGGCAACCCCTAACCCAGCAAGCCGGACGCCGCAAGCCTCGTTAAACATTTTGGACAATGTAGTAGTGGTACCGAGCCGTTCTTTGTTTTCACCGATTTCGGACGTCGAGGCCAGCTGTACACCTGCTAGTAAGGGCAGCTCTTGCAAAATTTTAAGGGGAAACGTGCGTAGAAATTAAGTTTGGCAAAACGCGTAGAGCCAGTGTTGATGAATGTCGAGGCTGTGACCGGAAAGGGGCAAGTTCGAAGTGATTCAGATAGTGTGATAAATGTATGTACTCAACAGCTTCTTCAAGGCGTGGAGGAAACTGAAAAATCGGTTGCAAAAAGAATGAGATCACAGTCTCCACACTTATGACAAGCGGGACAAGATATTGTGAATGCGGAGTTTTGTAAGAAATTTGACGATAGTAGCGCGGAGGTTCGCGGTGGTCCTGCAGCGCAAGAGTTCGAAGCCATCGTAAAGGAGCTAGGTATGGAGGTCGTCTCGGGCTAAAGGCGACCGTCTAGCTGTAGTTCCGGACGCGTTAATCCACCTGCAACGCAACCTTCTCCAGAAGTGGCAGCTGCAACGTCCGTTATCAGCCAGGCCTCCCTGGTAGCGGACGATGGAGCTGACAGGCTTGCAACACCTGCTTCCCTTGTCGCGTCGGCGGCCTCTAGGAGTGAGGTGGTCGATATTCAGGTGTCGACTGCGTCCGCCGATGAGGAAGAGGAAGAGGAAGGCATATCGCTAATGCAATGTGCCATTCGTCAGTATGAGGCCAAACGCACCGCTTTTTTTTGCCAGATATGATAACGTCACCACCGGCGAAAAAAGAATCGACGACCTGGACACTGAAATGGACCAGTGTCTAGATTCGCTGAACGCCATTCAAGGTCGTATGAGATCCAGAAAACCCAACCTCGCCAAAGGTCACAGCGGAAGGACACTGAACGGGATGCGGTCGCTGGAGATGGAGCGGAGAAAGGTATCCAACGACCTATCAAGGGTGATGGACGAGATTCTTGCCACACGTCATCAGCTCTGGCAAAATGTACAATTGTAGATAGTAGATTATAGTTTAACATGTGTAACACAAAACCAATAACCTTCCCGTATTCTCTCCAGGGTGTCAAAATCGAATCCTCCGCGTGGTGGCACCTGGGTATTCCGCTCGAGGTTTCAAGAGTAATTTTATTTGTATACTGTTGTGGGACCACTCTCATTCAAATCTCGCGCCAGCAAAAGACACATCACTCCTACACAGTTGGCAACAGTTCGGTTTGCAGCAGTTCAATTGGAACGAGTTCCGTTCCGGCCGCGCTTGAGCTACACAGCACGTTAATCTAAAAGATCCGAGTTCATCTTAAATTATATATGCAGAATATAAGTGTAAATAGTAATAGACAAATAAACGATGTATTACGCACATGTATTTTAGTTAGGGGACGTAGCCCCTACATTTGGTGACCCGCGACGAGTAAAAACAGTGCAGTGAACGAGCACGTGTTCAACGAACTCGCCGAGTGCTTAAGTGTTCAAAGCTTCAACGTACATCCTTGTCCTAAAAATGCCTGGAGAAGACAACAGCGACACCGCAAGCGGTTCTTGCCCTACAGTACAAAAAACTGAGGAATCCGTCAGTGAAATACGCCACGTGAAACTTCCACCGTTCTGGCAGACAAGACCATCGTTATGGTTCGCGCAAGTGGAGGCTCAATTTTACCAATTTAATATACGCGCCAACAACACAAAGTATTTTATAATAGTTGCCGCATTGGACTCAGCAGCTCTGCAACAAGTGGCAGATGTAATCGAAGCGCCACCGGCCCAGAATAAGTACGAGGTATTAAAAAAGCAATTAATCGCACGATTTTCTGATTCACAAGAAAAACAATTGCGCAAATTGTTGACGGACCTAGAGCTCGGAGATAAACAACCCTCACAACTTCTGCGCGAGATGAAGACGCTTGCCGCTTCGAAGATCGACGAATCTGTGCTACGAACATTATGGCTTCAGCGAATGCCGCAACAGGTGCAAATCGTTTTATCAGTGAGTAAAGACGAAAAGATAGAAAAACTGGCCGAAATGGCGGACAAAATTATGGAAATCGGACATTCCAGTGTCGCGTCAGTAAGTAGTGCAAAAGCGCAGTGTACGCAACCACAAGTTAGTCAAGCCAGTGTCGCATCACTGCAACAACAAATCATGGAACTCACCGAGAAGGTCGAAAAACTTGCGAACAATAGACGAAGCCGGTACACGCGATCAGGATCACGCTGCCGAGAAGCTAGCGGAAATCGCGAGGGTTTTTACCACAGAAAATTCGGAAACAGCCCAAGAAAGTGTAGGAAACCCTGTAATTTCCGCGCAAACGAGTCGTCGCCAGCGTCGCCGTCGGGAAACGAAACCAGCCGTCGCTAGTTGAGACGGTTAGCGACGGTCCACCCACAAAAAGCCGTTTATTTATAGGAGATAAGAAAACAGGTACGCGTTATTTAATCGACACCGGCGCCGATGTGTCAGTAATCCCTCCAAGCCGGGCGGTCAAACGAAGGAGTGCATTCGCGTTAAAACTGTACGCTGCGAACGGTTCAGCTATAAACACTTTTGGCGAACGGACCATCAGCCTAAATTTAGGTTTACGCAGGCCTTTAACATGGAAATTTATTGAAGCCGACGTTGCGCGACCGATTATAAGTGCTGATTTCTTACGATACCACGGGTTATTGGTGGACTTAAAAAATCGCAGGCTAATCGATAACCTTACGCAATTATCAACGGTAGCGGAAATTTCCTACTCGTCAACGGCATCTATAACGACAGTAGCAAAAACCTCGGTGTACCACGAATTGTTATCACAGTTTCCAGTAATAACGAGAACAACAACCTTCGCTGCAGCCAAAAAACACTCTGTTGTTTATAATATAATAACCAACGGCCAACCAGTTGCAGAACGTGTTCGACGTCTACCGCCAGACAAAGCAAAAGCTGCGAAAGCTGAATTCGAGTTTATGATGGACCAAGGAATCTGCAGACCTTCCGCTAGTCCATGGGCTAGTCCTCTACACCTCGTAGCCAAGAAGACCGGTGAATAGAGACCATGCGGAGACTATCGTCGCCTCAATTCGATAACAATTCCTGACAGATATCCAATCGCGCATATTTCGGATTTTTCGTCTAAGTTAAACGGTAAGAAGATTTTTTCAAAGCTGGACCTAGTGCGCGCTTATCATCAAATTCCCGTTGCCGAGGAAGACATCCCAAAAACAGCGGTAATTACACCTTTCGGGCTTTTCGAATTCCCATTAATGAGTTATGGATTACGGAACTCCGCGCAAACATTTCAGCGTTTTATGGATGCTGTACTACAGGGCTTGCACCATTGTTATTGCTACATCGACGACATATTGGTAGCCTCCTCCAGCGAACAGGAGCACCTGGACCATCTTCGTCAAGTCTTTCAGCGTCTAGACGAGTACGGAGTAGCTGTAAACCCATCAAAATGCGTCCTGGGAGTTCAAGAAATCGAATACCTAGGATATCACATCTCGGAAGCAGGATCTACTCCATTACCCTCGAAAGTAGAAGTCATTCTGGATATGAAGAAGCCAGCCACCATTGTCGAACTACGTCGTTTTCTAGGGGTAGTAAATTTTTACCGTCGGTTTCTGAAAAACGCAGCCGCGAATCAAGCCGTGCTAAACAATTATTGCAAAGACAGTAAACGCAACGATAAACGACTGATCGAATGGACGCCCTAGGCCGAAGACGCTTTTGCTGCCTGCAAGCGCGACCTTGCCAACGCCGCATTACTCGCGCACCCCGCAGAAGAAGGCACGCTTTCAATTACTGTGGACCCTTCGGATTTTGCCATCGGTGCTGTACTTGAGCAGCTTCAAGACAACCATTGGAAGCCCCTCGCATTCTTTTCACATAAACTGTCCCCCGCGCAGCAAAATTACAGTGCGTACGACCGGGAGTTACTCGCAATTTACGCCGCGGTCAAACACTTTCGATACATGGTAGAAGGTAGAAGTGTAGTGATACAAACAGATCACAAACCGTTAACCTTCGCTTTCCGCCAGAAATCCGAAAAAGCATCGCCACGTCAACAACGTCAACTCGACTTTATCGGGCAGTTTACAACGGAGATTGTGCATATAGCCGGCAACGATAACACAGTAGCGGATGCTTTATCACGGTTAGAGGCTATTGAACTTCTTACTACTGTTAATCCCGAAGATTTAGCACAAGAACAAGAAAACGACGACGAACTACGCAAACTCCTTCGAGGCACATGCTCCTTGAAGTTACAAACCTACACCCCTGCAGACACAAACCTACCGTTGTACTGCGACGTCGCTGCAGGCAGAATTTGCCCATATGTGCCGCGAACTCTACGCGAGAGGATTTTTAATGCAAACCACCGTTTACCTCATGCAGGAAAACGTGCAACGCTGAAGCTGATTTCTAACAAATTTGTATGGCCATCTATGCGTCAAGATATCACCAAATAGGTACGTGCATGCATCCCATGCCAGAAATCCAAAGTTCAACGACATACGAAGCTTCCGCTGGGCCATTTCTCGCTCCCAAGTGGCCGCTTCGAACACGTCCACCTGGATCTGGTATGTCCGCTGCCACCATCGAGAGGTTTTGGTTATTGTTTTACAATGATCGACCGTTTTTCAAGATGGCCTGAGGCAGTACCATTGGTCGACATAAGTAGCGAATCCGTCGCTACAAATTTTTACAGCTGCTGGATTTCGCGCTTCGGTACACCGCGAACCATTACAACGGACCAAGGCCGCCAATTCGAATCATTTTTATTGTCAGCATTAACCAATCTATTGGGTACCAAACGCACCCGTACAACGGCTTATAATCCAAAGTGTAACGGCCTAATCGAGCGGTGGCACAGAACATTCAAGGCAGCAATCAAGTGTCAACAAACGGAAAAATGGGTAGACGCATTGCCTACAGTACTATTGGGGCTTCGAACAAGCTACAAAAAAGACCTGAAGTATTGCGTCTGCCTGGCGAATTTTTCTTCAACGCAGAAGGCCAAGACGATCCAGCTACTTTCGCAGGAGCACTTAGACAGCAAATGCGTGAAATACGGCCGACGCCGGCCTCTCATCATAATTATTCACGCACAGTGTTTGTGCACCCAGATCAATCCACTTGTGCATATGTTTTCTTAAGAGACGACACCGTAAAATGTCCGCTACAGCAACCCTATACAGGAGCACATAAAGTCATCGCCCGACCCAACAACAAACTGGTAACAATTGTTATTAATAATAAAAATGTTACTGTTTTAGCAGACAGGGTTAAGCCGGCATTCATTGCCCAAACAGAACCATCGAACATTGCTGAAAGCCAACCACATAGAGCCAGTGACCACAGCACGTCCCACAACCTGCATCATACCAACGACTCGCAGGGGGCGTCAACCACCACCACCCAGACGAGATCCGGTCGCACCGTGAAGCGACCCGTACGTTTCGATCTGACACCGTAGCTTCGCCACTGGAGAGGGGGTGATGTGGGACCACTCTCATTCAAATCTCGCGCCAGCAAAAGACACATCACGTCTACACAGTTGGCAACAGTTCGGTTTGCAGCAGTTCAATTGGAACGAGTTCCGTTTCGGCCGCGCTTGAGCTACATCGCACGTTAATCTAAAAGATCCGAGTTCATCTTAAATTATATATGCAGAATATAAGTGTAAATAGTAATAGACAAATAAACGATGTATTACGCACATGTATTTTAGTTAGGGGACGTAGCCCCTACACTGTAATTGACAGTGTTATCGCTTTTGTGAATATCACCCCCTCGAGCTGGGTAGCTAATCGCGTAGTTAGTATAATTACAGTTTGCGTGAAGCTAATTACCCAGTATGTTCAGGTGCACCGAGTGCGAACCATCCTTCACCAGAGCCGACAATTTGTTCCGCCATCGAAGAGAAAGCTGTCGTCCAGAGCTGGGCCACACGTCGACGAGTGGTAAGTGTAATAGGTGTTGCAATGCAGACAAGCTGAGCTAGTGGTATTGTGTTTGCTGCAGGCGACGCTATGGAATTTTGGGTGGTGACTGGTGAAGGACCCTCTAGCAGTAAACGCAGAAGAGTCGAAGTTTCTAGTGCTGGTGAGTGTGTCTCTACTGTAGCGTTCCATGGTTGCTGATTTTTTTTTTCATTAACAGAACAGCCACCCAGGACCCGATACTGCGACGTGTGTGACGAGAACGTGCCCCGGAATGGTTTCATCGGACATCTCCGGAGCAGTCGTCACACAAGACGGTGTAGTGGCGCCTACCTGGGGAAGGGAGTGGTGGCCCTACAGAGCGCCTTCAAGTCCCGTGTAATAAGCTATAAAGTGTCCACGGAAAATTATCATATAAGTGTTGTAGAATATATGACCGAACTCAAAGACAAAATTATAGGTCTTATAGAAGGACAGTTACATAAATTAACTAGTGTAAAAATCAATTTCGAACTTTTCGGGTATTTTATTTTGGAGGTTCAAGATGTACAAGACGTAAAAAGTTTTAATACAGCTAACGAGGTGGCTGCTCGCGGTACAAACTTGAACGAATTATATGATAATTTTACGGGGATATTGAACGAGAAGGTGCCCGAATTTCAGGAACGAGAGTCAGGTACGTGCTATCTTTGAAGGGTTTTTGCAGCAAAACTAATCGCGTTTTGTTCTTTAACAAAGTGGATCCTGAAGCAGCTGCTGTATATAGAGGTTACTGTAAATAAGTATAATCCGCTTCGAGCATCGTCATATATCCCGCTGCCGAAGCAGATTAAGAACAAGAAAGCGATCGTGAACATCCAAAACGATGACGACTGTTGTTTCGGGTGGGGTGTAACCTCGGCCATTTGCAAACCATCTGGACAGCCTAATCGAACGACTTCGTATCCGGATTGTCGTCGATTCTTGAAATTTAGGGACATTGAATTCCCTGTTAGATTGCGCGATATTCAAAAATTTGAAAAATATAATCCGCAGATTTCTGTAAATGTATACGGACTGGAACATTTTTTTCGCGGCAATGTTACGGAATATGAAGTTGTGGGACCTCTGTACCACACCTCTTTGAAAAAGAGGTGGCATGTAAATTTGTTGCTAATTGCCAACGACAAAGGTAATAGTCACTACTGTTGTATCGCGGATTTGTCTAGGTTAGTTTTACACCAAATAACGCATAATGATCATACTAAACATTTTTGTGATGGTTGTCTAAATTATTTTGATAGCGATGCGAAGTTGGAGATGCATCAACGTTTTGACTGTAATCGTGTGTAAACAAAAATGCCTACGACAGAATTGGTCACGCCTGCGTTTGGGAGGGTGAGGCCCCGCAATATTCTTAAGTTTGACAACTTCGCGAAGCAGATAAAGGTACCGTTTGTCATTTATGCAGATTTCGAAACGATTTTAACACCGGTCGATGGAGGAAACCTACACCCCGATTGCGAAAGACCTTATACGGTTACAACGTGCGAACACAAACCGTATTCCTTCGCATATTATTTGATATGTTTGTTTGACGATACTCTATCCAAATTCGAAATTTATCGGGGTGCAGATGCTGTCGAAGTGTTTGTGGATCGTCTAGATCAAGACGTCTTCAGCTTGTATTCCAATTACCTGAAGCCTGTTGTACCCCTCTGAGATATGGTTCCCGCGGAACTTCAAAATTTTAACGGAGCTGTTTCATGTCACTTTTGCAATCGCCCTTTCAAAGACTCGGAAGTAAAAGTTTGTGATCACGACCATTTGACGGGACACTATCAGGGAGCTGCTTATTCCAATTGCAATCTAAATTATAAACTTCCAAAATGTATCCCCGTATTTTTCATAATTTAAACTACGACTCACACCTTTTCGTTAAAAATTTGGCTCAAAATAAAGAGAAAATTGATGTCATTCGGGTAGCTAATGAAAAATATATTTCATTTGGCAAACGTATTTGGGTTGATTAAATTTTTGAGAACGGCGAAAGTAAACAAGTTTATATGCAAATTCGCTTTTTAGATAGTTACCGATTTTTAAGTGCTTCTTTGGCATCGCTGGCCGGTACGTTGAAGGATGAACAGTGTGTTGAAATTCAAAATCAATTCGGAGATGGCATCAAATTTGAGTTGATGGGGCAGAAAGGTGTATTTCCCTATTCGTACGTAAACTCTTTTGCAAAATTAAGCGAGCCTACCTTACCCACAGTCGCCCGGTTAAACGATGCCCATATCACTGAGGCCGATTACGCGCGCGCCGTTAAGGTCTGGCAAACTTTTGAACGTAAAACGTTGGGCGACTTTTCCGATGTGTACCTCAAATGTGACGTTTTTATTTGCAACCATATAATTTAGATCCAGCGCAGTATTACACAGCCCCCGGATTAAGTTGGGGTACCATGTTAAAATTTACGGGGGTTGAGTTGGAGCCGTTGACTGACATTGATATGTTTAGCTTTTTTAAAAAATGTATTCGCGGGGGAGTCAGTACTTGTGTCGGGAGAAAGGCTATTGCCAACAACAAATTTGCGGATAGTTATGATCCTTCCAAACCCACTTCTTTTATCATGGATGCGACGAATTTGTACAGATATGCGACGCGACAGTTTCTAGCGCAAGGTGGTTTTGTTTGGTTGACTGATGAGGAAATTGACAGTTTTGACGTTTTTCAAGTTTCGGACGAATCTGACACAGGGTACGTGCTGGAAGTTGACTTGCAGTACCCGGAAAATTTACACGACGCTCACAATGACTTGCCCTTTTGTCCCAAACTGTTGATTCCTCCACATGGAAAATATAAAAATGCGAAATTAATTCCAAATTTACATGACAAACATAGATACGTTATTCACTATAGAAATTTAAAGCAATGCTTAAAGGCTGGTTTGATTTTGGCTAGAACACATAGGATACTGAAATTTAGACAAACCCCCTGGCTTACATCGTACATCCAGTCTGACAACGACTTCCATCGTAATTCTTTTAAGCTAGCTAACAACAGCGTATTTGGCAAAACTATGGAAAACGTGGACAAAAAGGTAGAATTCGGTTTGGTGAAAATTTAATTGCTGTAGAAATGAACAAGACGTTGGTTGTCTATGACAAACCCAGTTATGTTGGTTTCTCAGTTTTGGAGATTTCGAAAACTGTAATGTACGATTTTTATCATGATTTTTTGAAGGAGCAATATGGTCCTAATGTTTTTCTATTATACAGAGATGCGGATTCCCTAATTTTGGAATTTTTTACTGAAAATTTTTACGCGGACATGAAACACCACCTTCATCGCTTCGATACATCAAATTATAAAAATAACTTGCACGACTTTCCGCAAACCAAGTCTGTTGTTGGCAAATTTAAGGACGAGTACTCTGGGGTAGTCGTGCGTAGCTTCTACGGGGTCGGTACGAAAACATACTGTGTAAACGCTATCGATAAAGTTGACAAGAAGGCCAAGGGCGTCAAAACGTCTGCCGTTCGGAAGTACCTCACCAGCGAAATTTATCAGTCTGTTGCTGAGAGCAGAAGAGATGCTGTCTTCTGTCAAATGTATGTTTTTCGCTCGCGTTTACACACTATGTACACCGAATTAATGAATAAGGTTGCGCTTTCTTCCAAAGATGATAAAAGCTTCCTTATTCCCAACACAACGAAGACCTTGGCGTGGGGTCACCGAGATATACCTGATTACAGGCTCGACGAATTGCTACGGATTGCCGACACCTTGCCGTAGCAATATGTTTGGGGAACAGTATTGGTCATTACTTGCAAGCATAGGTCCCACATTACGTACGCTTTCTTGTTCTTTGTAGTTTAAGTTTAGTATGAAAGTAATATTGTTTATAGGAGTGTTGATGGTTGTTAGATTAGGAGCATCTATTATATGTTGGGATATCCGACAAATGTTTTTTTGTCAACGAAAGATATGTATTTACACACTCAATACATATTTATTATGCTAACGAATGCGAATACTAAAAGTGATTGTATGTGTCGCTTTGCGTTTACCATACCTTAATCGACCTCTCTATACGTATGTTATTGTAGTAAGCAGTACAAATAATAAATGCGAGTATGGAAAACAGTTTTTTTATTTCCTCTCTATACGTATGTTATTTTATCGAGAGATTAAAAAAAAAACTGTTCCTCAGCGGGCTGTGGAAATTCAACGTATGAATAATATGTTGGTGACACTGTACGTTAATGTCAAATTAGAGGTTAGCAGGTTAGGATTTGCGTCATTTTGTGTCATAACTGACAGAAAACCTAACCTGATAACCTCGAATTTGGCATTGACGTACAGTGTCACCAACATATCATTCATACATTGAATTTCCACAGCCTGCTGAGGAACAGTTTTTTTGGATCTCTCAATAGTAAGCAGTACAAATAATAAATGCTAGTACCGGGTGTCTTAAAATGGATTACATCTAGTATGCTTTGAATTTCCCATAATGCATTCTAAAATTTTACCTGAAATTGGCAAGACTGTAAGTCTATGTCAAATTCGAGGTTAGTAGGTTAGGTTTTGTGTCAGTTTTGACACAGACTAATGCAAAACCTAACGTGCTTACCTCGAATTTGACATATACTTACAGTCTTGCCAACTCAAGTAAAATTTTAGATTGCATTATGGGAAATTCAAAGCATACTAGATGTATTTCATTTTAAGACACCCAGTGTTTTTTATTTACAACGTATAAGTACAACAGCAGTTAATTACACAAGATTGGTTGTGGTTATCCAGGAATTATGACGGTTATCGAATCCCAACCACTTTACGTAAAAATGGTTACCTTTCTTCCTCAACACCTTTTTTACCAGGTAGATGTCTAAGTGTTTGGTTTTCTGTAGTTCGTGTTCGTAAAATCCACCTTTGATTTTCTGCCCTTCCTGATCCATGAGTCTGTAGGTGGTAGGATTTGTAAGTCGCACTGTGGTTATTTTGAATATTTCGTTACTCCAGCTGGGTGTATACCCCTTGCTAAATATCGAACGATATTTGCTAATGCGTACATAGTCTCCTTTATGAAACGTTTGAGGTTTCGGATCTACAGTTTTTGTGTGGCTGTACACGTGTGTAACAGACGTTTGGCATTTTTAAGATTAACTTCAGCCGGCTTCATACCTGTTGTGCTATGCCTGGTTGTGTTATATTTCGTTAAGAGTTTGGGTAGAATGTCCAACCATTTGAAGGACCCCTGCAAACTGAACTGCTTCCACATCATGTTCTTCAGGGTGCGGTTACATCTTTCCACGATGCTGCTTTTCATAGTTGAATACGTGCTGTAGTGATTTATCTTGTACCGTCGCATCAATGCTTGAAAGTCGGTGTTATAAAATTCTTTTCCCAAATCGGTTTGTACGTTTTTAGGAGACATCTTCATACTGGCAAGAACGTTTGACCGGAGGAGCCCACAAGTATTTAGAAAAAGCGTTAATAACAACTAAAATGTATCGATAACCTTTATTGCTTCGTGCATATTGTTGCATCTCCACCAAATCCGCTTGTAGTAAATCATGCAATCCTTTAAGAATCACCCGTCGTCTCTTGAAATTTTTTCGCGCTGGTTTGTGAAGTTCTGCGATTAGATCTTCCTTAGGACTCATTGTCGAATGTCGCTGTATCGACTGCTATGGGACATTTAAGCAGCAGCTGTACGTATAACTTGGGGGTAACGGCTTTGAATCTAAGCGTATCTCCTCGATTCAAAGTCACATCGACCATCTGATCCCGCTGAACTCCGTTGATGTATGATTCTACAGAAGGTCCGCTGAATTGAATATGAATAATCTGTCCGGTCGCTAACGGAAAGGTGTACTCATCAATTTCGAATATTTTTGAAAACAACTCTTTGTCACTAAACCCGCTACGTCCTAACCCGTATACGACTTCGTGTGACGCTTCAAAAGCTAAATCCTCTAACGAACTCACTAATCGTTCAACAGCACTAGGTACGTCTCTTGCTGCTGGTCTAGCGTCCTCAGCATAACACATCCACATGATTAAACTCCCAGCTGCCGACTAAGTGCTTCAACTTCTACGTCACACGTTACCGTAGTACTCGCGAACGTTAGCACTGCCACCATACACGCAGTCTTTTTAGAGTTCTCCTCCAACTAATCCACTACAGACCTTACATTGACTAAACAGCCTTCAGAAAAGTTTGCTACTTCCTTTACTATTTTTTTATAGAAACTCTCAAAGTACAACGCTTTGTGGGAATCGCACTTCCACAATTCTTCTACAGTTTCGCTCGCTAAACACACCTCTGACAAGCCCACTTCCTCCGATTTTATTATTTTCCTTGTCTGGATTGCTTGAAATACAATCCTCTTCCTTTCTATTTCCAGAGCTGGCCACTGACCGTCGAGGGAATAGAAGTAGTTGGAAATCGCTCCTTGATTTGCAATCAGAGCTGTTCACTCCCATTCATCTAACTGCACCCAATCATTTTTGGTACCCCGTATTATAATACTTGGGGTAAATTGTGAACTCTACTCAAACCCTACACTGACGTACCTAGAACTTGATTTATTTAATTTGTACGTCCTACTATTTAGAAGTGCCCGACAGAATAGTGGTTGCGGCTTTCTACCCGTACCACTAGCGGCCACCGTTCCTTTATTACTCTGAACTATCTCGATAGCTTTCAACAAGGCTTCCATTTTTTCACGACTATCGGGTGCTACTACCCTTGCAGACTCTTCTATGCCCTTTTATTTTCACATTTTCAAGGTTACATATGGTAGAAGGTGCCCTTGGTCGTAAATGCGAGCTTGGCCTTGAATTCTTTTTTTAACGTAACCTTGGCCTTGCAAGTGGTCTTGATCTTGAACGTGGTCTTGATCTTGAACGTGGTCTTGATCTTGAACGTGGTCTTGATCTTGAACGTGACTTGACCTTGAAAGTGGCCTTGATCTTGAACTCAAGTGGTGGGGGGAGGTTCCAGAACTGTCGACTTTTCTCTACTCATCGCCTTGAAAGCCCTCCCTCAAACATTGCAAATTCGTAATTATAAGAGCCGAATTTTCCTTACTTTCGTCCTTAATCAACACTTAAAACGCTAAGATTTTTTAAATGTTAACGAATTCAGGAAGGCATTTCAAGAAGTAGTACTGACTAATACGAGTGGCGAGACAAAAACGTGTACGCTTCAATAATTATGAAAGATTCTTATTCAATTGTTTAATAAAAATTTACTTAATATTAAACGGAATAAATTAAAGCTGCTTAAGGCAGTACGTTGTAGAACATAATTAACTAGTTAACGCAATTAAATAGTTCAACAATGGCTTATTCAAATATGACAATTTATAATTAACCGTTTTATAAAACTCTGTTTAAAGACGTTAAACATTTAAAACGGATTCAAATTTAAAATGTAAAGTATTGTAAGGTATACATTTTTATCATTTTCAATTAATATAAATGTTTTTTTAAGTTAAAATTTACAATAAGCATAATTAAACTTTTGGTTATTCTATTCCGCATATTGCTTACCTTCTCTCTGAATTTCAATTAATTAATGTTTAAAGCTATTCATATTTATATTGAAAAAAATAATAATCATAATGTGTTCCTATTTGGCCTAACAAAATCTATTCCTTCTTATATTATTCATATTGCACTATAGTTAGTTTAATAAATATTAATTCTATAAAATTAGAATCTGCGTCTCGTGAGCATGACTGAGAATTTGAAGCCGCCTTTAGAAGCGAATTTTAAACTTGACCGTGACATTTACAAAAATGTATGATCATGGCCTGCTCTGAGTCATGTTGAAAAAAGATATACTATAGTTATTGTTGAGTATTTGTTGAGTACTCATTACCTAGAATATAAAATTTAATAATAGCAGTAGATACTTTAGCTCCGCAACAATTGTCCTTGTACAAAAATAAAATTGAGGAATCTCGGTGCAACTACATTCGTAACATTAGAGTTTTTTTACAAATTGTATTATCCTGTACCAATAGCAGGTATAACTCTGTCGTAGTTTTTCTAGAGCAAATTATACACATTTAAATAAGAAATTATAAGTGATTTAACACCACCTCATGCAGTCTTTATTTTCCACACGTCCAATTGTATAAACACTTACTTTAACTAGAACAGGAATTAGCCCATAGAACACGCCGATGCAAAGAGTTTTGCAATCATCAAGTAAATCTGGTCACCTAATTGTAGCATCTGACTATTTATCATAAGTCGAAAATAGTCAAATGAATGAATAATCGACTGTATTTAACACCTTGGCTAACTACTATGAAACATTCTATTAAAATTAGCTTTCATGAATCTGAAAAAATTATCCCGCTGCAATTTCTCAGTTTTCCTCCAGAGCACATATCTACACTTAAATATGCAGATTAAATTTGATTGTAAAACCTAGTCTATATTTAAATTTATATATTATTCTGCTTTGTATAGAATACCTCTATGAATTGTTTTTCAACATCCAACCGTTCATGCTTTTCAGATAATATACTGTATTTTATGTCGAAAACCAACAACAAATATAATAATAATTATCTTAACTGAAAAATCTTAAAAATGCTTAATTAGAGGCTAGATAAATAATATATTTACCTGGGGGCTTTGTAGAAATTTGCAAATAGAATGGAAACTTTCTTATGGCTCCTAATAGCTTGTTCAGATAATTATCTATTTAATACCTACCGTGGATATCTTATTGTAAAATTAAAAGCCATGACTCCTCCAAAGTGCAATGCCTACCTTGAGTTAACCAAATTGATCCCAATACCGTAAATCATACATTTCGCATTTTTTGCCAGCGCTAGGACGCCAAATAATTACGCCATTGTGAATAGAAACGACAAAAAACTCTTTAATTGGATAAAAGCATAATCGCTAGTCTTGTAGCGACTTCATTGAAGAAGTGCCTGAGAGCTAACGAAATATTTTGTTCCAGAAGTAATCGAAATGGTCTATTGGCGTGCAGGAAGTGGAAGAGGATCTGTATGAATTAGTTAACGGTAATAGTATGTGCTAGTAAGTAGCAGTAGTAGTAAGTCCTAAATTCGCAGATGGAACAATAAAATATCCGAACGTATCAGGTGGCATTAACATGGCAGTCATGGAGAACGAAGCTCACGGCGATGTCAAAGCCTTGTTTTCTTCCGTCTGCTAACAAATTTGGCGTCAAACGTGCAGAGCGACTTCATGGACACCCAGAATCTGATCCTGGACGGCTCCATAAACAACTTGGGCTCGGACAAGTTCCTATTGGACACCTCCATAAACCAGGACAGTAAAATCGCGACCAAGGCGATGATGGACGCCTTAGATGACCTGCTGATGAATTCTCAACCTACCAACAACAACTTGGCCGAGCTGAAGCCTCTGCCAGGGTTCACAGGGTACACGGGGCACCTCAGCATCAACGACATCGAGGGACACAATTATCACGCAATATCGCAGAGAATACCAGAAGAGAACAACAATAGATACAGCAGCTTCAACGAGCAAAATAGCATAGTGTCTAGTTCCACGTGTAATGTGAGTTCGGACTCTGAGGATAAAGCCGGCTCTAAGCCGTTGTACGGCCTGGAGGAGGTGGGAAATGTTAAAATCGGATACACAGACTGCGTAAACCCAGACGGATACAACTGTGCCCAACAACAACAACGCCCACGTAGGGGAAGATCCTTCCACCTCAAGTGACAGCTGGATGAACCTTCACGCGTGGTTCGACAGTGCTTGTACGGATCAACAGAAGAGTGTAGTAATCACGCAGGATGCGCTATCTGAGTTTGTTATACATAACTCTCCCCAAAACAACAACGAATTCAAAAACCAAGTCGAGCATTCTTCTAAACTCCAATCTCACCAAGGAAGTTCGACCCTCCTTACCAATGGCAATATGGCTCTTCTACAGAACAGGTTGCAAAATGATCCCCTAATAAAGCAGGAGGCTTCTAGTTTGACGAACTATGGATTGGAGTCTTCTTCTACGTCGAGTCCATCCTCGGTGGTATTGACGACTGACAACCTCATCTTAAGCGCGAATGGGCGTTTCATGCACCATTCTAATATACACGGCATGGCGTCAGATGGCACGACAAGAAGTCCTGACATTTTAGGTCAGAATTGCCCGCAACAGCAATCTGCCAGTTCGAGCTTGTTTCAAGAAGCCCCGAATTTGGGTTTGTTGGGCAAAGACAAACCGGTTCATAGGTATAATATCTGTAACCAAAGGTTCTTGAACAAATCTAATAGCAAAGTACACATATGGACGCAAATAGGCAAAAAGCCGTTCCTATGTGAAATCTGTGCGAAAACTTTCAGGCAAGAAGCGCATTTGCTGAAACACCAGCAAGTTCACAAGCGCATCGGATGAGACTGATGATCACTTTTTCAACAGATCGCTGAATTTGCAGTGATAAGTTTCTGTTTTCCAAGTTTTTACACTACTAATACGTACTATCCCAAGTAACAATTTAAATGCTATTTAGCATAGTTCTTATTATATAGAGGTTTCATAAAGGATATTTGTAGATTAATTAGTTTTAGATTTGGTTTATTGAAGGGTAAATATATTTCTAGAGTATAAATATTTATTAAAAAACCTTGTAGTGTACTTTAAAACTGAATCATAAGGCCTTTTGGTCTTTTTCTACTTATAGTTTTCTGGAAGTTTTATTATTACTGTTCACTGTATTTCATAAAACTCTCTAGTTTTAATACATCATTCGACGATAAATTTGCTTTAATCACTTAGGTATAAACTTGTGATGTCTTAAAACTGTTTTAAAAATGATTTACAAAATATTCTTGTAGGTATCCTAAGTCCTATTTTGAAACATTTTATACTTAAGAAATTGTAACCTTGTTAACGGGCACAATAAAGCAATAATGTGTTCATTAAATGCTTCTCAAATCTTATTGGTGTGGAATGTACTTAACTAAAACTAAAAGTTCTTAAAAAACAGGTTATGAAAGTGGCAAACATTAGTGGCTCCATACTGCAAAGTGTATAGAATTATGTCACAATTAGAAGCTATTGGTAACTGGAAAAAAAATAGTGGCCATTTTAAAAGGAAGATGAAAATAAACTATTTGAAAATTAGTAAGAGCACCCAGACAAACCAGACTCTTGGTGGCTTAACTTGTCAACAAGTCTGCTAGGTTTATTAGGCCATTTTAGTAATTACCCCATTTTCTTCCCATATTGATAGGACCATAGATAAACAAACTTCGACATCTTCAATGGTTTGCACAGTTTTAATGTTTTAAACGACATGGTCTCGAACACAAACGGCTTATAAATGTTGATCTAAGTTGTTTACCACACACAGGCAAAAACTACTAAATGATTTTTATAGGTTAGGTAGAAATTTAAGCGGCAAACATGAACAACAATCATAAAGCCACATTAAAACTAATCAGTTTTATAAAAGTTCTGACATAAAACGGTTGAGTTTTAAACAGGGTAATATGTCTTTAATTAAATCCAAACTGTTTTATGCAGGCGTACAGGACCGTATAGGTAACTAGATGGAGTCTAAGTATTCTTATTCAAATATTTATTGACTTATTTATTACTTGTATAGGAATTAAGCATCTTAAGAATTATTTCACTAAAGAATAATGGTTTTATACCCAAAGCCGCCATTTTTCCAAAGTGTTGTATTTAAACAATGGATCAACCATTTTGGGAAAACGCATTTAAACACATTGATTCCACACATTTTAATGTAAAAAAGTCGCTTTATTACATACGAGATGTATTAATGCAGTTTTATAACATTTATAAACAAAATATTGATGGTTTGAAAATAAATAATTTTTTATAAAATGTATAAATCTTTAAAATGTTTGAGGGGGGTGGTAAAATTTATAGCTATTTATAAAAATTTCATCAGTAAACTGTTTGTCGTTTGAAATTTTTAAGAATACATAGCTCTTTTAACCAGTTTATATACGTACTGACTACAGAGGAAATATAAAAAAGCATAAAACTTCCAAGATATATGGCTGTTATTAAGTGTAAAACATTTTTGCTTTACCGTAGGCAATAGTAACTTAAAATGTTCTGGGAATTAATAATTTAAAATAAAATCGTTTTATAGTTGTCATTAATAAAAAGTAAGTAGCTATATGCATAGGATCATTAAGAATGTAATACAACCTATCATCTAAGATCGAATACTCCTATTATACGTTTTATTAAGCTCTCCAAGCTAACACAGAGAGTAACCAATTAAAGTATTTATAAGTGGAATGGGTTGTATAACAGATTTAAACTCTTAGCTTTGACAACCTCTTGCAGAACATCATTATTTGGGCCCTTTTTGGGTTTATTAGACTCCTGTCTCAGCAATATAGGTTTATGAATGGTTTTATAAATGGTGCTTATGGAAGGCCTGTAGTTTATTAAAAAACCTAAGTTGTTACTTGGGATCTTTTTATTATTTTGTATATGTAGGTAACCAACTCATTGTGGCAAATACCCTAATTTCAATTCTGTTGGTAAAGACTTGATTAAACTCGATTTAACCATCACATTGTATTGCGCAGACGGTACTTCCAAAACGGTTAAGGCTCCCATCGCTGGCGTAACTATGTATATTGTAGTTTTTGCATAACGTTACCTAATCACTACTTGAACTCACAGATTCGAGTTTTAATATATGTTTGAAATACTGCTAGATAAACGTTCACTGTTCCCGAACTGTTTGTTTAGAACATTGAGCGCATTTTCATAAGGTGGTCTACCTGAAGGTGGAAATCCTTCGATCGCTTCGGCTGCCTTACCAATTACGGACATACGAAGATAATTGAGTTTATCTCCATTATTTAGCTGTCCGTTTTCATACACACACGATTTAAACTGTTCCCAATATGGTATCCATAATTTTGGGATTCCGTCAAATTTGATCAGTTCCAATCGTTACAGTTTTACTATATTATTGGACCCAGAAGATTGCGGTTGCTGTTTCACGTTTTGATTTGTTGGGCTCGTTCTGTTCGTGGTACTTTGAATCACCTTTTCCCTCCGATGCTCCAACCTAGCCAGTAGGGTAGCTGCAGTTTCTTCGTAGTCCAATTTCCAGTAATTAACGGCTCGTTCCAGCAATCTGCTTCATTTAAATTATTATTGCTTAAGATGATTTTTGAGGCTTTCACGGCCATTGTCATTAAGTAACAAACGACTTCCGGGATTGGACCGTGTCATGATTGAGATCGAAGAACTCAACGTTTCGCCCACTTTCGTAAGGGGCTTCATCAGGAGGAAAAAAGTAAAAGAGCACGGTAACTCAACGTGTTAACCACGCCAGAGGCGAAACTCTTTGCAGGGAAGGGACAGAAGAGCACGGTAACTCAACGTGTGAACCACTCGAGTTTCGTCTCTGACGTGGTTCACACGTTGAGTTACCGTGCTCTTCTGTCCCTTTCCTGCAAAGAGTTTCGCCTCTGGCGTGGTTAACACGTTGAGTTACCGTGCTCTTTTGCTTTTTGCCTCTTGATGAAGCCCCTTACGAAAGTGGACGAAACGTTGAGTTCTTCGATCTCAATCATGACACGGTCCAATCCCGGAAGTCGTTTGTTACTTATTATTGCTTAACTTTAACTTAGGTATTGCTGTACACAGGTCTTCTTCACTATAGTCCGTTGCTAAAACAACCGTTATTGTGTTTACTGTTTTAGTTACTTGAGTACGACATGCGTTTCGACGCGCCTTTTCCCATATATATAATACACATATATTGCTGGTAGGGCCTGGAAACTTCAGAAAACATTACGGCGCCGACATAGTCTCACTTATAGTATAACGCGTCTCGTGCGCATGCGTGAGAATTCGAACTCCGCCTTTAGAAGCGAATTTTAAACTTGACCACTTCCCCATTGGGCGGGACCACTTCCCCATTGGGCGGACGACGCCGCCGCGCTTGCGCACAGCTCACCGTATACATGAAGGAGTTGGTTGTGTGTCTCACTTCATCGGCCAGTTTCCCACTCATAGCCGCTAGCAATATAGTAAGTATTAGATATATGCCTTTTCCATTTTGAACCACAATTTCACTAAACTTTAAAAGCACCAGCCGTTACTCGCTATCGCTTTCCCGATACCGATTAAAATCTCCTTGTTCCCGTTTCCTTCCCGGGTTTAAGCACTAAAATGTGGCAAATATAATAAAATAAGTAGATTTTTATAGTATGGAACATTACTAGTTTGGTAAGAGGGTTTTTACTGGCGGACAGAAGGATATGACTGGCGAGCCAAAGGCGAGCCAGTCACCTTCTGGAGGCATTATACAGTGTGATATAGAATTCAAGCAATACGCGCAAAGGGTGAGTAATAGATGAGTCTGTTTGCTATAGAAATTGTAACAATGTAGAAAAATATTTTTTTTGTAAATCGATTATTGTCACTTTACATAATAATAGCTGTGTATTTTCTCAGGTAGGAGTAACGATTAAACAATTATGGGGACCTTAAGTTGAAACTCCACAAATATCATATTTGGATTGCCTGCCCAAAATGTTAGCACATCACCCCTTTTTTCAATGTCATCCCGATCATTTCGCGGAAGTTAGATGCTCCCTTCTTGTTGATATAAATTTCGGTATTTTCCGGATAAAATAAGACATATTTTATGTAATGTAAGAGATTATTAAGTCATAACGTTATTTAATAAGCATGATTTTTGATAATAAATAAAAATAATTTTGTCGTAAAACATAGGTACTTAAATTTAAAATTGAAAAATGTTAATTATTAATTAAAGCTTTAAACAATTATGTTGACTTCTTCAGTAATTTATTAATGCATTACAACATTGTTTATTTGAAGTCAATGTTATATTCTTAAGTAGCAGATAAATGCTTGTGATTACTGCTGTTCTTTTTAGATCTGTTTTTATTCTACTTGAAGTTTTATATGTACTTACTTGGTAATGTCTTGTTTCTTCGAGCTTTAATTAGGTTATGTGTGAGTACTTAAGAGTACTTGTTATAAATTTTAAAGTCGCAAAATCTATTTTTCACTTTTTCTATACCTACCACAAGACCTGCAGTTCGTGACACCCCTATTTATGAAGCGTATTCCAGCTGTGGTCGCACCAAAGTAAAATAAAGGCATTTAAGAGTATTTCTGTTTTTGAATAATTTGGATTGCCTCATAACGAAGCTCAGTATACGAAGAGAACTACCAAAGTTATGCAAATTTACGCAGACGCCTAAGTCTGCAGCATATAGGGTTATACCGTGCCACCAAGAAAACAAGACAAGTTACATACAGATATTTTTATTTCATACAAATATTTACACATTTACACATAACTTCTATTTTCTACTTAACTTAAAAACTACTCCTCCAGGTCGTCAAAGTCCCTGAAGCGGTTCTCATCTTCACCCCAAACCTCCGTCTCCGCGTAGAAGAGGCCCTCCACCCGCTCGATGATCTCTTCCAGCTCCGGGATGACCTGGAAGCCGATGCGAACACTATTGTAGGATAGCTCACCTCGGTCGTACTGAAAGACGATCTCCTCCAAGTTTCTGTTACTGAAGAAATCTCGTAGCAGTATGTAGATGTGGTCAGCTCTTCGGAGTTTTCAGGAGAAAGGTGGCTCGTCCCACATCTCGAGCATTGGACCCGGAGCAGCTGCATCCCGCTCTCAGCTCGAAACGAAAAAGATGATGTGGTCATCGGAGAACAGGAACGACTGCATGGTCACACTTCGACGATGTGTACAAGGATGATGGAGAAAGAATGGGTAAGCAGTGTTAAATAGCTAGCCTATAACCTTGAAAACTTGTTGGGTAGGAAATTCACTTACTCTGAATGCTTACCGTCCGTATGTGCAAACCAAGGTGACGTCTCCGCCCTGCAACTCACAGTCAACCAATGTGTAATTAAGCAATTCTCAAATGAGGAGCGGTCATTCTCTTCTTTGCTGTCGCTATGGTTGGTTCCCGTGCTGTGAAGTGTGATTCGTGTGGAGGTATTGTTTTGTCGGAGTGGAAGCGTAAGGCTAATAGACTTAGTCTATCGGACGATGGAACTGTCAGGCTTGCAACATCTGCTTCCTCTGTCGCGTCGGCGGCCTCTAGGAGTAAGGTGGTCGATACTCAGATGTCGATTTCGTTTGCCGATGAGGAAGAGGAAGAGGAAGACATGAATGGCATATCGCTATCTCAACGCGCCGAACGTCAGTATGTGTCGAATGGCAACGCCTTGGATGCCAGAGTTGGTGACTTGCACACCGGGGAGCATTACATCAGGTACATTAGATATATTATTTTCCTGTCCATACCTTAGTCCGTGTTATGTTATTTAACACTTTAGGTAGGTACTCTTTAGTTTTCTATAGCCATAACGTGCTTTTTCCTAGTTTAATAGCTTATATCAAGGGGCATATTTTATATTATTGTTATTATTAGCTCCCTGCAAACACGAGCCGCCAGACTAGAAGCAGCGATGCACGCTGAGCATCTAAAAAGCGTAGAAGCTTTACCGAAGATCCTCAACGGCCATAGCTAATGTAACATGGGCGCCGTTAGCGAGGCGGCGTCAGCGAGACTAACGCTCACGCAAGATCTGGTGGACGTTTTCAGTGCGATTCGTGCAAAACATCAGCAACTCGACGAAAATGTACAATTGTAAATAGTAGATGGTAGTCTAACATGTGATACGCCCGTAACACAAAACAAATAATCTTCCCATATCCTCTCGTGGCAAGAATGAGGGACGACAAGTGAACGAAGAAGATCATTGAATGGCGACCAAGACAAGAAGCTTACAGAAACAGAGGACGTCCTCCAACTCGATGAGCGGATGATCTTAAGCGAGTGTCCAGCAACTGGATAAAAGAGGCACAAAACCGACCTAGATGGCAAACGTTAAAGGAGGCCTATGTTCTGCACTGGACGAGAGAGGCTACGTGATGATGATGATGATCCTCTCCAGGGTGTCAAAAGCGAATCCTCCGCGTGGTGGCACCTGGGTATTCCGCTCTAGGTTTCAAGATTAATTATAATTGCTAAGCTGTAATTGACAGTGTTCAGTGTATCGCTTTTGTGAATATCACCCTCTCGAGCTGGGTAGCTAATTGCGTAGTTAATATAATTACCGATTGCGTGACGTTAATTTCCCAGTATGTTCAGGTGCGAACGATCCTTCACCAGAGCCGACAATTTGTTCCGCCATCGAAGAGAAAGCTGTCGTCCAGAGCTGGGCCACCCGTCGACGAGTGGTAAGTATAATTAGGTGTTGTAATGCATACCAGCTGAGCATGTGGTGTTGTGTTTGCTGCAGGCGACGCTATGGAATCTTCGGTGGCAACTGGTGAAGAACCCTCTAGCCGGAAACGCAGAAGAGTCCAAGTTTCCAATGCTGGTGAGTGTGTGTCTATTGTCGTGTTTTATTTTTGCTAACGTTTTTATATTAACAGAACAGCCACTCAGGCCGCGATACTGCGACGTGTGTAACGAGAACGTGCCCCGGAATGGTTTCATCGGACATCTCCGGAGCAATCGTCACACAAGACGGTGTGGTGTCCCCTAGCTGGGGAAAGGAGTGGAGGCCCTACAGAGCGCCTTCAAGTCCTGTGTAATGAGCTATAGGGTGTCCACGGAAAATTATCATATAAGTGGTGTAGAATATATGACCGAACTCAAAGACAAAATTATAGGCCTTATAGAAGGACAGTTGCATAAATTCACTAGTGTAAAAACCAATTTCAAACTTTTCGGGTATTTTATTTTAGAGGTTCAAGATGTGCAAGACGTAAAAAGTTTTAATACAGCTAACGAGGTGGCTACTCGCGGTACAAACTTGAACGAATTATATGATCATTTTACGGGGATATTGGACGAGAAGGTGTCTAAATTTTAGGAACGAGAGTCAAGTACGTGCTATCTTTGTAGGTTTCTTGCAGCAAAACTAATCGCGTTTTGTTCTTTAACAGGGTGGATCCTGAAGCAGCTGTTTATAGAAGTTAATGTAAATAATTATAATCCACTTCGAGCATCGCCATATATCTCGCTCCCAAAGCAGATTAAGAACAAGAAAGTGACCGTGAACATTCAAAACGATGACGACTGTTGTTTCGGGTGGGCTGTAACCTCGGCCATTTGCAATCCAAGTAGACAGCCTAATCAAACGGCTTCGTATCCAGATTATCGTCGATTCTTGAAAGTTAGGGACATTGAATTTCCTGGTAGATTGCGTGATATTAAAAAAATTGAAAAATATAATCCGCAGATTTCTATTAATGTATACGGGTTGGAAACATTTTTTAAGGCAATGTTACGGAATATGAAGTTGTGGGACCTCTGTACCACACTTATTTGAAAAAGAGATGGCATGTAAATTTGTTGCTAATTGCCAACGACAGAGGTAATAGTCACTACTGTTGTATCGCGGATTTGTCTAGGTTAAATTCACAGCAAATTACGCGTAACGAGCATGCTAAACATTTTTGCGATGATTGTCATATACAATACCGCGAGCGGTCGACGAGTTGCCGAAAATTTTTGTCAAAGTGTATGAGTGTTTATTGCTTCGACATAAATTGGTCGAGTGCGACAGCACGAGACCAATTTTGAAGCAATAAACACGAATAAACACTTTGACAAAAATTCATGCAATTCGTCGGCTGCAAGCGGCATTTGAAGGACTATTCAACGAACAAAATTGACATTTCTTAGTAATTAATCAATTTTATCACGTCCTCTTTGAAAATAAAAATCTCTTGACGTAAAATAAATTGTTTGTCAAATTTGACATTTCTAATATCATATTTGATTAATTTTACGGGAAGTTAAATAAATGTCACAGGAAGAGAAAAAAATTGTCATTAAAACTCCGCTAGCGGAATTGTTGCACAATTTTACGCTGGTTGGTGGCAAATGACATAAATACTAAATTATGATTGGTGAATAGTTAACTTGAAGGGGGTAAGTTGAATAGTCTAAATTATTTTGATAGCGATGCGAAGCTGCAGATGCATGAACGTTTTGACTGTAATCGTGTGTACACTAAATTGCCTACGACAGAATTGGTCACGCCTGCGTTTGGGGAGGTGAGGCCCCGCAATATTCTTAAGTTTGACAACTTCGCGAAGCAGATAAAGGTACCGTTTGTCATTTATGCAGATTTTGGCACATATCGATGGAGGAAACCTACACCCCGATTGCGAAAGACCTTATACGGTTACAACATGCGAACACAAACCGTATTCCTTCGCATATTATTTGAAATGATCTTTTGACGATAGTCTAACCAAATTCGAAATTTATCGGGGGGCAGATGCTTTCGAAGTGTTTGTGGATCGTCTAGCTAGATCAAGACGTCCTCAGGTTGTATTCCAACTACCTGAAGCCTGTTGTACCCTTTAGGGATATGGTTCCAGCGGAAATTCAAAATTTTAACGGAGCCGTTTCATGTCACATTTGCAATCACCCTATCAAAGACTCGGACGTAAAGGTTTGTGATCTCGAACATTTGACGGGACACTATCGGAGAGCTGTTCATTCCAATTGAAAAATAAATTATAAACTTCCAAAATTTATCCCCGTATTTTTTCATAATTTAAATTACGATTGACACCTCTTTGTTGGCTCAAAATAAGGAGCAAATTGATGTTATTCCGGTAACTAAAACAAATATATTTTATTTGACAAACGTATTTGGGTTAATGAAATCTTTGAGAACGGGAAACGTAAACAAGTTTATATGCAAATTAGCTTTTTAGATAGTTACCGATTTTAAGTTCTTCTTTGACATCGCTGGCCGGTACGTTGAATGATAAACAGTGTGTTGAAATTCATAATCAATTTGGAGATAGCATCAAATTTGAGTTGATGAGGAAAAAAAATGTATTTCCCTATTCGTACGTAGAATCTTTTCCAAAATTAAGCGAGTCTACCTTACCCACAATCGCCCAGTTTTATGGCCAGTTAAACGATGCCCATATCACTGAGGCCGATTACGCGCGCGCCGTTAAGGTCTGGCAAACTTTCGAGTGTAAAACGTTGTGTGACTATTTCGATGTGTGCCTCAAATGTTAAGCTTTTATTTTGGTAGACGTTTTCGAGAAGTCTCAAAATTTTTATTTGCAACAGTATAATTTAGATTTGGGGTGCCATATTAAAATTTACGGGGGTTGAGTTGAAGCTGTTGACTGACATTGATATGTTTAACTTTTTTTTAAAAATGTATTCGCGGGGGAGTCAGTACTTGTGTCGGGAGAAAGGCTATTGCCAACAACAAATTTGCGGATAGTTATGATCCTTCCAAACCCACTTCTTTTATCATAAATGCGACGAATTTGACAGATATGCGACGCGACAGTTTCTAGCGCAAGGTGGTTTTGTTTGGTTGACTGATGAAAAAATTGACAGTTTTGAAGTTTTTCAAGTTTCGGACGAATCTGACATGGGGTACTTGCTGGAAGTTGACTTGCAGTACCCGGAAAATTTATACGACGCTCACAATGACTTGCCCTTTTGTCCCGAACTGTTAGTTCCTCCACACGGAAAATATAAAAATGCCAAATTGATTCCAAATTTACCTGACAAACATAGATACGTTATTCACTATAGAAATTTAAAGCAATGCTTACAGGCTGGTTCGATTTGGCTTGGATACATAGGATACTGAAATTTAGACGATCCCCTGGCTTACATCGTACATCGACTTAAACACGAATTTAAGAAACCAGTCTGACAATGAATTTCATGGAAATTCCTTTAAGCTGGCTAACAACAGCGTATTTGGCAAAACTATGAAAAACGTGGACAAAAGGGTTGATGTAAAATTAATGAGTCATTGGGAGAAACTTGGTTACAGAATGGGGGCAGAAGCTTGGATCTCGAAATTTAACTTTAAAGATAGAATTCGGTTTGGTGAAAAATTAATTGCTGTAGAAATGAGCAAGGCGTTGGTTTTCTATGACAAACGGAGTTATGTTGGTTTCTCAGTTTTGGATATTTTGAAAACGGTAATGTACGTTTTTTATTATGATTTTTTGAAGCGGCAATATGGTCCTAATGTCTCTCTATTATACACAGATGCGGATTCTTTAATTTTGGAAATTTTTACTGAAAATTTTTACGCGGACATGAAACACCACCTTCATCGCTTCGATACCTCAAATTATAAGAATAACTTGCACGACGTTCCGCGAACCGAGTCTGTTGTTGACAAATTCAAGGACGAGTATGCTGGGGTAGTCGTGTGTAGCTACTACGCGTTCGGTGCAAAAACATACTGTGTAAACGCTATAGATAAAGTTAACAAGAAAGCTAAGGGTGTCAAAAAGTGTGTCGTTCAGAAGTACCTTACCAGCGAAATTTATCAGTCTGTTGCTGAGAGCAGAAGTGATGCTGTCTTTTGTCAAATGTATGTTTTTCGCTCGCGTTTACACACTATGTACACCGAATTAATGAATAAGGTGGCGCTTTCGTCGAAAGATGATAAACGCTTCCTTATTCCCAACACTACGAAGACCTTGACGTTGGGTCACCGAGATATACCTCATTACAGGCTCGACGACTTGCTACGGATTGCCGACACCTTGCCGTAGCAATATGTTTGGAGAACAGTATTGGTCATTACTTGTAAGCATAGGTCCCACATTACGTACGCTTTCTCGTTCTTTGTAGGTTAAGCTTAGTATAGAGCAATATTGTATATAGGATTGGTAATGGTTGTTAAATTAGAAGCATAGTTTATACGCATAGTTTATAAGTAATCGATTATATGTTAGGATATCCAACAAATGTTTTTGACAACGAAAGATATGTATATTGTTGTACACGCACTCAATACATCTTTATTATGCATTAACAATAGCGAATGCAAATACTAAAAGTGATTGTATGTATACAGATGTGTATGTGCTGATTTGTGTTTACCATAACTTAATCGATCTCTCTATACCTATGTTATTGTAGTAAGCAGTACGAATAATAAATGCGAGTATGAAAAACAGTTTTTGATTTACAACGTATAAGTACAATAGCAGTCCATTACACAAGATTGGTTTTGGTTATCCGGGAATTATAACGGTTATCGAATCCCAACCACTTTACGTAAAGCTGGTTACCTTTCTTCTTCAACACTTTTTCTACCAGATATACGTCCGAGTGTTTAGTTTTCTGTAGTTCGTGTTCGTAAAATCCACCTTTGATTTGCTGCCCTTTTTAAACCATGAGTCTGTAGCTGGTCGGGTTACTCGTTACTCGTTACTCCAACTGTGTGTGTACCCTTTGCTAAATATCGAACGATATTTGCTAATGTGTACAGAGTCCCCTTTATAAAACTTTTGAGGTTTCGGATCTACAGTTTTTGTGTGGCTATACACGGTGTGTAACAAACGTTTGGCATTTTTAAGATGTACTTCGGCTGGCTTCATCTCTGTTGTGCTATGCCTGGTTGTGTTATATTTCGTTAAGAGTTTGCGTAGAATGTCCAATTATTTGTAGGACCCTTGCAAACTAAACTGCTTCCACATCATGTTCTTCAAGGTGCGGTTACATTTTTCCACGATGCTGCTTTTCATAGTTGAATACGTGCTGTAGTGATTTATCTTCCAACGTCGCATCAATGCTTGAAAATCGGTGTTATAAAATTCTTTTCCCAAATCAGTTTGTACGTTTTTAGGAGACACCGTCATACTGGCAAGAACTTTTCGTATAGCAGCTGTTACGTTTTTTTCCCGTTTTTCGTTTTACCGGAAGAGCCCACAAGTATTTAGAAAAAGCGTTAATAACGACCAAAATGTATTGATACCCTTTGTTGCTTTGTGCATATGGCTGCATCTCCACCAAATCCGCTTGTAGTAAATTATGCAATCCTTTGAGGATGACCAGTCGCCTCTTGAAATTTTTTCGCTCTGATTTGTGAAGTTCTGCGACTAGATCTTCCCTAGGACTCATTGTCGAATGCCGCTTGATCGACTGCTATGGGACATTTAAGCAGCAGCTGTACGTATAACTTGGGGCTAACGGCTTTGAATCTAAGTGTATCACCTCGATTCAAGGTCATACCGACCACCTCAGTATGCTGAACTCCGTTGATGTATGATTCTACCGAAGGTCCGCTGAAATGAACATCAATAATCTGTCCGGTCGCTAACGGAAAGGTATACTCATTAATTCCGCATATTTTTGAAAATCCCTCCTCATCATGCCCACGTCCTACAAGTAGAAGTGGTGTTTCTATATGTAGTGCCTTTATATTTTAAACTTTCATAAAGATATGTTTGGGATGAAGAGCATAGCGTGTGCTATGGTAGTGGCGTTCAAATTTGTCGATGGGCATTACTCTATCGTCTAAAACATACTAGTAGGTACTCCACTTTTGTACTCGCCTTAGTGAATTATTTTTGCATCTCTTAGAGCTTGGGTAATGCTAATGATTTTGTTGGAATGGCCGGTATGCCCCGCTACCTGAGAAGCTAGTAATATGCGCAGACGATGCACTAATGAATTTGGATCCTTCCAAGGAACAAATTCCACTTTTTTATTGGTTACTGTTAATAATCCCCTACCGGTAAGCTGCACCCTCGATGCGGCTCTGGTAGGTTGTCTAATGATAAAGGATGTAGCCAGGGGGCGTACTACTTTTATATATTTCGCTCCGGCGTTGCCGCTTATTCTTTGATCGGGATCGTAGTTTGGACGATTAGCAGCTAACTGGTTCACCATGTCTCTGTAATTTTCAAGGTCTTCTTTTGTATAAGACAACGGTTTCTTTTTGAACATCACATCGTAAAAACCAGGAGTGCCTTTGTATACTGCTCTATTGCCATGATCTGTGATAACCATGTCCTGCCCTTCAAATCTAAGCTGCTTATTCCCAATTGCGAACTTATCCGTGTCTATGTCTCACCGAACTCCATAGTGGAATATTTGCTATCTGTATCTCGTATCATTCCCTCGAAATATTTTCTAGCTAACCCTGCAAACTGTTCCAGGTATTCTCCTAGAACTTCCTGTTCCATCATTTGTCGAACGGTTTCCCTCGCCTCTGCTATCGAACTTTCAATTGCCGCCTCTTCTTGAGCTTCCACCTGTTGTTCATCATCTGGTAGACTCTCATACAATACTTCTCTGTCTAGAAATCTAGGTGTGGATGTTACCAATGCCGAAGTAGACAGTCCGTGAATGGCAATGTCTGCAGTAGACGTTCGTATAGGGGTATTGTAATTTCTCGGACGGGGTAGGACACTCGCCGTTTGATGGTTTTCAGCATGGGTCATACCGCACCTTCTTGCTGTATTGTTTGACCACCTTCTTGCTTGATGGTTGTTAGCAATTCGGTGAGTGGCTAGGAAATTGGTTTAAATTGCTCTGCCAAAGCCGTCCGCAATTCGGCGATATCAGCTTTTAAAGTTTCATATTTCCGCTTGGCAGCCTTTCTAGCTTTAATAAGATCGCCTACTAACTGTTTGCTCATTTATTTATTATTTATTTATCGTATGGCCCATCTACAAATTCACTTATAAATATAGAGAAAGTGTGTACATATATATGTATAAAACTATCACTTCTACAGATTGACTAACAATTAAGGTAAATATATTATATTATACGAATACAATTGAAATATAGGCTATGGGTTATAAGTCGATATCCAGGGAGGTCAACCAATTCACGGCAGCAGGAGTGGCATTCAGAATCTCGTTCCATTCTCCTTCAAATCTTCTTATTGGACACTCGTGGGCTATATGAGCTACAGTTTGATCTGGCGCCCCACAGTCGCATTCCTGGGTGTCCGAGAGTCCCCACTTGTACAACATGGACTTACATCTGGCGTGGCCAGTTCTGATGCGGTTAAGGCTACACCATGCTTTCCTAGACATTTGCATTCCTGGGAGAGAAACCGTTTGCCCATGTTGCTATTACTCTCCTTGTTCATAGACTACTAATTCTAAACCAGTGGCACATGTCTATATAGTGAAATAACTGTCAAACCCTTTTCTATAACGGTCGGGGTTGATTTCGCTTTCTTTGTCCAAAAATCCATTATCATTGATCCAACAGTACGAACATAAGTTTTTAAACTTGTCGAATGACATGTCTGTGTTTACATGATCATCGTAAATGTGTTTAAAATTGGTGTAGTCTTGCCGGAATACGATTATGATATTTGCATTATCTCGTACGAGTTGTTTCGGGATTGATGAGTAAGTCTGACAGAGGTAAAACCAATCTATATTTCGATAACGCCCGAAACTAAAATAATCTCTAATTATGCTTTGCGTATGGCACGCTACGTCGTCAAACACCATAACAAAATTTTCTTTTGTTTCATGCGGCTTGATAACCTCACAACCCTCGCTGAATTCGTAGAATCCAGTTTGTTTCGAAGGCTCCAACAGTGTCCTCAGATAATTATATTTAGGTAGGTCGAAAGTTTTGGAATACAAATACACGTTTTCAAACCGCAACCCATTGGAGTGCTCTAATAAACTGATAGTAGCATTGGTTTTCCCACAGCCGGAAAGACCCACGATCAAACCCCTTTTACATCCTCTACCTAGTAAAGCACTGTGCCGTCTGTACCTCTCTGACATGGAATTTACTGTATGATTTACTACCGGCAACGAACATTGTTGTTTCACAATTTTGACGTTTTCTATCGTTTTCGGACGAGGAGTAACTGACTTCCCACCGTGTTGCAAAGTATATATCTACCCTTTTGCACTTCACACCGTCAGTCGCTCTTCGACGAGTGTTTGTTTAAGATGAGTTGTGCTAGGCGTAAAACTCGTCATCGAACTGTCAGACGGAAAGGTCGCGGTTTGTTGAATACCCTTATTGATAAGTTGCCCTTCAAATTACATATACCAGGTAACAAGTTTTACGGACCTGGTACCCGCCTAACCGGCTTTCTTGAGGCGATCGAGGAAGAAATCCTCTGGACGACGCCTGCAAGCAACACGACATCGCATACTTACAATCTAGCAATCTTTCGACAAGTCACGCTGTGGATACGGTTTTTGCACAGAAAGCTTGGGAACATGTTAAAGCAAAAGACTCTACTCTTGGGGAAAGAGCTGGAGCCCTTGCTGTTACAGGGATTATGAAAAAAAAACAAACTCCGCATGGAAGTCTCCCGGAAACGGAAGCGTACACAACCGACTGCTGGTATGGGAGTCTCCCGAAAACGAAGGCGTACACAACGTATTGCCGGTACTATGCAGGCGAAGACGAAACTTGGTATGGGAGTACCTCGTAAGCGGAAGCGTACAAAGCGAATTAGATATAAACACATTGGGAGGAGAGTCCCGGTCCGGTATGGAGGCGCTCTTCGTTCTAAATAACGAAGGAAACGCCGGCGTCGGTCTAGAGTAGTACCTGCTCCCAGAGATGAGGTATATTGCCGCTTGTTCCCATACTTGCTGCATTAGGAGCATTAGGGTCCCTCGGAGGTAGTGCTATAGTAGTCGCTAAAGCGGTAGGAGATTCAAAGGCTGCTAAAAAGGATCTCCAGGAAAAGGAGCGACATAACAAAGCTATGGAATCCATTGCTCGTGGAAAAGGGTTATATCTATGACCGTATCAGTCAAAAAACTACCGTTGAAGCTGCCGCCCCGCGCGTTGACATTGATATTTATTCGGGATGCCCTACCTGACAAGATTCGTAAACGAGAATGTGGTGTTCCTAACTTAGACGATGATGTTGGACCTGGCACGCATTGGACAGCTTACGTTAAAGCGGATCAATTTGTTCTGTATTTCGATAGCATAGGTCGCTTACAACCTCCTTTTGAATTAGTGAATTACTTTCGCAGCGACGGTAGCAACAACACAATTATGTACTACTCTAATAGATATCAAGAACTCACGTCATACACATGCGAACATTTGTGTCTCAAATTTTTATATAACTTTGGAAAACCGCTTTTGTCGTCAGTTTAAGTGTCGCGCTTCGTCATGTCCAGTATATTCACTCTTACGGGCGATTCATCTGTCCTTACTGCGAATTTTGACCCTCCCATTTTCTTAGACGACGGTAGCGAATACGTCTTGGGATTGTTAAGTTTCGAAAGCTACTATACTATTTCCAACGTTAGACCTCCCAACAATGAATTTTATCTTGTTGGAGAACCTCCTATTATTATACCAGAGGGAGCATATGAAATTACGGCATTGCCGAGTTTTCACATAACCAACTCGATTCGGATGTAGGTGTTAAACAGGTACTCCTACGCGGAAACAACAGCACCTTAAAAACCGAAATAAAATCCACCTCTACAATCAACTTTCAAAGTGACAATACTATCCGGGGCATGTTAGGCTTTTAGAGGAAAGTTTATGCTGCCGATAGGTGGCACACAGCTGAACATGTTACGAAAACTTTGAACATCAACTCCATTCTTATTCATTGCAACATCTCTGTTGGTTCATATAAAAATGGTAAGCCAAATCATTCACCAATTCTTTCCCACAGTACCGCCCGGGTACAAAATAGTGGAAACCCCCAACCCATTCAGCTATCTACCCATCAGCACGAAACAGATCACTAACTTAACTATTAAAATACTAGACCAATCGGATAATCCAGTCAGTTTTAGTAAGGAGACCGACGGTAACATTACATTTAAAGAAACTGTAATGGGTTTTCGATCCACCGCTTCTCCGTACCCCCCTGCTCCACTTCCTATAAGAACCGTCGCCCACAGCCTCGGAAGATCAGTACGGTTTCGTCCACCACGCAGCTAACTAAGGCAAACAGAAACTTATTGCGGTCCTTGGGCTTAATTTACAGTAGTGCAATGGGTATTTTAAATATTGGAGAGCGAGTCCCCTTCCATCATTAGCAATCAATTGCACACACATCAACCGTATACAAACCGTTTTGACTATAACGATAAAATTCGAATTCCAATTCCCGAAGATATGCCAACTCTTCCCGGCTTGAGCCATCTGTACCTAGAGGGAAAGATGCGGAAGGAAAATGGTGAAGTTACATCGGCGAAATTCCTTAACAATGATTTGGTACCCTTATTTAGCGAAATCCGGTACGAAATCAATGGCGTCGTTGTCGACTCTGTTACCAAACCTGGTATTACATCTACTCTTAAGGGATATATGTCCTACAGTTCGGCTGACGTTAAAAAGCTTCAAAATGCTGGCTGGTTCGCCGCTGGCGATTCTCCCATGACCGATGTAGAAGGAAACTTCAGTGCCTGCATATCGTTGAGAATGCTGTTAGGCTTTGCCGAAGGTTATGAATAAGTAATACTTAACATCCGACAAGAACTTGTATTAATTCGCAGCAATACCGATGCCGACGCCGTATTCAGTGCTACCGCAGGAGAGACGGCTAAAGTTATTATTGACAAACTATACTTGAAGGTTCCTCATATCACTCCCGGTCTTGCCCAAGAATAGCCCTAACCAAATACATCGATAAAAATATTGACACACAAGTAGCATTTCGCAGCTGGCAGCTTCATATCATACCAGGTGTTCATGCTGTGACTCAACATTCTCACGCTATTGCTACAAGCACAAAATTACAAACCCCCAGATACGTCATTGTTGGGTTTCAATCAGGTCGTGCGGGGCTAATCGGTAAGGACAATGCTAATTTCGAAAAAGTTGGTCTTACCAATTTCCGAGTTTATCTGAACACCGAACGATTCCCATACGACAATTTACATAAAAATTATGCACTCAATCATTACGCAACATTATACGATAAGTATTCCAAGTTTCAATCATCTTATTATAACAAAGTCGATGAGCCCTTCTTTTCCCGCCATGACTTTGCCGACAAAGCGCCTATTGTTGTAATCGACCGTTCCTACCAAAAAGACTACCTACATGCAAACGCTGTCGTTCTTCGGGTTGAATTTGAAACTTCTGCGAACGTGGCAGCCAGAAAACTCGTATTTCCCCGTTCTTCACGATCGGGTTTTTACTTACAACGCGTTAACAAAAGCAGTTAAACAATTGTAATTTCTCAAACCACTTCAGTTGCACCTTGGCTGTTAACATAACTGCACCGTGCTTCCTTTGCCTAATACGATGAAGCTCATTCTCGACATTCAAGGCTTCAAGTCGTCCGATAAGCACTTTATCCCGAAATAATTGGCAGCATATGACGGCGCCTCAGTATTTCACTACGTCTTCAAATCACCGTTTCCGTTCACCTCCTTGCTACCTCATTTGCAACAAGCCCGTTGGTTAATGACTCATCATCACTGCATCGACTGGAACGATGGATTTACTCAAGCATATTTGTTTCGTGCAATCTTGAGACGTCTTTTGCAGGGTGCCACTGAGATATATGTGTAAGGACGAGAAAAAGCAACTTTTCTACGCAGCTTTACTACCATCCCAATCATCAAAGTTGAAGAACAACCGGCACTCACCCCATCACAACCCGCTTGTTTATATCACTCCAAACCAGTTTGTTATTGTGCTTTGTCTAACGTATATCACATATATAATCACTATATAATGGAATAAAACAACTTTTACATTTTTATTGTGTTTTTGCATACAACATATATGCATGTGTTACATACCTACGTACTAGTGAAAAAGCGTTCTACATAAATTGTCTGCGCACAAGACGTCTCGCAGTACTTCAGCCACAGTAAGTATCCTCCGCTGAAACCGCAACCTATCCATAGCTTCTCGTTCCCACAGTCCTTTCCGAGCTTCTCGATGCGCGTACACCCACAATATAGGGTATACACTGTCTTCTTCGCGTCGTCAAACTGTACGCTCTTCTTCTTCATTTTCCTTCTTTTCTATAAAGGCTTTTGCGCCAAGACTAACCATTAGATCTACAAGCAGGCCTTCCTTTATGGCTCCGTCTAAAAATAGTGGACCAACAGCTGCACCATTTTTGTACTTTTTTCCTGTTTATGCAACTCTTCGTCACTGAACCCGCTGCGTCCTAACCCGTGTACGGCTTTATGTGATGCATCAAACGCTAAATTCTCTAATGAACTCACTAATCGTTAAACGGCACTCGGTACGTCTATTGCTGCTGGCCGAGCGGCTTCTGCATAACACATCCACATGACTATACTCCCAGCTTCCGACTCAATGCTTCCACTTCGATGTCACAGTTTACCATAGAACTCGCGAACATTAGCATTTTCACCATAAACGCAGTCTTTTCAGAGTTCCCGTCCAGCTAATCTACTACAGCCTTTACATTAACTAAACAATCCCCAGAAAAGTTTGGCACCCCCTTAACTATTTCTTTGTAGAAACTCTCAAAGTTCAACGTTTTTAATTGTGCGAATCGCACTTCCACGAGTTTCTGGAAGCGCCACAGCTCTTCTACAATTTCATTCGCTAAGCACACCTCTGACAAGCCCACTTCCTCCAATTTTAATATTTTCCTTGTCTGGATCGCTTGGAATACAATCCTCTTCCTTCCTATTTCCACAGCTGGCCACTGACCGTCGACGGAATAGAAGTAGTTGGCAATCACTCCTTGATTTGCAAATAGTGCAGTCCACTCCCGCTCGTCCAACTGCACCCAGTGGTTTTTGATGTCCCGTATTACAATAACTGGGGTAAATTGTGAACTCCACTCAAAGCCTACACTCACACACTTCGAACTTGAGTTATTTAATTTGTACGTCTTACTACACAGGAGTGCCGGACACAACAATGGTTTCAGCTTTATACACACATAACTAGAGACCTCCGCTCCTTTCTGACTCTAGACTATTTCAATAGCTTTATTTAATGCTTCAATTTCTACCGGTTGTTGAAGTGCTACTACTACTCTCACGACTCTTCTTTCCGATTTTATTTCACTTCCCAACGTTACATCTCTTAACCTTGAAGTTTGCGGGCAAGGAGGAGTAACCTTCAAATTTGAGCGGAAGGAGGAGTAAACTTGAAGTCCAAGTGGCGGGAGGGGTAATTTGGTCTTGAAATCCACGTTTTGAGAGGAATAACTTTGACCTTAAATCCGAGTGAATGTCTTTGAAAGCCGAGTGGCCGGAGGAGTAACCTTGAAGTCCGAGTGGTGGGAGGAGTAACCTCCATCTTTATTTATACACATCCTTTAGCGTTGCTGTTGGTGGTGCTTCTGGCCCTGAGTGCCTAGTGGTGGAAGGTCGTCCTTGACTGCTTTCCTTTATTAAGCTTAATGCGTGCTACCACAACCAGCAGCATCATCAACATCATGCACCGACAGCCTTCATCATCCACCAGCAGCTACGACGTTTCCGGGTGCTAACCACTTCTACCGCCGCTGCCGAAGACTTTTGCCTGCGGGCCCTCCAACGTCGCCTCAGCGAACCCTACAATCGGTGGTCACGGTGGAGTACACTTACGACCTCTTCGGGGAAGGTCTCGCGGAGTCTACCACCTTCAGGACGCACCCTACCGCTCTTGACGGTACAACATCTTTCTGGTGGTGGACCCACGTCTATCGTCCGTTGGAGAGCTTCCTATCGCGGCTATAGAACGGCGAGGTTGCATACATAACTTATATTTGGAGATAAATATTTGGAAATAAATGTTTATAAAACTATTTCTGTGTTTTTTTAATTCTCTGCGATTTCGAAGAACGTACCTTCACTTGTACTATATAAAGTTTTCGTACACACTTACGTTGTTAGTCTGTTGTCACCATTGCCACCATAATGTGGTTACAAGATAGATTTCCGAAGTTTGCGAGTTACTCCAAACAGCTACGAACATTCAGCAATTGGAGCCGGTGTCAAACCCCTAAATCGCTTGCAGACGTCGGTTTCTCTCACATCAACGACACTTTGGATTGTGTACAGTGTTTTTACTGTGGAATTCAAATTTCTGGTTGGGAAGATCATGACACACCCCTATCTTAACTCCTCCGATGGTCACCCACCTGCAAAGTTGCCAAAGTGAAGCAGCATTTACAAACCATGGACAAAGTTATAGCTGCAACCTTCAGATTATTCGCCCAGATGCATACGCCCTCTGGAGTGGATGTTTCAGGTAACAATAAACCGGGTACAGCCAACACCACAAAAGCTTGCAGTTGTCATAAGTGATACAAAGTGCAGTTCCCCCTATTACGTGCGACTCCGACGCGGTGACGTTATTTAAGCTGCTCCTTCACCGAACTTTTCACTACTTGCCATCGACGTGTTCAACATGCTACCAATACAATTTTCGGTTGCGTTCGCTGCAGTTCATGATGGGATTCTCTACGTCCTTCAACCACCACGGTGCAGTTCCGCCTATCTTGCTTACAATGACGGAGTGCACAACGTGACGTGGCGTAAAATGGATACCAGTTCATTGACAATTATTTCTGTTTTTAAAATACAAGTGAACAACTTTACTCTTCAGGATTTGCTAACGTCCAAAGTAAAATTCCATTTTCCTTCATATGCCGTAAACACTCCTTGGCAAACTATTTTGTTAAAAAATAAACCGGATGTCTTGAAGAAGCTACTTGCACCCACTGATAATTCCTGCTCTATATCTACAACGGTTTTAGGCACCCTATTATTAGTTATATTGTGTATGTCTATAAAGTAGCTCTTCGTGTGCTGGTATTATAACAATTTAGTCTAGCCATTACATTTTTGTATCTTGAACAGCGAAAATAAAGCGTTTGTACAATATTTGTTTCTTTAATTAGGTTTTTTTTTATATAAGACTCAATGGTCTAGCGGTTAAGATACCCTAGGTTGCAGATGTAACTGCGGAATTAAAAGGGAGATCTAGGTTCGAATCCTAGTCGAGTCACAATTTACACATGCAGTATGCTAGGCTGGAGCAAACTTACTTCATGGTTAAATTTTTTGTGTTGCCTCGCATCTCAGCTTAACCTTGAAGTCCCAGTGAATGATCTTGACCTTGAAATTCGAATGAAGTGCTACTACTCTCACGACTCTTCTTTCCGATTTTATTTCACTTCCCAACGTTACATCTCTTAAACTTGCAGTTTGAGCGGAAGAAGGAGTAACCTTGAAGTCCGAGTGGTGGAAGGAGTAAGCTTGGCCTTGAAGTCAAGCTCACAGTACTACCTTTTTGGATTAAACAATATGGGGACTTCGAGTTGAAATTCAACAAATAGCATAGTTTTTGGATCGCCTGTCCAAAATTTTAGCGCATCACCCTTTTTCAATGTCACCCCGATCATTTCGCGAAAGTCAAATGCTCCTTTATTGTTGATAATAATGTCGGTAGTTTCGGGATAAAGTAAGACATGTGTTATTTCAGTTTCACGGAAGGGAATAGTATATTCGATGTCACCATGCGCTAGGACGTACCATCTACCTGGACGGATGGCAATGGCTACTAGCAGTAAATCTCGTTCATAAATATAGGTTTGCTTAGCTCTTCAAACACATACACCTGGGGATGTGATGTGGAATTCGCATGCATATGTTTGTCAAATTTATCGATAGGCATTGCTAATCCCTCGAGCGTTGAACAAGATATAAAGACTGAAAGCCTGGGCTTCTACTTATAAAATATCAATAGGTAATCAGAAAGTAGACGGCACTAGGAGTACAATGCAAAAGAACCCCGCTCAAATGTCTCAATAAACAACGGAGATATAAATATTTTAAGATTTGACCTTGAAAGCCCCTTTAGCATAGCCTTATGACTAGGGTTGAGGTGTTGAATAAATAAGTTTTATAAAGGTCACAAAGAAGTAGGGTTGCATGTTTAACCCACGCCAGTGTGACATTGGGAAATGGCTTGGGTCGAGAATTTGTATAATGTTAACATGACTCTAAAGCAAAAACTAAGCGCATTTTTTTATTTAAAAAACAAACGCTATACAATAAAGATAAAATTGCAAAGCTACTTTTTGGCAACGTAACGTGTAAACAACACATTCATACACAGTTTTTTTTGCATCCTGGTGTGATAAAATAACTAGAAAATGTAGAGCTTTTAGATACCCTTAAACAAACAGTTTGCTTTGTAGTAATAATACGTATTCGCAGAAACACTACATACATAATTCCTCGTTCAGTTAAGTTTTGGAGAAATAATAGAATTACTACTTACGACTTTGACTTTTGACATTTCACAGCAATTTGATCCAAGCCCGACTAGAAATTTACTGAAGGCAGCTTGCTTGATGGCAACCCTGGTTTTGATATTCGGAAGTAAAATCTCAAATGTATAAAAAGTATTTAAAAAAAATATGTTGAGCAAAAAATTTAATATAATACTCGTGCGTTGATCATGTTACAGCGCTCAGTTTTATTTAAAAAATGTTACCTACCGCACTTGTAATGTAAATAACTAATATTTTGACATAGTCCTCCTACTTATAAACACATTTTGTTCAGCTGACGCCTCTGCAAAGCTTGTTTTATTTTTTAAGGTATTTACTTGCAATCTGTTATAAGAACATTAAGCAAATATGTAGTAACTTCTTAACACTAATGAAAACAACAGAGATAACATTTAGTTATATGTATAAGCTAAATTTCATTTATTATTTATGTTATACGGCAGAGCCGATAAAACATATCAGATCAAAAACAAGAGATAAATAGGTACATATATACGAAGGATCTAAACGACAAGGAAACCTACGATAAAAAGCGAAGGAAAGCAAAAGAAATTGTAGAAAATTCAAACAAAAAAATATGGGAAGACTTCGGAAGTGAACTAAATGAAGGTTATAGAAATAACAGATTCAGGCATAAGAGATAAAAACAACATAATCAAAATAAGTATCCCGGAAAAAATTTAAGTATGGAGAAGTCACTATAGCCAAAAATTTTACTTAGACAAAAACAAAATACAGCCAGTGGAAGTAAATATACTCATACAACAAGAAGATGAAATACAGAACAATGAAATCGATATAAAAGAAATGAAAGAGGCAATAGAAAACATTAAAATAGGCAAAGCAAGTGAAGACGTGGTCGACCCAGAACTGATTAAATATATGGAAAAGAAAGGAATAACATGGCTACACCAAATAATGGCTCAAGCGTGGGAAAGAAACCCGATACCTAAGAAATGGAAAAACAATCTGATAATGCCTATACTAAAAAACGGCAACAAGACTCAATGCGATTAACTATAGACCAATAGCCTATCACCCGTGACATACAAAAATACTACAATACAAACTAAAGATGCACATAGAAAATAAGCTAGAAGATGAGTAAATAGCATTCAGAGAGAAAAGGCAGACAACAGAGGGAATATACATAATAAGACAACTGATAGAAAGAAGAATCGAAAGGCAAGTAATAGAAAACTGTTTGGAACTAATACACACACCGAAGAAACTACTACAAATCATAAACTCGATACAAGAAGATACACAAGCTAAAATACAAATAAATGGCAATAGATCAGAACCATTTAATACTTATTAGAATGTGAATAAAACAAGGAGACAGTTTAAGCCCATACTTGTTTATAATAGTAATGAACAGACTAGACAAAGAATGGAGAAACTGCAGACTATAGTAGAACATAGCAATATGATACTGTAACGACCTTGAAACCGCGTTCAAGTGCGGACGGATGACTCACGCGCCGCACGGGCTTCGAGAAGCGACCTTGGCGACTCATGCACGCGATGCGTCACCATTTGCCAGAAAAATCCAGCAAGGCCGCGAAGATTCTAGAAGTGACTCACCAGGCGGATATAAATACGCGCCAGCAGAAATAACAAGTCAGTCCCGAATTCAGCTTTGAAGTATGCGGAAGCTGCCATATAAATAACGCGCGTGTTTAAACAAATCTAGCGATATAAATCATTTATGTTAAGTCGTGTAAATAAATAAGTTGCATCTGTTGTTAGAAATAGTTTCTGATTAGTCTATGATAATTTGTAACCGCGTTAATAGTTCTTGTGTTTCTTGTAAATCGTAATTAAATGGCTGTAAATAAATACTTAAAACGAGAAGCGGCGTATAATTTTTAATAGCCCAAAACGTAAAACGTAACAATACCAATCAGAATAGATAGCCTGTTATACCCAGATGATTTAATGCTTATATCTGATAGAAATAATAAAATGCAAAAGTTGGTAAATATATGGGCAGAAGAAATAGAAAAGCCGAAGATAGAAGTTAATGTAGAAAAAAGTAAAATTATGTATATAAATAAAAAAGAGAGCAGAAACAGAGCAGAATACTGTATAAAAATCAACCAATAGAAGTGACCACAATGAAATACTTAGGAGTTATTATAGAAAGCGACGGGAAAATAGACCTTCACATAATGAACAAAATTAAGAATGCAATCAATATATACTACACACTAAATAAGACAATTTTAGGGGAAAAGAGAAATATGCGAAAAAACCAAGTTAAATATATATTGTTATAATATCATGCCCCACTTGCAGGCTATAAGTATGATATAATAATAATTGACATACATAATCTGTAACCCCTTATACCATTTACACAGTGTCGGGGTGCAGGAAGCACCGAGCCGCTGAATAATAATTGAAATAAATAAAATAGCTTATCACAAATACTACAAGTTTTAATATGAATTATTGTCCTTCTCAGGGCTTACTAAAAATGATGATTATGTTAATTAATTGCAATTATAAATGGTATGTTGCCTTTTATACTTTATTTATTGGCAACTAATTTAAATTAATGCGCCAGCTAGCTTTTGAGAACTCCAATATCTGCAAGGTTAGGTTGTAACACCGTATAAATTTTACCCTAGTATAGCAAATGCTCAATTTTAATGAATGACAGTTAACCTCAAACATTGACCTACCTGCCTCTGCACCACGAACGAAGTCTTCCCCAGCTATTGTGCCTTGCTCTGTACCTCTCTTGGCTTCCAGCCTTCTCGAATCGAGCTTCTAAAGTTGGCTTTGTACCCGGATCACGTTTGCAAGAGACGCCAACCTCGTACCTGCCTTCTGCAATGCTTTTAGCTGCTGCTGCCTTCTTGTAACCCATAAGCAAAGGCTCGTCTCTATGCTGCACACTGCTATCTGCTTCACGCAACTCCACAACTTGCCAAAATATAGCTTCAAAGTCAAACACAAATGGGCGAAGCTGCAGGATCAATTTTCTCTGGGCTTGCACTTAGGAACACTACCAAAATTAAGCACAACTGGAATCTGCACACTGGCGAATAAATAAAACTCAACAACTGGTAGAAATTATAAACTTTTATGTACGAAATCAATTCAAAACTGGGAGCCAATGTTACAAACAAGCTTCTTGCTTGGCTTCCCTAATAAACAATAACAATTGACCATCTAGGTTTCCATAGCAAAAAGTTAACAATTACTTTAAGAACGTCTTCCTTAACTACTAATTTGTTTTTACTTAAGTGTCATTCTGAAAAACTTTTAACTGCATTTTGATTGCATATTTTCACTTTTAGTTTAATAAACACTGATTCACAAATTAGCACTGTATTGTAGTCTTTTATAGTTCTCAGGTTGCTTTTCAAATGCTCTTTGCATCTTTGTGCCATCTTACACTGTTTCTTAAACCTTTAGCTGCGTTATCGATTGTTGGCATCATGTCATGAATACAGAACGCTGTATAAACTTCTGTGACGCTTCAAAACACCTCTGTACTTAAGCAAATTCGTTATCGCGTCTTGAAGTTACACAATTAATCTGTTAGTCATCATAAATTAGATGCATTTGCCATAACGAGCACAAATATTTAAGAATAAGCTGAACGCAACCCTGCCAATATTGTATTACACAATTACTAACCTTTGTTAATTAAATTACAGTTATTGCTAATCATGTGTTATGTAATTATCAATGTTTACTAGTGACTTGTTGTTGCAATAAATAGAATACCAATTCTGGGCTTATTTGAATGGTTCCTTAGTCTTCGTACGTTAGCAATGCAACCAGAATCGCTGTAAGCATCATACCATTGCAATATAATACAATAGTGATCCCTACGAATTTGAGTTTACGCAAATATATGATGTCCAATTATTATTAAACTTGGCACATGTGTTTTGTAGTATGGACAATTTCAAGACGTTACATGTGTTCGAAGCGAGTTTAAACATGTGAATAACAATAGGACAGTCTCCAAATATTATGACATTACGCGATGGTACGGCCCATTTAAGGAAAATGGTTCCATATGTAAGCAGCATTCTGGTGGCCGTCGACGTAATCCAGTTAAAAAAGCTTGTGTTTCTCAAGCAATGACGAATAGTCCTGACAAAACTTGTGGCATTTATTTTTAGAACCAAATGTACCATACACAACATGCCATCACATTGTCAGATATTACCTGAAAATGTACCCATACCGTCTACAGTATTTGCAATATCTATGTTGAGATCATGAAGCAAGGCTAAATTATACAAATCTTATTTGTGAACGATCAGAAGAAAATCTTGATTTCTAGTTGTTATAAAGTGTATGGTCCTTTCTTTTTTGCTGGTAACAGTAAGAACAGGCCCTTATCAAGACACGTAATTTTCGAATGACGCTTCACATCACTGGTAAAATGAAGTTGCACCGAATCCTGAACGCAACATTTCATAACAATTGGTGGTAACGTGGTGGGCCCATTCCTTGGCCCCCGAATACACCAGACCAAACTATCGAGACATGGAACTCTTAATAATTACTTTTACTTACTTACTTATCCGTCCTCTTCTACCGCATCGCAGTGTAGAGGTTTAGGAGATAAACTTTTTCCAAGCTCTCCTATTTTGAGCTAGTCTTTTTGCTTCGCGCCAGGTGGTGTCCTTTTTGCCGAGTAACTCGGCAACATCAGAGTTCCATGACTTCCGTGGTCTTCCCCTAGATCTTTTTCCTAGCACGCCCAGTTCACTTACAATTTTAGGTAGTCTATTATTGTCCATTCGCCAAACGTGACCCGCCCACCTTAGTTGGTTTGTCTCTATTTCAGATAGGATGGGTTTAACGTTTAGTTCTTCTCTTATAGTTTCGTTCCGGATCCTGTCACGTCTTGTCTTTCTTAATATGCTCCGAAGGAAGCGCATTTCAGCCGATTGTATACGGGATTTCTGTTTAATTGTGAGGCACCATGATTCCGATCCGTACATTAAGGTCGGTTTAAAGAGGGATTTGTAGATCTGAATTTTAGTTCTTTTGCTCAGTTCTCTTTTTTTCAGAGCAGTTCTTAGTACGGAGTGATAGAGTCTATTTGCACCCTGTATTCTAGCATCTAATTCTTCCTCGAACTGACCTTGTTCTTGTATAACACATCCTAAGTATTTGAAACTTGATACTTGCTCGATTGGCTTATTACTGATTGTTATGTTAGTATTGATGTGGGTTTTCGATATTACCATTACCTTCGTCTTGGCGCTGTTTATTGTTAGATCGCTTGCTGATAGGTATTTATCGATTATGTTTACGTTGTGTTGTAGGTGTTCTTCATTTTCAGCCATTATTATCATATCATCGGCATAGGCGAGGATGTTAACATTTATGGGGTTTAAGTTGTAGTAGCCCCAGTTGCACTTTTTCATTTCCATGCTAGCACAGGCAAGAGTGTTGTCCAATAAAATGTTGAAGAGATGGGGACTCAGGATTCCACCCTGTCGCACCCCGTTTTTTGTTGTAAATTCATTCGAGGCAAGTCCGTTGTAACGAAAATAGTTCCTACACGTTCGATAGACGCTTTGAATTGCTGTGATTAAGTTTTCGTCAACCTCTAGATTCCGTAAGGCTTCCCATATTTTTACCCTGCGTACACTATCGAATGCTTGGGATAGGTCAATAAAACAAATATAGAGATTTTTGTTGTGATTGTGGAATTTTTCGGTTATTTGACGCAGAGTAAAAATGTGGTCCTGCGTACCTCTACCAGGCCTAAATCCCGCTTGTAGTTCTGCTAACTTATTTTCAGTAGTTGTTGCAAGCCTTTTCTGTAATATTGTCTCGTAGATTTTTTCTGTGACACTTAGTAAAGATATGGGCCTGTAATTTTCACACTTTCTTGGGTCGCCCTTCTTGAGAATGGGTTGAATGACTGCAATTTCCCACTCTTTAGGGATTTGTTTCTTCATCCAGCATAAGTTTAGTAATCGAAGTAGAACTTGTTTTCCTTCTTGGCCCATAAATTTAACCATCTCTGGTGTTATGTCGTCATGTCCGCTGGCTTTCCCTAATTTTACATTTTTAATGGCATCTGAGAGTTCTTCGCAGGTGATTTCATTATTAATATCCGGTTGTGTTCTATTTGTCCTGGGTACATCGTTGTGGTTTGAGTTATTTGCGGGATTGAGAGCTTCCACAAAGTATTCATGCCATCTTGCTATAATATCCTCGTCCTTTGTTAGTAGCTTGCCGTTTTTATCTGTTAGAAAATTAAATGGGCTTGCCTTATCTTTTTTCTTGTTATTTAGTACACGATAAAACAGTTTTTGGTTGTTATTAAAATTTTCCTCCATTTTATCACCAAAATCTTCCCAACTCCTGATTTTAGCAGATTTAACCATGTTTTTTACCTTGGATCTTTGCATTTTATATTGATCGTAACGCACATCTGTTTTATAAGTTAGCCAGTTTTCCCATAATCGCTTTTTCTTTTTTATTTAATTTTTAATCTCCTCTGACCACCAACTTGTATTCTTTACTCTCGGATGTTGAGTATTCCTGCATATTTCGCATGTCTCACTAGCAACTGAAATTATTATGTTTTTAAATTTCCCCCATGTTGCCTCTAAGTTCCCGTCTAAAGCTGTCCATTCAACTGTTCGCATTCTTGTGTCTAGTAATTCTTGATATTTATCCTGGACCTCCGCGTGCCTTAGCTTGTAAGACTTCACTTTGCAAATAGGACTATTGTTTGGAGTCGCTTGCGTATTTGTCGTCTCTAGAATAAATAGTTGCAGTTGGAGTAAATAGTGGTCGGACCCTATTTCAGGGCCACGTTTCACCGACACATCTTTAATTTGCCTAAAATTTTCTTTTCTTGCTAAAAAATAATCTATGATGGAGTGCTCGTTTCTGGAAGGCTGCACTCTAGTAAATTTGTGGATGTTTTTCTTTTTAAACCATGAATTAGTTATTACCAATTCGTTATTGATGCAGAATTCCAGGAGTTTACGGCCATTTGAATTGATTGTGTCTTCGCCATAGGGCCCTAGAATATTCTTGAATCTACTGTTTGGTTTCCCGACTCTTCCATTGAAGTCCCCTAGGATCCACACTTCTCCATCTGCGGTATCTACACATTCTTGCAGCTGTTCGTAAAAATCACGAACTGTTTCCTCGGGCTCAGAATCGCACGGGGCGTAAATTGTTATTATGCTTTTTAAACTTGTATTTAAATACAGAACTACTGAAATAATTCGTTCTGATATGAACTGCCATTTCCTTAAATTATTTTTGCAGTTTTTATTTATCAAGCAGGCCACCCCTGCTCTCGCTCTTTCGTTCTTTTTAACTCCACTGTAGAACATGATATGTTCGTCCTTCATAATTTCGCAGCCTTGTCCCTTTTTCTTCGTTTCGGTTAACCCCAATATTGTTAAGTTCGCCTTTGTGAATTCACCTGCCAATTCCTCCTCTTTCCCATTTATACTGCAAATATTCCATGTGGCTACTTTGACAAATTTAGATTTTGCATTTTGGTTGACAAAATTTTCTTTATTTTTATTATTTTGTTTATCCACTTTCTGGTCCGTTGTCACAGCATTTTTTGTCTTCGCGTTATCAGTCCTGGTATTCGTAATCTGTCATTTTATCGAGGGCGCACCCTCTTTGGCTACTTTACTTTTACAAATTTAAAATAATAGACAGTTCCTATTGTGTCTGTGGAAACTTTGAACAAACAGTGGATCAAATTCGATTCATATAGAGACACTCTTAAAAGCAGCGTTAGAAGACACAATGGAACCTGGCCAGCAACTAAACAGCAATTAGTGAGTTATTTAAAAGATTTTGCTGAATTTGTTAAAAGCATAAACTTTGAAGAACTAATATCTGTTTAAGAATGATCAAATTAATTCCTATAGCTACGTAACCATTTCGAACAGTTTTGGTACAGTTGACGAGTCTGACTGTATATCGGGTCCGTTTCGGTCATATTTTATCATAGAACACTTCAGCTTTCTGCATCAAACAAAAATTCAAACACGCACGTGGCTTCTGCTTTTATTTAAAGGTTTAGCGTACCTACCGCGCTAATCTCTATGCCGCTGTTTGTGCAGCTGTTTGTCCCATCGCGTGTAAGAACGCTTGTTTTCAGCTTATTCAAAAACAAAGTTAATGAGAGCAAGCAGGATGATTTCAACTTCTGTCGCATTCTACCGATAATATGTTGTGAAGTCTGGCGCGGACTGCGTTGTGATTAGTTACACCTGGTACGTACAAGAAAAGCAGTGAGGGATGAAAACGTAGCTTGTGGTTTTTTGAGTCAGACGTTGCTTGGCGAACTGGGCGAGTAGGTTTTTTGTGTGGCTGGGTATCGTGTTTTTCGTTGGTGAGGTCCGTATCGATGACGTGGACCACTCATTAAGAAGTTCAGGAAGCCTGTTGGGTTTTCTTTAATTCCTATAGCTACGTAACCATTTCAAACAGTTTTGATACAGATTTGGCGAGTCTGCCTGTATATCGGGTCCGTTTCGGTCATATTTAATCATATAACACTTCAGCTTTCTGCACCAAACAAAAATTCAAACACGCACGTGGCTTTTGCTTTTATTTAAAAGTTTAGCGTACCTACCGCGCTAATCTCTATGCCGCTGTTTGCCCCATCGCGTGTAAGAACGCTTGTTTTCAGCTTATTCAAAAACGAAGTCAATGAGAGCAAGCAGAATAATTTCAACTTCTGTCGCATTCTACCGATAATGTGTTGTGGAGTCTGGCGCAGACTGCGTTGTGATTGGTTACACCTGGTACGTGCGAGAAAGGCAGTGAGGGACGAAAACGTAGCTTGTGGTTTTTTGAGTCAGACGTTGCTTGGCGAGTAGGTGTTTTGTGTGGCTGGGTATCGTGTTTTTCGTTGGTGAGGTCCGTATCGATGACGTGGGCCACTCATTAAGAAGTTCAGGAAGCCTGTTGGGTTTTCTTTAATTCCTACAGCTACGTAACCATTTCGAACAGTTTTGGTACAGAGCTCGCGAGTCTGCCTGTATATCGAGTCCGTTTCGGTCATATTTTATAATATAACACTTCAGCTTTCTGCATCAAACAAAAATTCAAACACACACGTGGCTTTTGCTTTTATTTAAAGGTTTAGCGTACCTACCACGCTAATCTCTATGCCGCTGTTTGCCCCATCGCGTGTAAGAACGCTTGTTTTCAGCTTATTAAAAAACGAAGTCAATGAGAGCAAGCAAGATAATTTCAACTTCTGTCGCATTCTACCGATAATGTGTTGTGGAGTCTGGTGCGGGCTGCATTGTGATTGGTTACACCTAGTACGTGCGAGAAATGCAGTGAGGGACAAAAACGCAGCTTGTGGTTTTTTGAGTCAGACGTTGCTTGGCGAGCTGGGCGAGTAGGTGTTTTATGTGGCTGGGTATCGTGTCTTTCGTTGGTGAGGTCCGTATCAATGACGTGGGCCAGAAGTTCAGGAAGCCTGTTGGGTTTTACACTTCGGCCTTGGGTCGGGATCAATTTTCCCGAGTGTGCCTCACAACCGCATCGTTGAATTCTGTGATCGCAAAGAAGGCGTTACACACTTTCCCGAGTAATTAAAGGGATTCTTTAGACATCGCCGAGTTCCACCCACCCCACGTCAAATGATAGCTGTAGCGATAGTCGCCGCTTGCCTGCCGCCATCAACGTTTACGCTGCGAGGCTGAGCCGGAAAAAGCAAGGTATTTTGTATTCCTCTATTTGTACACTAATTTTTCATGTGATGTCACCAGTTGGCCAGTTTGTGTAACTAATTAAACATGTTCGCTAATAGCATTTAACCAAAGCATTGTGCGTTCATCGCTGCATTTCACTTTTGTGTACCGAATTGGGTATATTTGCAAGTAGCATTTTCTCAAAGCATTGGGTGCTCATTCTTGAATTTAATTGTACATATGTAAGTGTGGGTGTTAGATAAGGCGTTCCCAGCTGGGCTTTAGTTATTCTTTTTAGCGTAAGCCCTTTATACCACTGTGAGTGTTTTATTGTGTGCGCCGACCACTCCCTGTTGTAACTTTCGGCCATGGTTTTGGCCTAATAAATTTGTTTACTATATTTGACTAATAATTATCCCTGGTATGTGTGCATGCTTATTTAAAGGGTGATTCAGTCTCTATGTCAAGATTGATGTAAGGTGAGACCTGGGAACGGTTCATGAGTGTTGCGGGTAGGTCAACGCGCTGTCGCTAGACTGTTGTTCCCAGAGTTAGTACTTGAGTATTTCGCCCCGTTTGGCTTTCATTTATTGTGTAACATCCTATACATACCACGCCCATCTCCCTGAGCATATTTGAGCCGTGGCTTTTAGCCTGTATTGTGCGATTTCCAGGGTAAGTGTGGACATTCCCCGGACATGTGTAAGTATTTAGCACTCACTCTCTCGTGAGTGTTGTTAAAACAGTTTGATACTGTAACATACGTTTTTGTGTTATGTTTAAATAAATAGTTGTTAACCTTACAACAGATGTTTTAAGTTATACCCAATCAACGGATCACCTGTTATTTCAAATAGTTATTATTTTTCACTAGCACATCTTTTAGTCGTTACATTAGGTACTACAATTGACCTTGTTTTTATCTGTGCATTTAATATTAAAATCTAATTGCACCACAATTTCCACATATGAAATGTAAAAAATACTCCCAATTAATTTAGAACAACAAATATACAAGTCTAAGAAGTATTAGAACGCCATATTTCATAACAGTTGTCCATTAAATGAAAGGCATTTCTCACTGTAATTTTGTGCAAAAACAGCTGCAAAAAATATTGTTCTTGTTAACCTTAGCAGAAATTATTATATAAAACCAACAATAACGCAAAAAGCAAAAAACAGTAATTAACAATGTTTATTGGGGACCAACCATACACAACTCCAACATGCACAGTACTTAGAAAATGCCCTTTCCTGTTTGTACATGCTAAAGATCTCTATGGCCAGTTAGAAAATTAAAATATTTGTCAATGTAAAACACTATAAAGAATGTTCTTAGAGTATTATTATAAAAGATAAACAAATAAAGATTTAAAAAAAGACAACCAATTCCCTTTTACCACAAACAACAAAATAACGATAAATAAAATAAATAACAGGAAACACTTTCAACTTATTTAGATAAATTTACATGGTATTTAAATACCGTCGCAACTCCTCTTGGGTGTCAAATATCATGACATGGAAAGCTGATCCGGGAACATGTTCTCCCGCCCATTTTACTTCAACCCGGTAATCACCAGGTTCGGTTGGATCGTACTACAAATGAGAATTAAAAGTGATAATTTCAACTTAACTTATTTAACCCCCACCTTGCATAAGATGGTTCGATCTTTCTGACTTTCTCTCTGCATTTCGACACGGAAGGCACCTTTAGGCCCTCGGACTCGTACAGTGAGCTGCCCTGCTCCAGCACCACGAGTATCACAAATAAATCTGGACTGGAAAGTTGCCAAAACGCCATGTTCAACACCCGGGCCATACACTTTTACCTGGAAGAATTTTATAGATCAATATTTCCGATAGTAATAAGTGCATTAATAATTTTACTTTGCTAGCATCTGGCGCTCCTGCCACTCGGAGTACAAATGGAGACCCAGGAACATGTTGCCCTGCATATTTTATTGTAAGTGCATGGCGGCCAGATTCTTGGGGCTTGACATTAAGAGTAAAAGTGGCATCTCCATGATCATAAAGCTCACAGTATGCCACTTTGCGGAGGCCCGTACAGTGCGCTGTTAGTTCCCCTGGACCTGCACGTCTCGTGTCTATCCAAGAACGTATTTCCTTGCCTACGACTCCTTGACGAAGTCCTTCTCCAGAACACAAGACCTGCAGAATGATAACAATTTAAAATAAGCAGGTGTTCAACGCTTCAAAACAGTTATATCATGTGCAGGAGAAGATAGGTACATTAACAGACATTACAGAAAAAACAGCGTTAAAAAATTTAAACTTAACAGCAAGAACCATACGTTAGCTAGTACACAAAATAAACCAAAATATAAAACACAGCAAAAGTTGTATATTTAGCGAGCGTCATAGGAAAAAAAGGAGGATACCAACAGGACAGATAAATGGAAGGATGCAATACACTCAATAAATTTAGACAAATTTGGTCGTCTAGAATAATGACAACTAAAACAGAGATCCAAATATGCAATACGAATTAAATAAGAAACAGTTGAAAAAATATAAACATTTAAACATTTATTAGCGGTAGTTTAAGGAGAATTTTTGAAATTTATTAAACTAATATCTAATGACAAGCTATGAGAAGTTGCAGATAAAGAACCACTCAAAAAAACAAATATATGAAGAAAATAGCAATGAATAGGGCACATCTTAAGAAAACCATGGTAATCAAGGGATAGAATATACAGTCAAAGGTAAAAGACAGCAAAAGCTATCAGCAGTAACATGGAAAATAAATGCAAACGAAAAATTTAACCCATTTAAACCCGCTATTTGTTATGGGTTTTTTCAATTTTTTCATTCATTCACAGAAAACGCATTAATGTTGCTAATTAAAAAACCCAATTAACTTATAATACCGGGTGACTATAAATGATTGTAATTTTTTTTCTTAGGTTGGCACTGTTTATGTTGGTGGCACTGTAAGTCTATGTCAAATTCGAGGTTAGCAGGTTAGGTTTTGTGTCAATTTTGATACAAACTTGATGGAAAACCTAACCTGCTAACCTCGAATTTGACATAGACTTACAGTGCCAACAACATAAACAGTGCCAACCTAAGAAAAAAAATCACAATCATTTATAGTCACCCGGTACTTATACCTTAACATTTTTGCCTAGAAAACAATCTCTAGAAGTTGTCGATTTCCTAGACAAATAACCTGTATTTTTTTTATCAAAGTAAATTTATAGTTTCAAATTCAAATGTTTTCATAGTACTACTACCGGGTGACCGTAAATGGTTGTGCTTTTTTCTCTTAGGTTGGCACTGTTTATGTTGGTGGAATTCTACGTCTATGTCAATTTCGAGGTTAGCAGGTTAGATTTTGCGTCAATTTGTGTCAAAACTGACGCAAAACCTAACCTGTTAACCTCGAATTTGACATAGACTTACAGTGCCACCAACATAAACAGTGCCAACCTAAGAGAAAAAAGCACAACCATTTATGGTCACTCGGTATATTGAAATATTAATATCTACACAATATTTTTTCTACACATTAAATATATACAGAGTGCTAAAAACTATAGAATAGCATCATGTATCAGAAGTGCCACAAAAATTATTTCCCAAAATATTTGCAAAAAATTATTAATACTACATTTATATTTATATGTTAAAATATAAGAAGTGTAGAAAGTCATTACTATAGTCGGTTCAGCAAACATAAAAACACAAAGTGGCCTTTGATTTCCAAAAGTTTATGAGTGTACTTCCAAATTTATCTTTGTTTAGAAATGTACTTACAAAAAGTTACTAAAACAAATAGGTTAAGGGTGTGACTACTTTTAAGGATATTATACAAAGACTGTGTTGGATACTATTGACGTAGCATTTATCAATAGGTATTTTTTATAACATTTTATAAAAGTGCAGGCGAGAATCTCTGGAAAAATATATAGTTTGATACTGAAATAATGAGAAATATTGATTGTCATTGATTGTCATTTTTAAATTCAAACCCGCCTTTATGCAGGAGAGGAAACATTTGCAAAACAAAATACAGAATCCCCAGTACAGTAATTGTATGCATGTGCCAACTTCAAAAAAATTATGTGTTTCTGTTTACTGAACAGACAATAATAATATCGTGTGTTAAAAAAAAACTCATTTAGGGTAGGCCTTGGAAAGAAAGATAACAAATGCCTTAACTTAAGTCTGTAGGTAAATGTCAGATTGCATTTTGTTTATGAAAACATCTGTCACTGTGACAGGCAATAGTTTACACTGCATTAAGTTTACTTGTATCAAGCAAAAAAAACAATAAGATGGCATCTACACAACAACAAGTGTATTAATCATAGTAATAAGAATTGTTTTTATAAGTGTTTTGTACATTTTTAGGAAAATAGTTCAAATCAAGATGTAATTTAGTTCTCTCTGACTTATGGTAGTTCATTTGTTTCAATGGGTATGTATCTAGTTACGGCAAACTTCAATTTGATCATGGCATGCTGCGAGTGAGTTTTTTTAAAACACACGATAAATTTAACATACCTAACACTGTTGCATTACATACAAGAAGTTGTTGTTTTAATCTTGATAAATTTTATAACAATAATCTTTACGTTTTAAAATTATCGACGTTACAAAAATTTTACACTTCAACAATTTATACAGGGAATTCCTTAGCATAAATTGTAGAGATGAGCGAACTGTCGAAATGGAGTCAAAAATTCCTCAAACATTTTCAATGGGATTAAATGGCAATCTCCGTTATTACACCTAGAAGAAAATAGTTGGCAGATTACAGGGTGAGCTTTTCAGGAAAACAGTTCATGTTTTTAAAAATTAAAAAAAAACAAAAGAAGAACCGTTAATGCACCTTTACGTAGTTTAATATAATCTAGTCAGAATTAATATGTCGTCGTCTATAATTTTTGAGTTACAACCTAAAATTTTTTTTAATTCAAGTTGTAGTTGGCGGCATACCAATTCTGAAATAAAATCTATGTAAAAAAGTGAAACCAATAAACTGTGACGTCGAATAAAGATGTAAATTATGTTTCTACTGTAGCTCAGACACAAACAGATATTCAACTTCTGTTTTCACCCTCTAAAAGTTGGCCCCATAATGTGCAAACTATTTTCTTGTGGCTATAATAATAAAGGATTCCATTTAATCCCATCGAAAATGGGACACCCTGTACTTCCATTTCAAAAATGTCTAAGCAACGTTCAACTCCAATTTACGCTAATCACTTCCCCGTAAAATTTACAACAAATTTCTATTAAACAATGGTGCTCGAACAGCTTTATAAACCTAGCAAATCTGAAATAAGTTTACAAGTTTTTTTTTTAAATTAAAAACTGAAAAAAAATCAAAAATGTATTCAAAATTCCTATGAAGCTAATTCTACCAATCTTCTATTTAGGTGTAAAAGTCTGGCTATATTTTATTGAATTCTACAATCAAACGGAAATGGCATTACAGGTTGAGCTGAAAAAAATCTATTTTGTAAATTATAAAATTTTTACCACGTACCTAACCAAAATTAAAGAAATAAGCATCACACTTCACATAAAACGTAAGTACATGTTTATGCTTAAATTTAAAGAGGTTAACAAAAAACATGGGACCAGTTTTTAAAAACTAATTTGTTGGTATTTACAAAAAATACAGAAAAAACAATTTTGATTTTAAATATTGACTATTTACAGCTTTGGTTTCTATGCATACCTGTCTAAAAAAAGACATCGAGAAATTCAAAATATCTATACACATTATTCGTAAAAAATGTAATAGTTAAAGTTTTATTTTCATAAACGGAGCTTTCGAATAAAAACTTATCGATACCCACTATAATCGTCTTTAGAATAGTGGACTGATTTTTTTTCCTAAAAAAACATGTACAGTGGCACCAAGCCAACAAAGAATCGGAATATATGTGAACTACATCTAAAATTGAAGTAAGGGGAACTAAATAACCAATAAAAAGCAAGCTTGGTGGCGATGTACCATCGGTTGCATAGAAAACTGGTACAGCTAGTTTTAGGTTGGCTATACAACGTATGAATAATATGTTGGTGGTACTGTATATGGTAGGGGGAACGTTAACATCGCATGCGATCGCGTTTCACGGTCAAATCTAAATATAGAATTTTCAGTAAAGTGTCGGTTAAAATTGTGTTAAAGTGAAAGAAACTTAGGTAACTAGTGGTAAGGGGTTGTTTTACGCAACGGAAAAGTGTTAAAAGCCAGTGTAAAGTGGAAACTTACAAGCGGAAAAATTGTGAAGAGGTTAGGTAGTGATAATAAATTGCGCGTCATCAAGCAGCGAAGGGCAAAGCGGCGTTGCCAAAACATATGGGGAGCATCTAGGCTAAAGCAGAAAACAAAAATTCAGGTTTTCAACTCGACAATAAAAGCAGTTTTACTGTATGGATGCGAATCGTGGTGTGAAACAAGCGAAATAAAATCGAAACTACAAACTTTCATTAACAGATGCCTAAGACACATACTAGGAATACGATGGCCAGACAAAATTACAAATCAGGAACTGTGGAAGCGAACGCAGCAAGAAAGTATAATTGTCGAGGTACGAAGACGTAAATATGGATGGATAGGCCACACACTAAGGAAGACCACGAGAGAACCCAGCAGAGCCGCTCTGAAATGGAACCCCCAGGGGAAAAGAAAACAAGGACGACCGAGGAAAACATGGAGGCGCACAGTAGAAGAAGAGACGAACATGACAATAGGACAAATGAGAAAGACCGCAATTAACAGGGGTCAGTGGAAGAATTTTGTCAACACCCTATGTCCCTCAAGGGAATAACGGGATTAATACATACTGTAAGTCTAGGGACCTCGGTAGGCGAGCGGCGATTGCCGTTGCAGCGTAGGTCACAGTAAAAATCATGGAGCGCTCAAGCCAGAGTGGTTGAGAGTTCAACTCCCGGCACAGACGGTCTAGATTTTCACTTAGTTAATACCTAGGTTTAAGTGACGCCCGCGCACCCTGAAGTAATGCGTGAACGGTTCCGGGGGGCAACGGCAGTAGGTAGGTTTAAAAAAAATAAAACTGACGGAAAACCTAACCTGCTAACCTCGAATTTGACATACACTTACAGTGTCACCAACATATTATTCATACGTTGTATAACCAACCTAAAACTAGCTGTACCAGTTTTATATGCAACCGATGGTACATTCAGACAAAAAACACTAACATCACTTCGCTATTGCTGCTATCGTGTCAGATAGAAGTGTCGTAATTTGTAGGTTTTTAAATGCTGTTGTTAATTAGCTTTGTTGTTCTTTCTTAACCATTGCTGTTACTGTTAGTACTCCTCTTTTTCGTTAGTTATTTCTGTTATTGTTTATCTTTTCATCGTTTTATTTCGGGCGACCTGGTTTTATAACCTCAAATCGTAAGTAGGTATTACATTTCTTTTTTAATTTTACATTAAATTGCAGATATTAGCATAGGTTAATAATCTTTTTTAGGATGTATTTATGTAATACTAAATTCCTTCTTATATAGGATTACAATGAGCTATAATGAAGTAAACTAGTGAATTCAGAAGCAAGAAGTATAATTGCAAATTTTACAAACGTTTTTGATGAACAGAAGAATTTTGGAACGTGGATATCTCTGGTAGAACAAGCTATAAAACTAGCAGCCACAGCAACTGGGAAATCAACCTCAATGATAAAGAAAGTCTGTAAGAAGTATGATACAACAGGTAATATTTAAAAAAACAACAATAGTAGTTTGTATACCAAGGCACTGAAGTTTAGCTTTTTATCACAAATGTGGATACCATATGAGGGATAAAAAGGAACTTTAGTGCCGAGGAGTACATTACGTTTTATTTGAAATCGAGAAATCGTGAAATTACAACATTTTAATAAACATTTGTAGGTTATGTTAACGTCGGTTGACGTTTATCTGTCGCCTTGCCACCTACAAAAAGGTTGTAAAACAATGGATTCGAGGTATTTTAATGCCGATTTCAAATAAAATTATTTCTCAGAACTGTCAGTAAAACATAATGCAGGTAATACCTTCCTTCTTATTTTTTTCAGGTACTCGTTTAACATCTTAAAAAAAAATAAAGGGAAACTTGAGAAAACCATTCTCGGTGATTTTTGTTACGCCGTTTTAGAAGAACGGTTCACAAAGTTTTCACTGTAGAAAAAGTGTTGAGGAAAGAATTTGAGCATGTTTTACATATAGGAGAAGAAATGTGGAGGCAAGATGGCTTAATGGATAAAATAAATTAAGACAATTTAATTTTCACAGTCAATACGCGATCGTCAACTGAAGAGATTTTTTTTCTACGATCGTGTCAAAATGACAACTTTTTGCACTGTTTCTAGTGTCAAAAGTGACGACGTTTCTAGCACTCTTAATATCAGCGCTCGAATTACGTCTTTTTAAAACGTTGCCATTGGAGGCCTGTTTTAATAATTTATTAACCGTAAGTTTGAATATCAAAATAACCTAGAATATCTAACACAATGTGACAGAAAAAGTGTCACCAAACTAAGTTTTTATATTTCTGTTACGTTCGTAGAAAAAATAGCGTATTATACACGTGTATAAGAGCCATTAAAGCACTAGCGCATCGTGCTCTTAAACTCGTCGCACGTGCTTTAAAGGCGTACTTATACACTAGTATCATAATATACTATTCAAGTGCTAGTGCTGCTTTTCTTGCTCTGGTGACCTTGATGTCTTTTGGCTTTGTTTAAAAATTTTGTAATATTTTACATTAAACTTTCTGCTATTATTTGCTTAATGTATTGTAAGCGTGGTCTTCCTCTTGGGGTTTTTTGCGGTTATGTTTCCTTCAATTATTATTTTTAGTATACCTTCTCTTCTCAGTATGTGGCCTATCATTTCCATTCTTCTTTTTTTCATGTGGTTCCAAATATTCCTTGTTTGTTTTATTGTTCTTAGTACTTCTTCATCGCTATTCCTTTCCATCCATGAGATCTTCAATATTCTTCTGAAGCACCACATCTCGAAGGATTTTAATTTCTTTTGTTCTGTTTTTCCTATTGTCCACGATTCGCAACCATATAGCGCTAGGCTCCATATGTACGTTTTTGTAAATTTTACTCTTGTGTCTATTGTTAGGCCGTTCGATGTATGTAGTTGTTTCTTTTCGTAAAAAGCTCTCTTGGCCATATTTATTCGATTTTTTATTTCTTTGGTGCATCTTCCGTCCTGTGTGACTATGCTCCCTAAATATTTGAATTCGCTCACAACTTGTATTGCTTCACCATTAATGATCATGTCATCCATCTTTTTATTGTTTCTTGAGCATTTCATCACTTTCGTCTTGGTTTTGTTTACATTAAAATCAGTGTCACTGACGAAGACAGCTTTAAACTGCTCAGAGCAATAGAAGAAAAAAAATACTCGTAGCACTCCTACGAAAACAAACAAAACAGGCCAATCAAAGTAGTAGCGAATAAGTTACACCACTCATGCAAGCCTGAGCAGATAGTCTTGTCACTCAGAAAGAGAGGATTTAAGCTGTTAGAAGCAACACCCAAATTAAAATTCAAAACCAAACAACCTCTGAATATGTTTATCCTAGCATTTAGACATGATGAGGATATTAACAAAGTCTTTGCAATCACTGATATAATGGGGATTAGGGTAGATATTATGCTGATTAGAAGATCAAGGTTAGTACCACAATGTAAAAGGTGCCAAGCCTACAAACACACACAGAGATACTGTGAAAACGAACCCAGGTGTGTAAGATGCACCGGAAAACATTTAACGGTGGATGCCTGGTGGCCAATAAAAATACAAAAAATTAAGAACAAACAAACTAAAAAATCTACACTGCCTCGACAGCCCCAAAGAATCGAACAGGAACGAGTAAAAGTGGAAAGTCCGAAGCAAAAAAATGAACCAAAATCCATGACCTACAGTCGAGCTGTAACTGGAAGAACGGAAGAAAACCATAATAGCAAAGCTAGCTGATTAGATTCAACAATTGAATCATCTCTCCAAAAAATATTGGAAAAACTAAATGCAATGGACGAACGCATTACCAAACTAGAATATCGCGGTCAAGGAGTGATTTCTAAAAACAAAAATGAGAATAATGGAATGGAATGCCAATGAACTATTGCAACATCAACAAGAGTTTTAAATAGTCCTGGATATGAAAAAAATTGATATACCTATGCCTCATTGCTGAAACACATTTTACCAGGGAGTCATATATCAGGTTTAAAGGATACATTGTATATCACAACATCCACCCCGATAACGACGCAAAAGGCAGCAGTGCAATCGTTGTAAAAGAATTCATTGCACATCACCAAGAAATAGGATAACAAACAGACATAATACAAGCAACATCTATCATAGTCAAAACTAAAACGTATGACGTAATGATTACGGCACTATATAGCCCACCAAGACATAACATCAAGGAAGAACGCTACCTCAACTTCCTTGAGGAATAAGGATATAGATTCATTGTAGAAGGCGATCTCAATGCAAAAAACACCCAATGGGGATCTAGATTAACAACAACAAAGGGTAAGGAACTTTTGAGGGCATGTAACAGCTTGAACTGTGAAATACTAAACGACTGGTAAACCAACATATTGGTCAACAGATCCACACATTCCTGACTTAATAGACTTTTTTATCGTCAGGAATATCTCCGCAGACCACTCTCCCATACTTCTTACCTTAAGTGATAATATAATCCAGAAAGAACTACCACATAGACTTGTTAATAAATTAACCGACTGGCAAAGTTTGAAAATCAAACTTGAGAACTATAAATCTTTCTGTACTGCTAAGCACTGAAGATCAGTTAGATACAGAAGTAGAACTGTTTGTCAAAAACATCCAGCAAGCAGCATGGGAAAACACTCCCGAGATAAAACCCAGAACTAAGGGTAACAATTACCACAAAGAAATTATGGATCTTATGTCTGAAAAAAAGAAATTAAGAAGAAAATGGCACCAAACAAGGGCACCAATAGATAAAACCGACCTGAACAACGCCACCCAACAACTTAAGAGAGAAATTCAACACATCAAAAACGAATCAATTGAAAGCTATCTGAGAGATTTAATCAACGACAGTAAAACTGATTACTCTGAACCCACCAATTAGAAAGACAGATGGAAGCTGGGCCCGGAACAACCAACAAAAGGCAACTAGATTTGCAGAACACTTGGAATTGATCTTCCAACCAAATGCCGGAGAAAACCCCCAAGATTGGACTGAACCAAGACGAGAGGATCTCCAGATTAAACCCAATACCCCAAAAGAGGTCTTCGAAGAAATCATTAAGAATATCAACCCAAAGAAAGCACCCGGATTTGATCAAATCAAGGGAGAAATTCTTAAACAGCTCCCAAAGAAAGCAATAGTAAAATTGACTCATCTTATTAACGCTACATTTAGACAAAGATATGTTCCTACGATGTGGAAAATAGCAGAAGTAATAATGATCCCTAAACCAGGAAAGCTACCTTATGAAGCGTCGTCATATAGGCCTATGTCTCTGCTGCCAGTTATCTCAAAAATTCTTAAAAGACTAAAACCAATCATAGAAGAAAAGAACCTAATCCCTTCGCATCAGTTTGGCTTCAGAGAAAGCCATTTTACAATAGACCAGGTTCACAGAATGACAGATATTATTGAAAAGTCTCTAGAGGAAAAGAAAATCTGCTCTACAATATTCCTAGAAGTTGCGCAGGCGTTTGATAAAATCTGGCATAAAGGCCTGTTTTATAAACTGAACAAAATTCTGCCACGACAAATCTCTCAACTTTTAAAATCATACCTTTCAGAAAGATATTTTAGAACAAAGCAGGAGGATGCTTATTCTAAATTAAGAAAAATTCAGGCAGGAGTGCCACAAGGTAGTGTACTAGGACCAGTACTCTACCTGTTATACACCAGTGACATTCCTGATCCTGAACAGAACACCATCGCAATGTTTGCAGATGATACAGCAATCACGAAGAGGCTGCTGAAAAGTTACAATCCTCCATCGATAGAATAAGCACCTGGACCAAAACCTGGCGTATCAAGCTCAACGAAAGTAAGTCCGTAGCGACTTCAAAACAAAGTACTGAGAAATCTGGTCGATGCACCTTGGTACTTCCGCCACTGCAATCTTCATAAGGACCTTGAAATAGAAACAGTTAATCAAACCATCGCCAAAATAGCAAGATGTCACGAACGAAGACTTCTCCAACACGTGAATAGTGAGGCACTCCAGCTCCTCGACAACACCAATCTGACAAGAAGACTCAAGAGGACTAAACCATAAATGCCATAAATGCCCAGAAAAGGGTATTTACTTAATATTTTTAAAAAATGTAAAAGAATTTCGATGATTTTTAAAATAAAAGTTTAAATGTGCCACGTTTACGAATGTTTATATTTTTTCTATGGAGTATACTTGTGCAACAGAGCTAGCGCCAGCCTCCCCTACTCAGGGTTTTTGTGTGCTTGGTAGCACTGTAGTTAAAGAACTTTAAACACGAATAATAATAATAATATTGAGACTAGAAAAACTACATTTTGCTATGCAAAGTGATGGCCTTAAATATTTCCAGATGATGAAATTGTCAAACCTCCAAATATAAAATTTGAGGAAAACTAGTCAAACTCTTGAGGCAGATTGTAACTCATGTGCATGCACTCGCCTATACAGATAATTTTTTTATGCACAGTGATTTTAAGTGTTTGCATAATTCCAATAAAATGTCTACTCCCACTGTAATTTATCAATTTATCTTTCGACACATTACCTATTGTACTTTCAAAAATTTATATGAATAATTCAAAATGTCACATCACTTCAATAACATAACATAAACATTAATACAAACCTTTGATGCATCAGCACCGCCCTTTGCTTCAACCATCAATGGACAGCCTTTCACGGGACGACCAGCCCACAAAACAGACAGTAAGTAATTTCCCGGACTATTAATAGTATATGTTGCGCGCCATATTTTTTCACCCGCTAAACTAATCATTACAGGTACTGGTAGGTTGGTGTCCGATGCATGTAGAGTTACTTCAGGGTTTCCTAAATTAAAATTATGTTAGCACAGCTTGTTAGAAAATAAAGCAGTTAAAAAAAAAGCCTCATCATAAAAAATCTATTTTAATGTGTTTGAATTTTAGGACTCTTCCTACCGTTATAAAAAAAACAGATGGTGTCACTTGGCAACAAATGCGTGACATCATCTCACAATATGGTCTCTTATGGAGAAGCTTCAGTTCCCTTTCAATAAATAAAACTTACCTGAACCGGCTCGGGATCCATCAATTGTAAAAATGGAAGGTTCACCGCACTGTGCTTGTGCCAGGCCCCTTCCTGTCAAAACGACTTGATCGCCAGTACTAACAATAACTTTAGGAGCCTCGGGAAGTGGAATACTGGCAAATTTAATCTCGAAATCATGATCTCCAGCATTTAATCCTTCAGGCGATAGCTCAATGCGAACTCGACTACCACTTTTGTCAAGGTTAACTTTACGCCCTGCTACTTTGCATTCCAAAACTCCCGGACCAGCATTACCAATGTCAAAAGCCAATTTAGCTGGTACTTTAATTCGTCCCGAATCATCCAGGTATTGATTCCAACCTCCCACTAAACGAACAGCAGCTGGATCAACCACGTTCGGTCTAAACGGCGATCCTGGCAACTGTATGGCAATAATTATTATTCTTCTGAAGTCTAGATTCTACTTAATACTTACATCATTTGCCCCAACTCCTATAATGATATCGTATGTGCCCACCCATCGGGGATTATAAGAAATTAAATATTCTCCAGGTTTTGAACATTGTATATGCGGTTCGATAGAACCTTCAACAGCTTCGATCTGAATTCTAGGTTGAATAGTACTAGTTACTATAAAGCTAGCACGTTCCCCAATTTGGGCGGATTCCAATCCCTTGCCAACAGCTCTTGGTGGGGGTACAGGTCCTACAGGCCCCACTCCTAGTGCAAGAGGAGAGCCTTTCATTGGTACTCCACCATATGTGACTGCAACTTGATACAAGCCAGACAAATTTGGTAAAAATGATATTTGATGCAGATTTTCATCTAACTGCAACTGTTGAACAGCAATGGTTTGACCAAGTGGATTAGTAACTACTACTTCCAACTCTGCTGATCCACAATTTTTGGTTGATACTAAAACAAATAATTAAATATAATGCAAGAGACGGCATTTTAGAAAAATGAGATATGTCTTCTTATTATGTATTGATTTATCAAAAATGTTTATTCTAGATTACAAAGTTCAATTTTGTCTAAACCCCACATTTGAAAATTGCATAAATTTTTCAAAAAGGTTGCCCAATTAAGTTAATTTTCAAAATTAATTAAGACAGCAATCCATTCTCCAAATGTCGACTCAAATTGAGATAAAAAATTCATTTTCAAATTGTAACAAAATTGAGTTTAGCGCATTGAGAGGTGCGGATGTGAAATCAAACGGTGTGATAAATAACTCGTACACAGGCTTTACTGCAGCAATTGTCATGCAGAAAAAACGTGTGTTAATGAGCATCAAAGTAGAGAGAGTCGAAGAGGGATAAATACTAATGATTAAATACCGCTAAGGTTTAAAAATTAAGGAATCATTTACAACTGTTAGTTGTAAACACTCAAGGTTGAAGGAACAGCGCGCAGAGTACGATCATACGGGTCAAGCAGCCTGGCAGGCATGAAATCGAAGACGGTCGTCAAAAGCAGGCCGAGATACAACCAACCGCACAAAAACAGAAAAACCAAGTTTACAGAAGGCGGCAGTGGGAAGGCATAGGTCACGTGTGGCAAATTATAATAATAAAAGGGTAAGACATTTAAATAGCAGTGAAGAAAGAGGGCTAGAAGTAATTCAATTAGATCACCGCCAATACAACAAAACCGGATGGATACAAAAACATAGAATAAGAGGGAGAAAGAGGATAATATTACGGAACAAAAGATAGACGAAAAACGTACAGAACGAAACGGGGAAAGGAAAGAAGGGACGAATATGGGAGAATTAGGTGAAATAAAAAGTATCTTACAACAAATGACAGAGGGGGTAAAGAAAAACACAGAAGAAACCAGAAAATTAAGAAGAGAAATGGAAACACGAGATAACAAATTGGAAGAAGAGAGAAAACAACTAATAGAGAGAATACATAAATTGGAAAACCAACTGGAGGCCACGGAAAGAGAGAAAAGAAGATTAAATGTTGTAATTAAAAGAATAAAACTCGATAGCCAGCAAAAAAAAATTGAGCCAGAGGTTGAACAAACAATAACTATAACTAATAAATGGAGAAAAGCAATAAATATAGTCAAGCTGAAAACATGGGACATAAAACAGGAAATAATGAAAACAAAAGCTAAACTAAAAAGCTCCAAAATATACATAGAAAACGATATGACATTAAAGGAGAGATACAAGCAGAAATCAGGAATACAGCGATCGCAAAAAACGGAAAAGAAAACAAAACACAAATAGGATACCGAAAGATTATCATCGAAGATGAAACACATATGTGGGATGATAAAAAAATGGAGTAGTGGCAACAAAAAACTAAAAGAAGACAAAAATGGCTACGATTAAGGCAAAAGATTTTGGATATGAGATTAATAAAAGCACAACTAGGAACGAAAAGGGAGTAACTAATTAAAGGCAATAAAAAGAAAGAAACAGAAAAGAACGGAAAGATGAACATAGTACCGGAAAGGGACTTGGAAATAAGACATATAAAAGATAGCAAAACACCTATAATGCAAGAACAAAGGATGTATAAACAACAAAGATCTTTAAAAATTGGAACATGGAATATCAAAAGTATAAACAGAAAGGAAAAAGAACTAATAGAGGAGATGGAAAAACAGAAACTAGACTTTCTGGGAATCACAGAAACAAAAAAGAAAGGGAGATGATTAAGAAGTATGGCAAAGGGATACTGGATCTATTGGACAGGAGTAGATAATGAAAGAGCACGAGCAGGAAAAATAGAAATTATAACCAAAGAGAAATATGTAAATGAAAGAATACTAGCGGTAGATATAGAATTGGAACAAACAAATATGTGAATTATGACGTATGAACCAAATGAGGATGCCCCAAAAGAAATCACGAACGAATTCTTCGAAAATTTGCAAAACGAGGTAGATACAAGCAATAATAGTTAATCTAGTAGGGGGGAAAGATCGATAATTGATTATTTTATAATATACGCAAGAGAAACTACTTTAAAAATATATAAAGAACAAACAGGGAAATCTACTACGGAAGGAAGAAGTAATAATGAACCGATGGAAAGAGCATTTCCAAGAAATGCTGGAAGAAGAAAATGAAACAGATCAAGAATTGAGTGGGCAAGAGAAAGAAGAGCAAAACAAGCAAAATGTAATGAAGCAAACACCGGAAATAAGTGGGGAGGAACTGGACAAAGCCATATGCAAGTTAAAAATAGCAAAGATGCCAGGAATAGATGAGATAACACCGGAAATGATCAAGAATATGGGGGAAACAGGCAAAGAAAGATTATTGAGCTTGATGAATGAAATTATAGAAATAGGAATAGCACCAAAAGACTGGAAAACTGGAATAATAGTGCCTTTATTTAAGAAAGAGGACACAACAGAATGTAGGAATTAGAGCGATCACGTTATTGCGTGTACCGGGCAAAATATATGCAAAGATTTTAATATCATGAATAGAAGATACGCAATGCGGATCCAGAGCAAACAGAAGAGTGCAGGACCAGATATTTATATTAGGACAGATAAACGAAAAAGCTATTAAAAAGGAGGGACAAATACATATCTGTTTTGTAGATGTACAGATGGCTTTTGATAGAATTAAAAGAGAACAAGCGTGGAAAACATTGAAGACAATAGGAATTGACAATGAAACAGTAACAGCAGTTAAAGCACTATATAAAGAAAACTCCAATATAGTAAGATCAAGGAACGAGGAATCAAAAGAATTCAGAACAACTGTAGGATTGAGGTAAGGCTATGTGTTATTATTTACATTGGTAATAGACGAAGCAATCAAGGAAAGTAACAAAAAAGTTAAGAAATACCGAGTAGGATACGGGAGAATGGAAAGTACTGAGGTGACGGAGCTTTTATATGCAGATGATATGGTAATCTTCGGAAGAACAGAGGAAGAATTACAACACAATGTAGAGATATACAACACAGAGTTAACGAAAAAGAACATGAAGATTAACACAAGAAAAATAAAAACAATGATAATAAGCAGAGAAACACAAACGCACGGTATCATCGTAGAAGGAAAGAAATTCGAGCAAATGGATGTCTACAAATATCTGGGAGTATGCATAAGTAGCAATAGTAAATTAGACCATGAAATTAAAGAAACAGTGGAGGCTACTGGGAGATTGTTTAATGCGATCAAATCCACATTCTTAGGAAAAAGAGAAGTCCCTAAAGAAGCAAAAACAGAAGTGTTTAAGAAAAATATGAAACGAAGTGTTTGGGGAGGTTTTAAAACTGAAATCAGTGGAAACAATAGTGCAAGAGAAACAGTTGGGTTGGTTGGGACATATACATAGAATGGACAATGGAAGAGCGGCAAAAAAGGTATATGAAAAAAGAATACCAGGGAAAGGCAAGAAAGGCAGACCAAGAAGAAGATGGAAAGACCCTTGCGCGTAATCTCTCATTTGAGCCATTTTAAAAGCTACCTTGTTTTGAGCACAGTTAATTACTGCCACTAATTAGTTAGTCCTTGCTAATTCTCACCAAAAATTATGAACAAATGTTCAGAACTTAAAAACGCCAATAAAATTTCTTTTATAAACTTAACCTAGCTTGACAACACAGTCTCAGAGCTCATGCAAAACGCTCTAGGCATTGTAGAAAGATGGTGTGCCAAGGAAAACTTAAGTGTAAATCCTCAAAAAACAGCACTAATTCCATTTACAAGAAGGAGGAAAGTGGACGGGCTAAGGCTCCCAAACCTCTTTAACGAACAGTTGCAATTGAGCCAGGAAGTTAAATATCTAGGCATTATCCTAGATGCTAAGCTAACCTGGAATTCACATATTAGCAAAACTGTAAATAAAGGCCGGATAACTCTTATGGCAACCAAGCGAGCACTGGGGAAAACCTGGGGATTAAAACCAAGCATGGTACACTGGTTGTATACTGCCGTGGTGAGACCCATGGTTACCTATGGCTCGCTAGTTTGGTGGCCCAAAGTGGAACAAAGACAAGCCAAACTGGAGCTAACTAAACTCCAAAGGCTCGCCTGTCTATGTATCACAGGTGTTATGAGAAGCACCCCAACCGCAGCCATGGAAACTCTATTAAGCCTACCTCCTCTAGACATCATAGTTATGGCAGAGGCAAGGATGGCGGCGTACAGGCTGAAATACAATGGAAACTGGCAAGTGAGCTCTGTTGCCGGTCACACCAGAATAACAGACATCATCACAAACCCATTACTAGAAATGAGCAGTGACACAATGCCAAGCAGGCAAAACTACCTTAAACCCTATAACATCCAGCTTGAATGGAATGAAGGGCTGATACAAAGCCGTGGTCAGGAAAGCAAACTTGTCTGGTACACAGATGGGTCCAAAACTGACAGCGGAACAGGAGCAGGAATATATGGGGAAAATCCCCAGTTCAATGCATATGCATCTCTTGGGCAGTATGCCACCGTATTCCAAGCAGAAACTCATGCAATAGATATATGTCTGCAAGAGAATATAACAAGAAATTACCGAGGTAGAGACATCTTTGTCCTAACAGACAGCCAGGCGGCTATAAAAGCCCTAGCTAGCTATCGGATCAACTCAAGATTGGTCTGGGACTGCCTTCAAAACCTTTTAACCCTCGCTAACCACAATAGGATAACTCTAATGTGGGTGCCGGGGCATAAGGGTATACAAGGAAATGAAAAAGCAGATTCTCTTGCAAAAAAGGGATCAGAAACACCATTCACTGGCCCTGAACCAGTATTTGGAGTCACCAAAACGACAGTCCGCAGCTGGCTAACCAGATGGATAAACATACGACATCAAAACCACTGGAACTGTGTGGAAGGACTAAGACATAGCAAGATGATGCTAAGGAAACCATCTGAAAAACTGACAGATGACCTACTGCGACTAAGCAGACATCAAATTAGGCTAGTGACGGGGCTGATAACCGGTCACTGTAACCTTCGTAAACATATGCACACAATGGGAATTCTCATAGAAGAACCCATTTGTAGACTCTGTAATGAAGAGGATGAAACAGCCTCCCATGTCATTTTCGATTGTGAAGCTCTTGCCCGATGGAGACACACACTCCTGGAGGGAGACAACCCTCGAGATACTCTAACAAGAGAACACCTGGTGAAAAGGCTACTGAACCTAATAAAAACGGCAGACCTTTTTACTGAATAAGTGTAATGATGAGCAGCACAATAAGCCAAGAGGCTGCAGTGCTGTATGGCATCCAACCAACTCTCATCACTACACCACTACAATACAATACAATACAATACCTAGCTTAACCGGAATTTATAATGCCCACAATCGCTAAATCTAAAACTTTACTACATCAAACTAAACCTAAGCAACTATAACACATATAAAAAAGGTCGCAACGTTGTTTTTCTTAATAACAGCTCTATAAACACACGAATAACGGCTAATTGCCATAAGCCGGATAACAAAAGTTGACCCCAAACAGCTGATGTGGTGGGGGTGATTACGTAACGCAGAAATACTCTATATATGGCAATGAATAGACAATCAATTCGGTAAACGCAGTCGAAGTGTATAAAAATAATATAAGAGTTGCAAGGATTTTTAAAAAAAGAAAAGAGGGTAAGAAAATAATAACAGGTTTTTGTTATCAAATCGGTGATAAGAGAAAAACTTACTGTGAATTAAGAATTTCGTGATAAAAAATGTGGTGAACCCGAGATTTCTCGTTCTTCATAAATGGTTTGTTGATACTAAGGAAGATTGCTAGATGTAGATTTTTGAGAGCGAGTACCATTTTCCAACGAAATTAGTTCCAAGTCATGTTGACTGATTAAGGAACCACGAGAATCGTTGCATAGTTTTTGCCTGTTGTTACAGGGTATGTATAATTGTCTTGAAACTATTTGATTCTATTTTCGTTATTGGAAATTATAGCGACGAGTTTGGGGGCGACATAATCGTATTAGTTTGAAAAGATCTTCCAAAGAAGAAAGAGTCGTGTGATTGACTGCGGTCAGCCGACCAGTAACGTTTAGCAGCAGTCAGAGTAAGCGTTTAGGAGAGCAGATCATCCTCTTGGTCAGTGATGCACACTGGTTAAGCTTCTGAGAGGCTAGTCTTCAATTCCGCAAGTGTAACGAATACAGATAAGTGAATTAAAGTTAAAACCGTGATATTTCGCATATTTTTGTAAATATGTAAGTAAGTACAGTTTCTAACCCCATAATTGTGTACTAGCTAATGAATAATTGTGTGTTAATTGCGTTAGACAAAGTAGTTAAAAAGTTATGCAACAATAATAACCAAAACAATAAGTTTTCTTTCACCTAAATAAGTGTACTTGGGAGTAATAAAACTTGTTGGCGCCCAGATAATTAAAGAATACACGGCGTCTTCTGAAGGTAGTGACGGGCCCCCAAGCACACTTTTATAGCGCATGATTTTTCAAGTAAAATATAGAAGGTTGATCTAAAGGTAAGAGAAAAGCTAACAAGTTTCAATGGATCTCAATGGCGCTATTAATAATTTTTTGTTCTATTTGCTAAGAACTTTTTGGGACATACTATATGCTGTAGACACTTACCATTAAACATGATTCTTTCCCCAACGTTGCTCTGTGATTGTGGAATGTCATGAATTCGAGCACTATCAGAATCAAACACTTGGCAACTAAATGGGCTTCCATTAAGCGATTTGGCTTGATGCAAAACTTCCACTTTATGTGGCCCCACATCACGGGCACTAAATTCAGCTTGCAGTTTGCCAGTTTTCGTTTGATAGCATCTAACTGGTAGAGCAGATCCAGTTGGCCCACTAATAACGACATCAAACTCCCTTGCTGGTCTTCCAAAAGTGTCGATATGGAACGACGTGACTTTGCCAAGGCGTGCCTGAAACAATCCCAGACCACCAGCCCACGGTTCGTTTCCTGGCGCCTTAACTGGTACTTCTAAGGCACCCATTCGGGGCACCCCATTGTAAAACAATGTAATTCTATGTGGTGCAGAATGGACTGGATGGAACACAACTTCCCACATGTTGGGATTGTTGGAATTCTGACGCACACTATGTGGTACATCTTTGCTGCCAACTTTTACAGTTGCTGTCAGTTTACCAGGACCTGCCTTGTTGATATTAATACCAACCACTGCAGGTCGATGGCATACTGCCTCAGGCGCATTTATGATATCAATCTTTGAAATATTAAAAACATGGATTGTTCTTGTAGTAATCACTTCATGCATACGCAAAATCTGGACATGATATGTGCCTGTATGACTAACGGAAAATTCAGCTCTAGAATTGTGAACAATATATTTTACTATGTGATTATTTGGATCCATTATTTCAAGATGATGTTGATCACTGGGCAGGTCGACATAAACCATGTTTCCGACCTGTATATACTGGGTTGGTTCGACAACGGCACAATGGAAAGGACTGCCGGGAACAGACATGTCGTTAAATGTAATATTTACATAATGATCCTCATTAGTTTGGGGCACAAATGTTACGTCATAAAGGCCTCTGGCACAAGCAACCACTTCTGCTTTCACTGTCGTATGTTGTGTGGATACCACAAGTTCAAGTGTACCCTCCCCTGCCTGGGCAGCGTCTACGCTAAAAGTAACAGCTTTGCCCACTTCAGCACATGGTTTATCAACCAAACTTAAATCATGCAATGCATTCAAATCATTCTTGCGGCCCGGTAAACCTGATACCAAAACTTTATTGACGTCGTACACATTGCAACTAAATGGAGACCCAATCACATGCTGATCGTTAATTAAAATTGCAATCGAATGCCGACCAACTACATCAGGTATGAATGTAGCTATGTATGTGTCCCCTGATAATGTAAGTTTTGTGTTTAGTACTTTTCCTGATGGTGCTGTTGTTACTACTTGAGGTTCAGCTCCTAAAAAAATAAACAACCATTTACTTTATTTTAAATTTTTATATGTGATCTAATACGTTTAACTTTATTCATTTATCAATCAATGATTACTCCAGTTTTAAAGAAATATCAAAATTATTGAAAATTAGGTATTTTAACAACAGTGAATCTGCAAAGTGTCAGAACCACACTTTGATTTTGCTATGATAAATTTAAAGTATCAATGTTAAAAAATATTACCTGTAACACCTTCAATTTTTATTTCTGCTGCATGACCAACTGCAGCTAATTCAATTCCAGTTCCAGACACGGGAATTCTTGGTTGAGTATTACCAGGACTGACCTTACAGCTGAATGGCGAGCCTGGTACAGGCTGGCCATTAAATCTAAAAAAATTCGAAAATAACAGAAAAAATACATTTAATTATTGAAATAATAAGCCCGTATGGGATTGCTAGCCCCCATTGGGTGCATTCCCAGGCGGATTCTCGCCAGATATGGCACGTACTGGGAAAATAAAATACCCAGGGCAGACCAAAACTAGCACCCTCAACTTGCTTGGGCAATTAAATTGTATAAGGGCTAAGCAAGATACATCTGTAGCATCTGATCCGTAATGGGCAACTACAAACAGCAACTTCCCGAGAGTGGACGGCTGATTCATAAGTTCTCCAGAGGGGGGTTGTGGCTAATACAGAAAAATTATGAGTAAAAAGGATGATAGAGTGGAAGAATGAAAATAATCCTCAGGTGGTAATCTATACCTCATTATGAGGGAGCACCATCGGTTTTTGGGGGTAGGGGGGGGGGGGGGCAGTTACTCCACGAGGAGTGCTCAGGATCCAACCAAAAAGCACAAGCGCAAAATGAAAAACAATCACCATTGAAATATGAAACATTCAAGAATGGATAAGTAAGGATACTGAGATAATAACAAGAGGTCAATAAAAAACCAATTAGGGTAGGCTGTGATATGTGTTGTACGTTTGGCAGCAAGGTCCGTAAATCACGTTTGCTTTGTCCAGATAAGGTCATCTCATGTAATATGACAATGCACAAATATGGCGGACAGTGGCGGTAAATTTAAAATGTGGATTAAATTGTGCACTTCTTAAAATGAAGAATTACGTTATAATTTGAGTACACGAAAATTACTAATTTCATATACGACTCCTACATTTACTAAAGATGCTGTAGTGGTAGTTTTCAACAACAATACTTACATAAAATTAATAGAAAACTACAAATTTAGACCCAAACAAATCCGTCACCCTTTTTCATGTCTCGAACATCAAAACGATTATAAATTTGCACTTGTTATTTTATTTGAAAGTCACAAAACATATTAACATTTAAAATCTTATTTATAACATTGACAACTATAAGGTTTAATAAAACTTATGTAATACTAACAGACCGCATAGAACTTTTAGAAGCAAATGACTTGCGTTTTGACTTCCTTATCTCTTCTTTTAAATTGCGTGATTCAATTGCTAGTCTTAATGCAATGTAATTGCTAAGAACTATTTCAAAAGATTTGCAAGTGTCACAGTGTAGAAGAGGGACAATGTCAGTTTTAAATTTTAATTTAGTTAAATAAATTAAATGTCTACATAAATTGGAATGATTATTACATTTTTTGAAATGTTTAGACAGAAACATATCTATTTTTTCTATAGCGCTATAAACATTATCAGCAGGATAATGAAGCTTGCCGTATGTTTTACAGTTAATAAGCGTTTCTCTTACATTCGCCTTAGGCTGGGATACAAATTTTCTTTTGAAAAATTGGCAAATCTTTTTTAATGACTTAAAAATAGCTGTCCCAAGTAAATTATTTATCACGTTTTTTCTTATTAAGCTGATGCGTCCTTCGGTATCACTATCCGAATCGGAATATGACAAATGTGAAGTTGGTACGCATTCATCTTCAGGCATTTTGTTAACTTTATCTTTTCGCTGTGATTTGAGTGGAATTTAAAATAATTTATGTAATGCCTGTCAATATCATTTTCATAGCTTTTTCCTTTTTCAGAAGTATTATCAAGAAACTGTGACAGAGTAATAAGTTTCAAAGCTCTTATTCCTTGAAGTGCTGTAGGATTGCCATTTCCATGGCGCCTAAGAACTGAAAATAAGTTTTCCAAGCAATCTTGGTTTAACCTTGAAGTTAAAATAAAATTGTATCCCTTTTGAAATAGTTCCTCTAACAAAGATATTACATTTTTAGTAGATAAAATTACACTAGTTTGAACTGGTTTCCAGTGTCCATTGTCACCAATTTTGATAGTCTCTGCTAAACTAATAAAGGAGTTTAAAAAGACAACTTTTTTTCTCTGTTCTTTTTTACAATGGCTGTTTTATGTACTCGGCTATTCAAAATATCAAACCAAGTTCTTACTTCTCTTAAAAACCAAAGTGTTGTAAATGCAGAATTTGACATTAATCCCAATTTAACACAAGTTTCTATTGCAGATGCTGTTGAATAGCTGAATATATGGGCTGCAAATGATACACGCATTTTGTCAAAAGTCGTTGGGTTTACGAGACGTTCAGTAATAAGTGGTGCTAGTTTTAAACTAGAGTTTTTCTGAATATCATGCAGTTTTGTAATATATTTAAATTTAATGACATTGGAGGATATTTTTTCTCTAGTTACAATAACGGGAAGAATTATATTATGTGCCATCATAGCACTTCTCAAATTTTTAAGCAGATGAGGAATGTCGGCAAAGAAATATAGTTTTTCGTTTTGTCTAACTGGATGTGGTGCTAAGTGAACATTGGAGTATTTTCCAACACACAAGCCAAAATGCTTCCAAATTGCTCTGTTTTTTGGACCCATATCACTGGCTACACCCAGAACATTGAAGCCAATGACTTCTACATTTTGTATGATGTCTTTTACTAATTTGCACATTTCTTCATTATCTGCTTGTTTCGATGTTACATGGTATGCTATAACTTGCTTCCAATTAGAATTCACACCTCGTAACATAAACACAAAAAGTTGTTGACCAAGTTTTTGATATTGTTGATCTTTTTTGGTCGTGCCGTATCCGACATGAGAACCTGTACTTTTATCAAACTCTACCGTTTTTTGAATCTCCATTTCATCCATTACCAATAAACAGTCACTTTCAAATGTGTGTTTCATAGCTTTTCGTTTCTCTTCTAATAAGGGAAGCAGTTCTGTTAACAATCCTGGATTAAACAATAATTTCTGAACATGCCGGCACAGAGTAGGGTAAGAGGGCAGTGGATAATTTAAGGTTCCTTGCATATATTTGTAGCCTTTCCATCCTACGGCAAATCTAAGTTGAATTGCTTTTCTTATTTGTTCTGGAGGCCATTTAAATTTTTTCTTCCCCTTAGCTAATATTGATGCTAAGTCGTTGTCAAAATATGGATTTTTATGGATAATATTTTCCAAAATTTTATTTTTCTCGTTAAGCTGCTCAATTTGATTTTTTAACATCTCCACTTCCTTTTTTTGTAGTTCAAATTCGTTTTGAACTAATTCCGAGGCCTGATTAGTGTGTAATAAATTATTTAGTTTACGTTCATCACCATGATCACTTTGTGGCTTAGTCTTCGGAGGAATGTCGTTTTTCTAAATCGTTAAAGAAGAAGTACATAAGAGGTACTAATTTGAAATCTTTTCAATTTTACTTACTTTCATTTTCTTCTGAAGTACTATTTTTTGGCTTACAGATAAAATCGTTGGAACTGAATTTGGTTTTAGCTTTTTTAATTTGTCCTGGCGATTTTCTTCAAACTGGTCATTTTCAAAGTGTTGCTAAAATAGAAAATTACAATAAATTCTAAAGTTACAGCTAAAAAATAGCAACAGTTATGTATAAACTTACCTCACATAAACGGGAATATTTAGTGGATTTCCAATTATCGCGCCCACAAAAACTTTCCCACACTATACGACGTTTCTCCTGTATGGGAAAAATGAATACTCTAATTCCCTTATGGAAACTATTGGAGCAATTTTTTGCTGCACACCCAGGCATATTGAAATGTCGTTAAATTGTATCAGTTAATACTGACAGTTTGTTTTGCAGTTGTCAGGTTAATGCGTCAAGATGACAAACTATGATCTAAATTCTGTTAAGAACATACCCACATTTTAAATTTACCGCCACTGTCCGCCATATTTGTGCATTGTCAAATTACATGAGATGACCTTATCTGGACAAAGCAAACGTGATTTACGGACCTTGGTTAAAATGTATTCAACTGAAGAAAAAGTAGAAATGATAAAATGGTTTTATGTTGGAAATAGTGCTCGTCAAGTAAGTGCCTTGTTTATCGTAAAATATCCGAATCGGCAAATTCCAAGTAGCTCAACGATTGATAGATTAATACGTAAATTTGCAACTACAGACACAGTATTAAATAATTGTAAATGTAACAATTACGCTGAAAACGTGCAGCAACATGAGGAAAATGACACCTTGAATGTTTTGGCAGCAGTAGCTGCAAATCCCAGTGTAAGTTTTGAGGCAAATAGCACAAGATATTGGCTTGCATCACAGCCGAGTCCTGCGAATTTTGAAAAAACACAAGTTTCGCTCTTACAAATATCGGTGACATCAAGAGTTGCTTGAACGTAATATGGAGAAGAGAAGTGCATTTTGCTACCAAATTATGGAAAAATGTAACGAAGACAGGGAGTTTTGTTTACGGATGAATGCAAATTCACAGTGCATAATGAACCCAATGTGCAAAATTGCAGAGTATGGGCTACTGAAAATCCACGCAACATTTTACAAACCAGGACCCAATATCCCCAACAAGTTCATTATTTGGGCGGAAATACTAGGTCATTACATTATAGGACCATTTTTCTTAAGTGAAAACCTCATATGAGAGCGCTTTTTGCAGTTGCTAGAAGAGGATGTAGCTCGGGCGGTCACCGAAGTTACTAGAGACGATCAAGGGATTTGGCTTCAGATGGATGGGTGCCCCGCACACAACACTCGTGAAGTGCGCGATTTTGCAAACTACAGTTTTTCCAATAAGGTGATTGGTCCTAATTATTTAATTAACTAACTTGCTAGGTCCCCCGTTCTTTCGCCCAACGATTTTTTTCTTTGGGAACATTTAAAATCGAAAATTTACTCTGGAAGAACCTTTCAAACTATTGAAGATCTAAAAAATTGTATTCAAGCCCAATGAGATAAAATATCACAATATCAGTAGGAAAATGTTAGACGGCAATTTTACAACAGGTTGGGTCACTGTTTAGTAGTTAATGGTGCTTTGTTTCAATATTTGTTATAATTTATTCATTTTTGTGTTTTTGTATTATGATTATACGTACCATCGAAGTCATAGAAAACTAAGACAAGAAAATTACGCAATTGCCCTATTTTTCGAAAAGTGTAGTTTAGATGTAACATTTTGATTGAACTGAACGTTATTAAAGGAGACAGCCCACCTTTAATAATGTTCAGTCAAAATGCCACATCTAAATTACACTTTTCGAAAACATGGGTATTTGCGTATTTTTCCTTTCCCAGTTTTCTATGGCTTCGATGGTACATAATTATGTTTTGTTATGGTATTTAATTAAATCCTGCTTCCTACAGATACTAATTTCTATGATTTTTTCAGTTCCGGAAAATTATAAACGATGGTATGTATAGATACCTACAGCATGTTCTCTAGAAAAAACGAATACATTTTAAAGAGAACAGAATCTAATAATCAGTTATAAACGTCAAACAACCAAGACAAAAGTAAATGTACATGTTGTTTGTTTACATAATTCCAAGGCATCAGTGATTTTTAAAAAAAATGCACTTTTATTTTGTTGATTTCTACGGTTTAATATGTACAGATGCAGTTTTTTTTTCTTTACAAAAAACTTCTTCACACTTTAATTTAAAAAAAAACTAGGGGCGCCAATAATCAAACATAAAAAATTTACCATTGAACTCCCTATGCTGCGTCGCGCAAATCACCACCATGTATGTGATGTGCCTTTACTAATAATTAAATAACATTTGCATAAAAGTTATAAAAATTATGAAAGAATAGTTCTACTTTGAAAAAAGTCCTTAAAACTGCATTTTTAGATATGGGTAAATTACATTAAATCGACACTGCCTAATCGAGTACATCAAAATGGTGTTAAGTTTTTGACACATCTTTTTAATACTCTAATAATAGCGGAAATATATGAGTAGGTTCTATCCAGATGGTTTATTAATATTTATAATGAAGTAAAAATTAATTTTTGGGAATTGCTAAATAAAAGATATAAATACCAAAAACAGTTATTCTTGACAACGTAGGTGTATTACTCATTTAGTAATAATTTCTAGAGCTCCTCAGTCTAAAAAATAGGCACGTGATCGTAGGTTCCGGAAAGTATATGTCAATTGATTTCAAATAATTAATATTCTTCTTCCTGGTTCATATTGACACAATTACCTGTTTTCATTGTCTATATTTAGTAGTTTGAAAGGTTGTCACTCTATCGTTTTCGGACTCTTCGATGCTTCTTTCTTCTAATGGTTGCTTGTTATCTTCATATATGTATTACTTACATACATATATGGTTATCTTTACAATTCTTTCCTCTGCCATTCCATGTTGTCTTTCTATTTAGCACTCAAATAATAATTAATAATAATAATAAATATAAATTATTAGAGACTAAAAATGTTACAGATATATTTAATATTAAATATGGTTTTTCGCTAAGTTTAACGATTAGGTAAACCCATTAAAGTACGAGGTAAGGTCCATATATTCCCGGCCTAGGTATGTTAGCGCTGCGATAAAACTAAAACTACTTCATTATTTTTCAATGTAATCTGCTTTCATATCAACACATTTGTCACAACGCTTAATTAATATTTCGGTACCTGTATAGAAGTATTCCGGACTTTTGTATTAAAAACTGCAGTTTGAACTTCTTCATCGTAGCTAAATTTTAAACCACGCAAATCCGACTTCAATTTTGAAAACAGAAAGTAGTCACGTGGTGCTAAGTCAGGGGTATAGGGTGGATGGTTGAGTTCCAAAAACCTACAATCTTGAATAGCCTTTGCAACTGCTGCAGAGTGCACCGGGGCATTGTCATGTAATAAACGCACACCTTTACTGAGCTTTCCTCTTCGCTTTTATTTAATAGCTCAACGTAGCCGGTGCAGTAAGCTAGCATAATTATGTTCCGTTTACGGTAGTATTTCGTTCTTTAAAATCTATCTGCAAAATTCCTTTGCAGTCCCCAAATATTGTGCCATGATATTTTTTTATGGAGAAATTTTTGCTTTCCTCGGTTTTGGTTCTTCTCGACGATGCCACTCCATATATTCTATTTGAAAGACCATCATAATAAAGAACCATAGTTTCGTCTCCAATAACAATGGAATCAATTACTTCGTTTTTGTTATTACGACAGAGCTTCAAAAATTCGACGCAACAGTTAACTCTTTGCTGCTATGATTAGGAATGAGAAGTTTTGGCATCTACCCTGCAGTAATCTTTCTCATGTGTAGATAGTCATGGATACTTCTAAGGACAGTTGTTTTTGAAAGATTGGTACTTTCTGTAATTTCTTTTGTTTTTAAACGGTGATCATTCATGACCTTTGCTTCAACTCAAGCAACATTTTCTGGAGTAACCACCGTTACGGGCCGAACTTCACGAGGATCATTTTCGAGAGATTCTCTGCTCATGCGGAATAACTTAGACTAATCTTTTACCGTGGAGAATGAAGTTAAGGAGTTCTCATAAATATCATCAAATCGCTTTTAATTTCTGTAGGAGTAACATCTTCTTTTGCGAAAAACTTTATCACAGCAGGATATTCAATTTTAAACATTTCGGAAAATGCTGGACAAAACTTTGATTTTCTTAACTACCAATAAAATACGATGTCACGTGAACAATTCACTTTTTTGGTATAGCCTGCTAAAGTAATAAACTAACTAATGCACTTGACATTTTCACTATAGCGCCATCGCAAATAGGGGAGGCCGGGAATATATGGACCTTACCTCGTATTACAGACTTTTTTCGGCACTGTTACATTGTTATTGAAAATCTTTACATTTGCAAATTGGGCGTTTGTTGTGTTTTGATATGTTTTCAAACTTTTTATTTGTAATGAGAAATACGTATACTTAACGCAAGTAATCATTATACCAACATGGAGCTGCAGAAGTAAAATTTGGAGCAGTACTACACGTAGAAGAGTTTGGCTTGAGACTCGACGAATCAGTGACTGTAACAAATTTGAGAACTATTTTTGTTTATTTGCTAAAATGTAATAATTATGAATTGGCGCATCCAAGAGGAATATAACTGATAGCTAAGGAGTAGGCTACATATCAGTTTAACAATTTTAAGATCGACTTATACGATAGACATAATTGTCGTTTTAAATAAAAAGACATTCTCAACTGACGGTGCTTTCCGTGTCCTCGTCACTATTCTTCTCGGTCTTCCCAAGCATCTTCCTCTAACTGTCTTGCTCGAGATGCTTCATATATTCAATTTCAATAAGTGCCCTGCTTCTTTTTCTTGTTTGATTGGGCAACCATTATCATAATCTTCTTGGCCACCTGACTTCCTCCATGCGTCTTCCATGACCGTTCCATAGTAATTTTCTCTCTTCAATTACATCGAGGATCGTTCTTTCTATGTTCATTTTTTGCTTGATTTCTTGATTCGTTTTGCGTTCTAGTAGTGACACTTTGCAACTTTTTTTGCACAATTCATTTCTACTGCTGTTATCCTCCCGTATGGGTTGCACTAGAGATTTATACAGGGTTCGGCAGAATAATGTTACCATTTTTAAAACGTTATAGGCTTAGACAAGGTGTAATGAGCTTAAAGATCAAACATGCAATTCGCTTTACATACCTTTGGATTTGATATGTCAATAAAAATAGATCGCTGGCTTTTGCAAGCAAAAATTTTAGTAGTCGAGCAATGTACAAGGTTGAGGTGAATAACTGTAGTATAATGTGCGTTTCGATTGGACTTTGGGAACATCAGTGGCAGAGTGGATATAACACTTCGACAGGCCATTTGCAGTTGGGTCAGAGAATAGCAAGAAGATGTGTTCACAAAAAAAGGAATGGGTAGTGGAAGATCTATTGAAAATGCAAAAAATATTGAACGAGTAGAAATTGCTATGGGCCTTTCAACGATATTTCAAGGGTGTCAGGTAGACTATACTTGACAGCCCCAGATGTTTTTCTGTGAATGTAACTGAAAGAGAAAGTTCTTTTCCATACGTTATAATAACATAGACGACATAAAGAACTGCATTTATACCAAAATTGAAGCTATCCCGACGAAATTCTGTGTAGTCATGGTAACTTTCACTGAACGAATTCGGGCTTGTATTGAAGAACATGGTAGTCATCTGAAAAGCTTCCTTGCCCGATACTAAAGATTATATCTATGTCACTCTTTCCATCTTCAGAAAAGGTCACCCCTAAGTATGTAAAGTTGATATATTTTTTAACCACCGTTTTCTTTAGTTTTATATCCTGTCCTCATCTAATCACTAAGTAAGTATATGGTTTTTTTTATACTTATTTGCAGATGCCACTTTTCGCATTCCTTGTCAATGCTTCATAGCATACGTATACTCTATATCATCTTGAGCCTCTGCTAATGGGTGTGATGGGTCTCGCCATCTCGGCGCCGCCACTTCGGCGCCGCCATCTCGGCACCAGCCAACTAGGCGCAAGGCCAACTCGGCGCCGAATTCAAATTCGCAAACTACAGTGTGCACTACGTAAGAAAATTATTATAAACAAAAAATAAATATTGTGATCACCAAAAAGCTGGCATCAAATGAAAAAAATTATTTAGAGTTTCTTAGAAAATCAAACACTGACGACCAGAATTTCCTAGCGTTGCTCGTTCATTCAAACCATTCTCTCGTAATGTCAATAGCTTGATAACGTTACTTGAATCGTAAATTACTATTAAAAAATGTAAAATTTTACTGATAACGGAAGTCAGGTGATAACTTACGTTTGGCTCATTTGTAATCATTTTGCAACCACCTCTGGTCGTCAATGTTTGATTTTCCAAGAAATTCTAAATAATTTTTTTCATTTGATGCCAGCTTTTTGGAGATCACTTTATTTATTATTTGTTTATAATAATTTTCTTACGTAGTGCACACTGTAGTTTTCGAATTTGAATTCGGCGCCGAGATGGCCTGGCACCGAGTTCGCAGGCGCCGAGATGGCTCCGCGCCGAGTTGTCCCGGCGCCGAGCTGGTCCCGCGCCGAGATGGCGGCGCCGAGTTGTCCGGCTTCGTCTGCTAATATGACTTTGGCGTAAGCAAACTACAAATTACTTGATAGTGTTCTAGTATGGATAGCCCCAATTGTCCAGATTTTCTATTCCAGTGCTCTAGTACCTTGCTTAATATATTATAATACAGTATATTTGTTTATTTGTTAATGGACAAGGTACGCATGCAGAGTACCTTAGAAACCGACTGCTGTGGTCATATGGTCAAAGTCTTACTTAAAATTTTGTCGAGACAAAGGAGTTCCAACTCTAGCAGGGGATCTTTTACATACCACACATCGTAGTAACATGGGACCCACGGCTTTACATCACTTCCGAGTGCTGGAATTCTGTAGATGCTTTAATCTGAATTTTTTTATTTTTAAAAACTCACCGGGACTGGGGATGGAACTCGTTACCTTAGATCAGTTGTCAGAACGCTTAACCACTGAGCTACCGACCCCTGCAATACAGTATGATCAAAATTTATTTTTATCTAGTATAGCTATGGAATAGTTCCTAATTTATGAATTCAACTATAAGTCAGTTGAAAATCAAATGTGAAGTTTGACATGTAAGTATAAATGTAGTTGCATTCATAAATTAGGAACTATTTATCTATTTATCTATTTATCGCGTTAAGATAAACTATCCGCATTTTTTCGTCTAGCGATTCAAATAACTTTTTCAATGGAACACTAGCGCAGACTTTATTTATATCCACAAATGCAAGGTTTGTGTCTTTTGCCAGGGTAATTATTTTCGCTATTAGTTGTTGGAGAGTATATACGTTGTCAATACATGACCTGCCAACTGTATATCCACTTTGTTCTTCGGGAAGCTGCACTACCGTTTCTATTATTTTTGCCAGTATTTTACTACTTATTAATGGAATTTAGTAGCCCATAAACTTCTATGTTATACGACAGACTGCAAATGCAGCTCATCAACCTTTTTTGAATATTTTTTTTTCTAAAAACTACACATTTTTATTTAACTGCTATTTCGCTCTATTTCTTGACCATTTTGGGTGAGGATTGCCATCTATAACAGAAGCTGAAGTATTATGTAATAATACCTTACCAACTGGAACGAAAAATTGTATTTAAAGTAGATTTAGTGGCTCCAGACTAAGGCTTCAGACTTTAAATATAGTTTTTGTCTTCATGGATCATTTTTTGGTACCTGCCTTTTAGCTTTTAAATTGCTTTTACTAAATAAAACATATAATTTGTTATAATTAATACTTATTTTGTTAGCTACTGTTTAATCGGCGCTAAAGTTTATCAATATTACTGAATAAAAGAAAAATGTTCCCAAAGATCGAGTTAAACCACTCATGTCATTGGGTGACATTGTAAGAAAATTTCAGAGAACCAATAAATATTACAAGGAAAATTTCAACTTCCTAACGTAATTAACATTAGTTAGCACTTCAGCAACGAAAAACTGAGCTAAGTGTAGATAAACTAAACTGTTTCAGTGATTCACTGCGCATTACTAATCTTATGTTAACTTATAAGTAAAGCTTTAAACCACCTTTATCAAGAGTTTCATATGCCAGAAAAGGAAGTAATTATAAATAATAAATTACAAAGAAGCAACAATTGTTGAAACTAATATACATTTTATTTTGTATTATCTAAATAGAATGTACCTCAATCTAGCTAAATACACAATAATTTACCGTAGGCCTAAATTTTGTGTGCTGTTGAGTATAAAGATATTTAGTGTTTAAACTTAGCCTGGAGCCACAAAATCTTCTTTTCATGCAACTTCGAAGATTTGGAAAGATACCCTCAAGTCTCACTTTCGGATAAAATTCAGTTAGTAATACAACTTGAAAAGTTTTATTGAAATTTCTATCAGCTATGAAAACTTATTTTAAAACTTTTAATTGAATTGTGTACTACTGCTGATTACAGTTTTAACAAATGCATGAAAAATTACCCACAAAAATTATTTCGAAGTTATTCTTTACAAGATCAGCTAAGCGGCAATGCTACATTCCACTGTAAACTACACGCAAACGAAACAATTAACTTTATCAATGTTGTAAGCAATACACGGTGTTCCATAAGATGTGGAAAGTATACCTACTTAGAGGTGTTTACAGAAAGTGAAAATAAAGAAAATGTTAATAAAAGCATACGACCTAAAACGCATAGTTGCCAGATTATAGCCCACTTTGTGTTCCAAAACCACTTATCATGTTTTATTGTTGTAAGGTTTTAAGGTAATATTGAAATATACAATTAAAATATTGTCTTAAGAAGGTATTCATGTAATCTAAAACCTATCCTCGACTCCACCCCTATGAATGGTACTGAAACGCTTCGATAACGAGCGCATCAAGAAAGCTAACAAATTACGACGACGCGTCGCCTGGAATATGTGTACGTATGCACAATTCTACAATGAAGAGATTGCATGTATTCAAACACAAGATGGAAATTTTGGACATATCTTTTAAGTAATATTCCAATTTTCCAATTGTGTATTATTTCTGTTTATGACTGTCATGCTGTGAAGTCGTGAAGGTAGTGCTGCGTTCTAGTTGTCATCTCTAATACTATATAGTATGTATGTATGTATGTATGTATGTATGTACACAACAAGTTTAGAAAAGTAAAATTTTACTAAACGAATATAGCTTGATTGAGTACGAGCGAGCGAGTAACTTAAAAAGCTATATAAGTTTAGTAAAACTACTTTTCTTACGAAGTGTGTATACTATTTTTTCGCATTTTGTATTTGTATTTACTATTGATAAACAAACATTTATACATATAAAAGCATTATACCACATGTCCATTAAAAAAGGCGGCTGTGGAAATTCAAACGTATGAATAATATGTTGGTGGCACTGTAAGTTTATGTCAAATTCGAGGTTAGCAGGTTAGGTTTTCCGTCAGTTTTGACACAAACTGACACAAAACCTAACCTGCTAACCTCGAATTTGACACAAACTGACACAAAACCTAACCTGCTAAGCTCGAATTTGACAGTGACATTACCATATAGTAAAGTGACATCTGTATGCACCACAGTGCCACTTTATTAATCGATTTTGAATTTAGTAAAATAGCGCATTATTATACAAAATGCGAAAAAATAGGTTTATTACTCAAGAAAATCCTACCAAAATAAATGATATTGGGACAGAAGCCTTCTCAGTTGGTTATAATAAATTAGGAACATTGTAAAAGAAGTAATATCTCAAACAGTCAACGCGTCATTGTGCGATCAAAAGTTTATCGGGTAGATAACAGAGCAAGTGCAAGTGGAAGCTAGTGAAAAACTCAACATGTTGAAAGTCAGCATGGATTAGGAGGTTTTTGAGCTGAAAGAGAATGCCAGAAAAAGACAGATACGTTAGAACAGTATACAAGACGTAGGTAACAGTTTTCGAATTTTGCGTTTATCTGAACATGTCAAACAAAATCTTGGTGAGAAAATTGTGTCTGAGTAAAAGCACACCCAAGAAAAAGGAAAAAACCACCAATCATCGCAAAGTTTGTCAATTATAGAAAAATCATGACATGTTTCATAATAAAAAGGTGTAAGCAAGTGTAAGCAAAGTCTGACATAACAATTAAAGAGAATCTTACTAAAATAGGACATACGGGATACAGGCTAACAAATAATGAAGTTGGTTGGAAAACGTGTGGGCCGCAGATGGAGCAATTATGATTGAAAATAATGATACATTTTTCGGACTTTTTCCACTGTCTAGGGTGTAAATCACACAACGTTTCGGGAGTTTTTATCTACTTCCGTCTTCAGGTCACCTGAAGACGGTAGTAGATCAAGACATTGGAAAAAGTCCGAAAAACGTATCATATAGACCACTGCCAAAAAATGACATTCAGAGAACAAAATTGAAAATAATAATGAAATACTCAGTACAACGCGATTTGGATACCACTATAATACTCTTATTGCGAAAAAATGTGGCCTGTTATTCTTGTAATAAAACAATAGCTGTAATATTATCGCAGCTAATCAGTGCAGTCACACGTTTATAAAAATGGCTTAACTCTGTTTGTGCTACATATGTTCCTTATCTACTGAACTAGCAGAATTTGTTTTTCTGATTGGGTTTAAAATAGGCATTTTCCCGCTGCTGATCATGTAAGTAAGTGATACAGCCTTAGGAACAAAACGTGTAAGTCGGTGATTATATTTGTTTGCAGCTTTTCTTGACAACGGAACTTAATATTATTATTAATTTCCTAGGATAATAAAATTAGCAAAGCAAGATGCAGATTTAGACGTTTTGCTTATAAATTGCAAATGTTTATGTGACATGTGACACTCACAGGTAACACGACTCACGAAAACTAATCCTGGTGACAGGTGACAAACCAAACGATTTTTCCAAAATCTAGGAAAATTTCGATAAGCAGCGGGAAAAATCTAATAAGATAACTCGGAATGTATCGCCCATTACATTTCTTGTTACTTAAATAGCTATTATGCATTATAAGGGTGATATGACTATGTTTTTTCCCTGAGGTTGACATATTACATACCGAGCGCCTCTAGCTCGAAGTCTGTAAGTTAACCGGAGATAAAAAAACATGAACATTTCTAGAGGTGCATACCATAACTTTATTTACTAGCAAATTAGTAAAATGAGTATAAAATGTCGTTAGCGTCATATGTCATATTTAAAATAAGAATCTGTAAGTAACATAAAGGATTGCCTGAATGTATGGTTGCTAAGACGTTGTTTGTAGTTGGATATTTGCCATGGGATTGAGAGAGAAGTCTTTTAAAAATCCCTAGGGAGTTATGAGTGGCTTTTTATATTTTATATATATGATGAAAATAAACAATATCATGTTAATAGTAAATAAACATATTTTTCCACGACCGGGAGTAGAAGTCGGTTTCTATAGCATCAAAATTGTGACAGAAGTAAAACATTTACTCCCTAGAGACTAAATAAGACAAAAATTTCCCTAGGGAGTTTTCATTATGACTAACAGAACAATTATGTCAAATTCGAGGTTTTGACACAAACTGACGCAAAACTTAACCTGCTAACCTCGAATTTGACATAATTGTGAGCTCTTGTCATATGACTTACAGTGGCACCAACTTTAAAATTTACCATAGGCTACTACTTTTAAAATAATTGTAACATTTTGCATGATTTAAGTAGGTACTAGTTGTTTAACCTCAGTTTGTAAAATCGTATACTAGCATAGAGAATATTGAAAAACCTACATGTCTTTCATAATTCCCAATACATATGTCAAATTGGAAAAGTTATTATCGAAGTGTCACTGAATGACGATAAAACATTCATTTTATGAATTAAATTACGACGTGACGTACTATTCTCAATACTGGCCTGGTTTCAATAACTTTAATATTTTTGGTTGGAATACTACAGGTGCATATCTCGATTGTAAATGTTTTAAATTATTATCAATTTCATTTAATTCTAGAGGCACTAGTATGGTATCAAATTGTTCGCGTTGCAGATATCGATACTAAAGTAAGTTTTTAAATAATAGCATTTTTCATATATTCGACAAATTTGCACCTGTACGTAACGGCCGTTGTATTAAGCCAAAAGCTCCATCGCAAACTAATAATATGAAATTATTCATTTCATTGAGTAATATAGCGTTTTCTAATTAAAAAAGACGAAAATCCCGTTTATTGAAATTATTACAAAAATGTACGCAACTATACAACGGACGCAGTAAGATGAAAAAAACGTGCATATTTCAAGTGTGTGGTTGGAGAAACGAACCCCAAAAATGTACGAAAAGCTCGGAAGTGCCTGGATATACATAGTAAATCTAAAAGACCAAATAATTATTCCTGAACACCTCCCTAATGCTACTAAAATTATTGATTACTTTATAGATGAAATAACTACAAATAAACTGCAACAGTATAATGCACTTTTGAATTATTACAGGTCAAATATAAAACCTCAATTTTACAAAAATTTCCATTTCTTTCTTATTTTCCAAAGTGACGTAATAAAAGCCACTACGCACTTTGACTCTACTGGTGCAGATTGCATAAACATTATTATTATCAAAATGTAGTTAATTGTTGTTTATAAAATTCCTATTTTCCTAACGATTGAAAAATTGCACAAGTTATACCACTTCCTAATCTTACTACGCTATCTTCTCTTAAGGAGTTGCGTCCTATAAGCATTTTTTTTTTGGCAACAATTTCGAAAATATTAGAAAAAGTTATGGAAAAACAAATTCAAAATTATTTAAATGATCAGAATATTTTGCCCACTGTTCAATCCGGATTTTATATAAAATTGTTATTATGTATACAGTGCTTTCGTACAGTAGATAAATTCGTAAAAAATTCAAAGGCTAACTTAATTTGTGCATTTTTTCAATAAATCTATACATACAGGGTGGCCCGCGTAGGAGGTATGACGTCACCAATGTTTTTTTTTAAATGTCAACCCCCTTTTTACTTCGTCTAAAAGGCGAAGGAAGTATTGTAATCGGTAAAAAATCACTTTTCGAGATTTCACCAGATCTTCACGTTTCAGGGTTCCTAGATGACGAAAAACAGGTCTGTCTGTCTGTATGTCTGTCTGTTGGCGGTATAACTCAAAAACTATTTGTCGGAGGAAGACGATATTTTGTATACACATTATATCTCTATCTGGCATAAAACCGAGAAAATTTCAGATGTATAAAGGGTGAGCACCTTAAAAAATAAACTTTTGTTTATTTTGTAGTTAACTTAGCAGTAAATACAAGTAATAATATGTACATAGCGCAGGCATTAATCTTACCAAAATGGGCCCAATAAATACAGAATAAATGTTGTAGGATACAAAAAAGAGCAACAAATTAGTGCGTTACTTAATACAGCTGCAACGCAGAAATTCGAAGGGTCGGTACTCCGTAGTTCAGGTAGAAATAGGAATATCCCACAAAATGTTGGCACTGCATACGCGATCCGCCTGCCTTTCGAATTCGACCATCGGTAACGGTTTTTTTATTTGAAAATTGATTTAGTTTATTAGAAACGTAAAGATACTTTTACTCCTAACTTAATTTCATTTTTAAAATTATTTAGTGTCACAATGTCGACGTGGGAAGTTCTAGGTAAATCCTTTTACAGATTTGTATTACGGAATTGAAAGAACTCATTGTTTTACTTACGCTAAGTTAATTTTTGCGTGTAGGTCACATAATCAAAAATAAAAAAAAGTTGCAAATACTGAATTTAATTTAGAAAGTATGATTTTACGTTTTTATCAATAAAGAATGTGTCGGTCGTCTTGGCTAGTGTCAGGCAGACAAAATTGGACAATTTGCACGTATAATTCAGTTGTTTTGAAGTTATCAGTAATAATGTATTAAGGGCAAATGATTTTGCCCGTAAAACTGTTTTACGAAAGTATTTTGTTTTGGCAATGTCACAAGACAAACTAACTTGATCAAATTCCGAGCCGAAGGGGAGGGAATTTGTCGAAGTTAGTTTGTCGAGGGGCATTGCCAAAAAACAACAAATCTTGAGTAAAACATTTTTCGAGCAAAATCATGAGCCCGAAATACATTTTGTGGACTATTTCCCAATATCGGTTCATTTTGACATTTATACTGATGCACAATGACAGTTTAAATGACGTGTTTGAAATACCACCTGATTAAAACAACATATTTAGTGGTTGCCATGGATATAAGTGGTAAAAGAAAGTGATAAAATCCCAAGGGACAATTTTGATTTTTTGCCACTATAAAAACACGTGATTGGTTGAATTTTGAAAATCATGACATTTGATTGGATAATAAGAAATGTGAGAAATAGTCATTGCAATTAAATTAAGTTTTTGCAATTTTAATTTTTTTTTTCTTAATTTTTAGGCATGTGACTTATATTCAAAAATTAGCTTAGGTAAGTAAAAGAATGCGTTCTACAAATTCTGTAAGAAAAAAACGGGGGGTTGCCATTTAAAAGAAACATCGATGACGTCATACCTCCTACGCGGGCCACCCTGTATATCTCGATTTTATTTGAAAAAAATGGGCAAATAAAAATTAAAATCGAAAGGTCCCAGAGTTTGTTCCAAAAGTTATTCCTTGAATTTTAACGAATTTATGCACTACTTTACGAAAGCACTGTAGAATAAATCGCCATGCCATAATGTCTTAATTTTATTTTATTTTGGAGTTAAACAACACCGAAACATTAAGAACATAATTTTCTCGCTTTGAGGTGGTAAAATCATTTTGTGTGTTTATCAATGTTCAGGTTTTCACTAACTTCTTGCTATCCATCCTTTCCTGCGTCATTAAGAGCCGTCCGCACAGAAACCTCTTATGGAGATTTTAATCTATAGTTGCGGTATCAGATCTCTGTCAACTATCATTTAATCTCGATGAGACGGGCATCATTGTAATCCTTGCACTTTTTCCATCGATAATCGTTCAGAAACGGAATATTAAAAATACCACCGATTAAGTTGTATATTTTATTATTCTGCGTCCCCATTAGAATATCCCATTTAGTCCATTTACTAAAGGAAAAAAGTTCTAACTTCGTTGACTCAAAACCGATTTTGAATTTTTTTTTATTATTTCGGAAAAAGTTTATAGAAAAGTTCCCCATAGGTGAGAAGGTGTGCTTTTTATTTTTTCAATTGTTATTAACAAATAAGTGTTTTTTAATATATTCTTAAATTAAAAAGTTTATAACTTCTTTATTTATTTAAACCATTCCCTGACATTTGATGACATAAGGTTTTGGGGTTCACAGATTACGAATCTGACATCAAAGTTGGTCTAAAAACAAAAATGGCGTCTACAAATTGGCGTCAAGGGTCTAATTTTTTATTTTATTTTTTTAATTTTTATTAGATATCTAGGGGTTTTTGGGGTCGCTAATTACGAATTTGACATTAAAACTCAACTAAAACACAAAATGGCGAATCCAAGATGGCGAAACAGCATATTTTTTTTATTCGAACTTTATTTCTTATCTGTATAGGGTTTTTTGGGTCGCTGATCTCAAATTTTATGTTAAAAATTATCAAAAATTAAAAATAACGTCTTTAAAGCGGCAAAATAGCTTTATTTCTGAATTACTCAGTAATTATAAATATAGCATTAAAAGGTTAATTTTTATTCTGTACGATTATTATTATTATTATTTAATAAACGTTATATACAAATAAAATTCTAAATTGCTAAATGAACTCAAATTTAAATAGATTTAAATATAACATACGAATACATACGTATAAATTCCAACGCCTAACAATGTGTTTTCTACAACCTCTTTGTAGAATTTCGAAAATATATTACTGAATTAATAGATTTTTCTGTTTGTGACGGACGGAGGAATGTTATTACATAAAAACAAATGGCAACTTGTTCAACAGTATGACGCAATTTTAGATATATTAATTTTATTGTACGTAATTATGGAAAAAAGCAAGTGTTTTTGTCGATTATCAGAAACATAGAATAAAATGTGCTGAAAGAGACAGATGTCTAAAAACGAAAAGTTGTATCAAGAAAAAATTCTGGCAAATGTCTTTCATGTCGTTTTACGGATTTTTCAAAAGAAACTTTAGCTGCAAATAATATCCCTGCTCTCAAGCTGAAAGTGATGCTGATCGGTTAATAGTTACAACAACTCTCAATGCATCAAATAAAAACATAGTGGTAGTATCAGAGAATATAGACCTATTACTTTACTACAGCTTTAGTTTCTCCTGATAAAGATATATATTTTTTAAACCTGCCAAAAATAAAGAAAATAAAAAAATATCTTCTTCTAAAAGCCTGCAATTTGCGCATCCCAATTGTAGTGAGCATGTTCTTTCTGTACATGCTTTAACTGTATGTAACACAACTTCAGCATGCTTTTAACAGAAGAAAGAATCTTCTTCTTCTTGTTGTTCAGGTGCTTATCCGATTTCGTATGTTTGCGATCAACACGGCTATCTTCACTTTATTGATTGCAATTCTAGATAACTCATTGGATGACCAAAATACTCTTCTGCGTCCTGGTCCACGTTTGCCATATATCTTACTTTGTATAATAGATTGTAGTAGGGTGTACTTATTCTCATTCCTCATTATATGTCCGAGGTATTGGAGTTTGCGTATTTTGATGTTGTCCATGATCTCTTTACTTTGACCATATGACCCAAGCAGTCGGTGTCTAAGGTACCTGGTACTCTGCATGCCTAGACCTTGTCCATTAATAAACAAACAAACAAACAAACTTTTTTTTTCATTCTCTCCAGAACTTTAATATTTATTACACGGTCTTTCCATAATATCCGCAATATTCTCCGGTATAGCCGTGGTGTTGTATAGCCACATTTCAAAGGCTTCGATTTTTTTTTGTGATTGTTTCGTTAAATGTTCAGGACTCGACCCAATAGAGCAAGATGGGAAAAATGTAGCATCTTGGCATTCGAGTTTTGGTGTCAAGGTGCAGATCATCGCTTTTGAATCTAGTTTAATATATTGAAAACATATAAGGATGAGGAAGACGAATAGGACCGGCACCTTGTTAAAGATCCACATGGATAAGTCCTAGTAAATGAAGCAATGGCCATGTTCGGGAAAGAATAAATTTGCCAAAATATTTGAAAATAGCAGTGATTTACAAGAGACTGCAAAAATTTAGATAAAAAAATTTTGGTATAAAATGTATGCTTGCAATGTATGGTGCAAAGAAAGGTAACTGCTTAAACTCTTACAGGAATGTTTAATTGGTTGAAAGTTTTTTATTATTCATATACCGCAAATTAAATGAGGTTACAGACAATAAAATACATATATTTTTTAAATAAAACCATTTTGAATTCTAGGTTTGTTCTTTTATTAAGGCATCTACTAAAAAAAGTAGCGTTAATTTAGCAGCATTATGCCCTACGATGGATTCAGCAGAACAACATTTAAAACGCGTATATTTGCAAACACAGTTGTGGCTGGAAAAGCAAGATATTTCAAGAGAAGATTGGGGTCGAAATATGATAAAGGAAAGTGTTTTCTAATCCTAATGACACAAGAACGGCAGTGTCAATGGAAGAAGTAGAGGAAAACGAAACTAAAGCTAAATAATTTTTTTCTTGTTTTTAAATGTATCTTGAGTTAATTTTAATAAATCAATTAAAATATAATATCTTTAATACTCATTTAACTCTTCTATCATTTGTTTCCACCATTTTTCAGACACCATTTGGGATGAGCGACCCAAAAAACCCCTAGGTATAGATATCAGAAATTTAAAAAAATTGACCCCTTTCCGCCATTTTTGTCGGCCTTTTTTTATTTTAGTTGAGTTTTAAGGTCAAATTCGTAATCCGCGACCCCAAAAACCCCCAGACATCTACAGTGTGTTTCACTTTTCATGGAAGCACCCCTGTATTTTATTTGTTTTTGTATGAATCGATTTGAATTTTTTACCAGTTGTACAACTCACCAAGAGGCATCTATTCGTGTCCTTGAGCGCTAATGACGTTATTAGCCTGGCCTACTACGATGAAGAACGTGGGTCGTATTGTCAATATTTTGCGTCGCGTTAGAGTTACAGCAAAAAGTTATTAAGAAAAGTTGTTTAGAATCACAAGAGTACCCCAGATACCGATTTTCGTTTAATAATTCGAATTTTTAATTTTTATCCATAAATTTGTCAAAGTCCCAAATTTCAACTTTGAATTTGGTATCAAATGGTGCCATGGAGAAACAGCATTTTTATTATTGTTGCAAACGTCATTAGCTATTAATAATGGCTAAATTACGTTTAACTGTATCTGAGAAAGTAGAAATAATTAGAATTACTGGTGAAAATGCAAAATCCAACAGAGAAGTACCTAGAATATTTAATGGAAGGCACATCCAGGGCGTGGACCTATTTATCCTGACAGAAATTAAAAAGTTGATTAATTTTTTTAACAGTTCCAGGTTAAATAGGTGCACGCCCTGGATGCCTTCCATTAAATATTCTAGCTACTTCTCTATTGGATCTTGAATTTTCACCAGTAATTCTAATTATTTCTACTTTCTCAGCTACAGTTAAACTTAATTCAGCCATTATTAATAGCTAATAACGTTTGCAACAATAATAAAAATTCTGTTTCTCCATGGCACCATTTGATACCAAATTAAAAGTTGAAATTTGGGACTTTGACAAATTTATGGATAAAAATTAAAAATTCGAATTATTAAACAAAAATCGGTATCTGGAGTATTCTTTTGATTCTAAACAACTTTTCTTAATAACTTTTTGCTGTAACTCTAACGCGATGCAAAATATTGACAATACGACCCATGTTCTTCATCGTAGTAGGCCAGGTTAATAACGTCATTTGCGCTCAAGGGCATGAGTAGTTGCCTCTTGGTGAGTTCTACAACTGGTAAAAAATTCAAATCGATTCATACAAAAACAAATAAAATACAGGGGTGCTTCCATGAAAAGTGAAACACACTGTAATAAAAATAAAAAAAAGAAATAAAATAAAAAAATACACCTTTGACGCCATTTTGTTTTTAGACCCATTTTGAGGCCAAATTCGTAATCTGCGACCCCAAAAACCTTATGTTATCAAATTTCAGGAAATTGTTTAAATAAATAAAATAGTTACACATTTTTTAATTAAGAGTATATTAAAAAACACTTGTTTGTTAATAACAATTAAAAAAATAAAAAGCACACTTTCTCACCCATGGGGAATTTTTCTATAAACTTTTTCCGAAATAATAAAAAAAAATCTTCAAAATCGGTTTTGAGTCAACGAAGTTAGAACTTTGGCGAATTTTTAGCGTTTAGAAAATGGACTAATTTATTTGCTTATAATGTAAGTAAAATGAAAAAAAAATCTGTTTCTGTTTCGTGACGTCCTTTCTCTCGCCACTATCTTCAAGTGAATAAGCTGAATTTAGGTATAAAAATCCGTGAAAAAAGCCGCAGATATAATATTTCACTTATTTAATAAATAAATAATTCAAGCAAAAAAAACGAGGAAATGATGCACTACTAGGGAAGCCTAGATTTACTAAAAAGTGTGCAGTTTCATTGTTTTAAATTCCAAAGCAACAACTACTATAATAACCTGTATAAACTTTATTGTATGTTAAAAGACAACTGTTTATATACACATTAAAATATTATTAATAATAATATAAAAACTTTCATTTTACTTATCATAATCTATCTATTAAGATTGGCGTTTTGCTTATGCTGAAAGAATACCGACACATTGCTACATAAGAAACACTTATATCAACTGACACGTGCTGTACGGACTTAAAAAACTTTTTTTAACAAAACAATAATGTTAAAGTAAAACTCAATTGTAAATGTCATTTTGTAGCTTACATTTTATTCTCCTGGGGTTTCCAAGAGAATTTATTTCTGAGAGCATTTTTTCTTTTCACGTCGTAGCAACTTAGCCTAGCAATTAAAAGGTGGAATTTTGTTGTTTGATATTTTATTAAATTACTGACCACAAAACATTAATTAAACATAAAATTGAAATTCCTGTATATAATTGTTGTTGCTTGTGAAGAATCTGTACTATTTACAGAATTTATAGAAGAAGAAATTATATTTTGGTATCAAACGACCTACTGCGAATTTACTTTTTTTAGAAATGTGCTAAATAAATGCTTCAAACAAGTTAAAAATGTTCTGTCAACAATCAATGCAATTGAACTGTTAATCAAATACCTATCTGCAGAACAGAAGAAGTTTCTTGTGTATTAGTCATTACATTTACTTCGTCATCAAATGTTTTAGCATTATTTGGTGCTGAAGTAAACACAGATTCACACAATATCTGCAACAACACGAACCTAATAGAGGTGGTAAATTCAAACCAACATCGCCTAGAGAAATTAAAAGACTAGCCATAAAACGTAAAGTGAAAAAATCCCCAGGAAGCGAACTCATACCAAACATAATAATTAAAAATTCACAACTAAAGCATATGCTTACTTAGCAACAGTTTTCAACGCCTGCATGCGACTTGGTTACTTCCCTGCTGCCTGGAGGCATGAAATCCTACTAGTATTTCACAAACCTGGAAAAAGTCGGCACTCTCCAACGAGCTATCGACCAATCAGCTTGCTTCCAAAATTATCCAAATTGCTAGAAAAAATAATAAACAGGCGTCTACTTCAAAACCCACATCTGCTTAACACACTTCCTCCGTTCCAATTTGGATTTAGATCCCAACACTCAACGACCCACCAGCTACAGAGAATAGTAGAATACATAGAAAAAGGCTATGAAAATAAAACATATACTACAGCAGCATTACTGGATATAGCTGAGGCGTTTGAAAGGGTCTGGATAGAAGGCCTACTTTATAAACTCAAGCGTATCCACATACCAGATTACTTGATATATATTATTAGATCATTTCTCACACATCGCACCTTCTCCGTTAGAATCAATTCCACATACTCATCAGTTAGACCCATCCACGCGGGCGTTCCACAAGGATCCATATTAGGCCCAATACTATTCAATATCTACGTCCACGATATACCTCAAATAGATAACGCAGCCATTGCTATGTATGCAGATGATACTGCGCTACTTACTCAGAGCAACGAACTATTGGTAGCCTCAAATGAATTACAAATCAGCCTAAACACAATATCAAGCTGGATGGCAAAATATCATATAAATCTTAACTCAACCAAATTCCAAGCTCAAGTGTTTACTTTACGACGCCTCGTAGATATACCCAACCTTAAAATAAATAACGAAGAAATTCCATGGAGCACGCAATATAGTCCAGTTAAATATCTAGGGGTATAATTAGACCAACGACTAACCTGGGGATTCCACATTAACCACAAATTGAATGAAAGCTACGCTAGACTAGCTTTACTATATCCACTGATAAACAGGAAAAGTTCCGTACACATAGACTGCACAATGGTAATCTATAAAGCAATAATTAGACCAGTGGCGATGTATGCATGCTGTGTATGGGGATCCGTTTCACCGACCCACATCCATAAAATACAAACCCTACAAAATAAGATTCTTCGAATAGCCACAAATTCTCCATGGTATTTAAGAAACTGCCAACTACATGCTGAACTAAATATTCCAACCATAGAAGAATTCATTAAAAAATCAGCAGCAACCTTCTTTAAAAATATAAACAATTGTGCAGGAGCAGCTCATTACACACTAGGAATGAGACACATACATCAACATCTGCAATGTAAAATGACGCAAGATCTTCTTTCAACCGACGACAGTAGTGATAATGAAGTGTAGTGTAGTGACAAAACAAAATTAATATAACAATGAAACTAAATAGTGAATGGGTAAGCCGACAGGCAATCCCCAAGCGCCAAATAGTGTTAAATGTAAACAAGTTAACAGAACCATGTAAAGCACTACGCTGCTGATCTGGTTAAATAATATAAAAAAAGTCATTACATTTAAAAAATTGAAGGTCAAAAGTGTAATCTGAAGGTTATACAGGAATTTACAATTTCCAGGTCTTGGAAAAAATTAAAAATTACTTAACTTTATAGGTTCTAAAATAACATTACTGCTTGGATTATAGAGGTACACATTAATAGTAGATTATACAACGAGTCAATAATGACAGCTATTAATCCCCAGGAATAAGTTACGAACTGAGCCGCGTAAGCGGCGAGGGAGTAACATTCCGAGGTAATAATAGTCATTATTGCGAGTAGTATACTCTACTTTATTTATGACTAATATAATTACTGACATAAAACATAATGCAAACTTCAACACAACCATTTTTGACACTTCACAGAGTTTGTGTATTTTGTTTTCATGGAGCTTTATTAATTTATATTAATTTGAGATTTTCAATGAAGAACAACTTTATTTGTCTACAGAACTAAATTTAGTAATATTACAATTAATAACCTGAACTGGTCGTGAACTATGAATAACTTTGGAAGAATTTTCAATACAAATATTTGGAATTTCGATTGCTGTAAAGGAAGAAGAGGCTTCATTACTATTTATTTGTTTAGCAATAGTATCTGCTGTAGTTGTCTTGTTTTTCATAGACTGATCAATGTACCCCTCAGCTACCTGTGTCGACCTCCAGCCTCCATGACGCTTTAATTCAGTTATATCGCTTCCTCCATCAATGTACAGAGTGGCAGATGATCTGCGATAACAGTGGCCGGTATAACTTTCTGGGTTTGGCAAGTTTAAATATTTGGCAATTTGTTTATCAATTACTACAAATTTGTTTTTTCCTATGCTTTGTATTGTACATTTCGATTTTTGATAATTTAGAAAGAATAAATTGATTTTTACATGTGACGAACGGAGATCGATGTACTTCTTTACAATATTGTAAAACGTACTGTTTATGGTGAATGTTCGTACAATTTTAGTTTTAGTTTTGGGTATTGCTATTAATAACTGTGTTTGGAGATCCTTCACGTCTTCTGTATTCATTTCATAAAGCTCGTTTGAGCGGCATGCGCCCATAATTCCAATAATTAATATAACTTTTGGAATAGATTAAATTGAATATGTATATTTACCTTAGGCTTATGTAAAAGAAAAACTGGTGCTTTGTCAATAAATTCCCTAATTTGTACGGGGTCAGAGTGGAAGACTCCTTTGCTTCAAATCCTTCAGATTTTCTTTTTAAAAATGCCCGTAGTTTGCCATATTTTTTCAGATATACGTCATGGTTTATTCTGAACACAGATTTAATCATTGAATAAAATCACCACAACGAATATTATTTGTATTTTTCACTGAATTCAGCAAAATAGAACAACAGGACATTTTCAGAAAATGAGTTTGTGTTCTTTCGAAGAAGCCATTCCTTGCAACTTGCGTACCTTTTATTAGAAATGCACTTCGATTTTTCCGGTAGCAAGGTATGTGTTGTTGCTGCAGCTTGTAGTACAATTTCGGTAGGTGTACTAGAAGTAATAGACTCTTCATTTTTATCCATCTCAATACAAATACACAAATACTAGGCGTTTTATTTGACAGTCGTAAATAAATTTCAACACAACTGTTTTGACACTTTAGAGTTTCTGTATTTTGTTTCCATGGTATTATTTAATTTGAGAAATTTTGTGATTGGAGCACAAGAGGGAATAATGACCATTAATCCCTCGTCATTATTCCCTTTGGGATTAATATATGGAATTATATAGTAAAAACTACATATGTAATGTATGTATTATTTATTAGTCCTAGATAAAGAAATTTATCCCTAAAGTTACTAGGAATCCCAAATTATTAACCTTGTGGACTTCATCAGTTCGTTTGAGAAAGGTCATTAGACGGGATTAAAATTAACATGGAGATTCTGTCTCAAGCTCAACATTGTAGTTACGGCTAATGGGCCAAATAACACAATACAATAATAGTATATTATACATCAAGGTAGCGAAGCGCAGTATTATAACCTGAGCGCATATTAGATACTGAGCGCGCAGCGCGAAGTATCTAAAGCTCAAAGGTTATAAGACGATTCGCTACCACGGTGTATATACTATTTTTTGCAAACGGCTTAATACCTAAATTCCCAACAAATTTCGAAAATATTTTAACTGTCAACCTGACAATACAGCTCTTTAAAACGTCAAAATTAAAACAGTCATATTTGGTAACTTAGCAATTTATTAGTTACCACGATGAAAATTGTTTATTTTACTTTCTCTCCCGTGGTGGAGAAAATCAACTTCACGACCTAAAGATAGGCCAATAACGGTGCGTTCTGAGACTAGTAGTGCAAAAATAATATTTGTATGCTAAATCGGGGAAATGTACAATTTTTATGGAACTGCAGAGACACAACAAGTTTGATTTTTCATCTACCTAAAAAATATAAAATTGTCATGAATTTCAGATTATTGAAATTACTAAAATACTGTAAATATGATCCTTGTTGAAAATTCTCACACAAATTTTTCGCAAATCTTGGTAATCTTTCATGGTTTGTGGACACATACACAAAAACAAGAAATTCAATTGCTTGAAGTATTTACGTATTAAATATGACTACATTTACACGGTAATTTAACGCTGGTGTTATTTAAACCGTTGTTATTAAAACTCGTGTAAAACGTGCGTTTACACAAGAGATGTTGTACAGGCCGTAAAGTGTACGTCGGTGTTATCTAAAACCTCGTCGCAGTGTGACCAACTGCTTCGAGATTTTCCATTTGTAACTCTGTCAGATGCTGTCTGTTATTATAAAATTATAAACATAACCGCTATAACCTACAAGATTAATAACACAACTGATACAATTCAACGGAGTGACGTTGGTGTGGTTGACAACTGCGACTCAGAATAACCAACCGTCTTTACAATTATGTTGGTAGTCCTGTTTCAAAACGGGTGTAAGTCGAAAGTATCCATTTACACGGATATTTTACACCCGCTTACTAACGTCACGCCTCTTGGCAAAGTGGTGTAGCGTTAGTAAACCGGTTCTAGTAAAACCGGCGTTAAACCCCATTTACACTACAAGTTACACCGGTGTTAACAACAACCGATGTTGTAACACCGGTGTTAGCGGACCGTGTAAATGTAGTCAATTTATGATAAATACACCGGCTTTTTTTTCGCGGCTTCTTTTCCACGGTTTTTTATTCCGCCACCGATGTTCAGGTAGTTGCGACCCTACCGCTGCTGACGATAATATTTAGGACTGCAGTGTCCTGATAATAAAGAGCGTCTGATCTCAACATTGTCAATCATACATCGTTTTCTTTAATTATGTTACTATGTCAAATTGGAGATTTGCAGGTTAAGTTCTGCGTCAGTTTGTGACAAATAACAAACAAAACCTAACCTACTACGAATTTGACATAGACTGGCAATAAACTTCAATACTGCCAAACGTATAACGCGAATCACATGCGACTTTAATTATAAATTTATATCTCGGTACTTTCGAAATTGTCACTATGACTTTTCACGGCTGTCAATACAAAATTTATGTTTTCTTAGATATTTATTGAGTTGTTGGATAAACTTTTGGAGAGTGTTATTACAAATCTCACTCGCTTAAGGAAAGACCCATCTTGCATGTTGCATTACAAACTGCGTTAATATTTAGTTTCGGAAAAAAATTCAAAGGGCTGTAGCGATTTATATTGCAGCGCACATGTTAAAATCATTTATTTCATACTGTCCGGATAATACGACTTTACGTCATTGATTTGAGTCCGGAAAGTGGAGCATTACACCATAAGGCCGGAAAGTGTTGCTAGGCAACTGCTGAATAATATGTTGGTGACATTGTAAGTCTATGTCAAATTCGAGGTTATCAGGTTAGGTTGTCCGTCAGTTTTCACACAGACTGACGCAAAACCTAACCTACCAACGTCGAATTTGACATGGACTTACAGTGCCACCAACATATTCATACGTTTGAATTTCTGCAGCCGCCCCTTATGGACTTTTTCAATGAACATGTTGTATAAAACAGTATCATATCAAACATTGTACGATACATGGCCGTAAAATATTATTAAATTACTCGTTTAGAAATTTCCGACTCTGCTCGTTCCTCGCCTGGTCCGTAAACATCTATACTCGTATTTAATAAGTCATTTTCCGGCCTTGTAAATAACTAGTTTCGGACACTCAATGGAAATGCACTACATTTCCTTATTACAAATAGTAAAGAAAAGTATCTTTACTTATAACAAAAATAACTATTATCTACGAGTGCGTAAAATTGACTTTTAGTTAGCAGTTCTAAGTTTGTAAAACGACTGTTTAATAACACGTTTTCATTAGTTCACGTTGTCAGCAGCTACGTGTTTTAAAATTTTTAACCACGCAAAATTACGACCGGTTGCTAGTAATCCTAATTTACATTTAAAATACTTTTTATTTTTACCGTGTTTTCCAGATTCTATCGTAGATAATAGCTATTTATGCAGCAGTGCTAAAAGTCGACGTTTATGCACGAGACATGAAAATTATGAAACAGAGCCGAAGGCTGAGTTTCATAACATGTCTCGTGCATAAACGACTTTTAGCACATGTTGCATACAATATTTTATCTACGACCTTAATTTTACTGTTATTAATCCATACATATCGATTTAACATAGGTTTGTATCTACGACACTTATAATTTATTTATGTCATAATAAACAGTAACCATGCCGCGCGGGCGAATGTTTGCGAAGCCAGTACTGTCAAGCTCAGTTACGAAATGTAATTATTAATACTCCACATCTGACTGTATTCATTACATAACGCTTTAATTATATCAAAAACACTTTACCTGTAACGCAAGAAGCAACTAGAGTAACTTTACAACTTCACTTCTAGTTCGAAATTGTAGTTTTATAACCTCACTTCACTTTTAGCACATGGGCTAAAAGTAAACAGCTGATTTCTTTAACTACGCTAAACTATAAAACGTCACTTTTAGTAAAACAAGCTAGCGCTAAAAGGCCTGCTTTTAGTAGTGGTCGTAGATAAAATATTGTACGATACACATGCGTAAAGCATCTTTAGTAACTAGCATGACTTAAAACGCTCGCGAGCTCGCGTTTTAACTCTGTCCCACTCGTAACTAAAGACTAGCTTTCTGCACTTGTGTAGTAAATTACTATTTCAGACTTTTACATAAGTTTTTAATGTTATGAGGTCATCAACATTTGTTTAAATGGAAAGTTTTTTTTCATTTATTTCGGTAGAAGTTTTAATCTGTTTCCAACTTTATAAAATTATGAATAGGTTGCATTAGAAAAAAATCTGGTGTGATACACCCACACAACTTCCGTTGACAGTGATCTTATAATTAGGCAAAAATTTGATTTTTAATTTTTAAACATTTGTCAAATAATTTCAAAAATTCTATAGAAACCGTACAAAATAGTTATTTGAAAAAACAAATTTGTTCTAAAATAAAACATGCTTTTTAGTTTCAGGAGACTCTAAAACGTGAAGATCTGTTTAAAACTCAATTTCGAATTTTTGGGGTGAATCCAATACTGCCTTTATTGTAAAAGGAAGTAAAAATTTAAAGTTCAAAGAGTAAGGATAATTAACTGGGTTTAAAACAAAAGCTGATGATTGTACATTGTACTTTCTTTTACAATAAAGGAAGTATTGGGTTCACCCCAAAAATTCGAAATTGAGTTTTCAACAGATCTTCACGTCCCCTGAACCTGAACCCAAAAATAGTATTTAACATTACTAGCTTGGTAAGAGGGTTTTTACTGGTGAATAGAAGGATATAACTGACGAGCCAAAGGCGAGCCCGTCACCTTCTTGAGCCAGTAAAACCTGTTACCTTTCGTGTATTATTGAATATTTTATTTGTTCCTCACTTGTAAATAACTAGAAATTTACCATTTATTCAAAATGTCAAACTGACAAGCAACTAAGTTCATCAATATGACACATACTAAGGCAGACAACTCTGGCTTTGCACGCTATCGTTTATCTATGAGCACGCTTGTAAAATTTTACTGTGTCACCAACATCATACTAACTTCAGTATTGCCAAATGTAAAACGAATCGCCGTTGCTAGGGATAAAAGTTTTGCTAATGATAAAAAGTACCACATTTATTATCGATTTTGAATGAAGAAATGTACTATATTTCCAAATGAAATGCGATAAACATGTTTATTTGTTCCTCACTTGTAAACATCAATTTATCAAGTCACTGTATTCACCTTGAAAATGTTTCTTAACTGGCTAGCCAGTAAAAAAATTTACTACGAAATCCGGGCACCCTGTATAAGTTTTGTGTAGGTGCGACAACAAGCTATTGAAGAAAATCGCATAACCGATTTTTTCAAAAACGGCTCTAACGATTTTTTTCAGACTTTACATTTTTTGTGTACCTATTGATGTGAGATAGGTAATTTTCCAGTTGAATACCTCTAAAAAATCTTTTTTCTTTTTCTCTTTGTTGTCTTGTTTTTTATTAACTCCTATTTTTCTAACGCATTATAGAGAACTATTAAAATTAAAAATCTGAAACTTTGGCCATGGATTTTATGTGTAGGAACGACTACAACTGCAATATTTTAACTGTGATATCATTTCCGGTTATTGCAAAAGGCGCTAATAATTTTTTTATTTTAAATAGAACACCCGGTATATTATTACATTTTTGAATTATGCTTAAAATTTTAGAGAAAATTTATATTTCAGACTATCTGTTTTCTACGGTTTCTGTAGAATTTCTAATTTTTTAAAATTTTTGACAAATGTTTAAAAATTAAAAAACAAATTTTTGGCTAATTGTAAGATCACTGTAAAAGGTAGTTGTGTGCCTGTATCACACCAGATTTTTTTTTATTTCCTCCTTTAAAAGACGAAGGAAGTATCGTAATCGTAAAAAACATATTTCGATATTTCTTCAGATCGTTTTACAGTCCCTAGATGACGAAAAACAGGTTTTCTGAATTTCGTTTGTCTGTCTGTATATCTGCTCATCTGTTGGCGGTGTAACTAAAAAATCTGTTGGAGGAAATCGATACTTTGCGTGTGGATTATTTGTCTACTTGGCACGAAACCGAATATGCTTTCGCTCATATATATTTAGGATGAGCAACTAGAAAAATATAAAAATTTGAATTTTTGCGTTTAACTGAAGAATTGGTAAAATTGATCATTTTCACATAGCTCAACAATAAGTGGGTTGTGTAATAAATCCAGCCGCATCGAGCAGATGCGAGGCATTTCTTCGTGGCAGAACGGAATCAAAAGGCGGGTGGCGCCCGGTCTTCTGCCAAACATTGCAAGGTTTTTTTTCTATTATAAAATTGATTGAATTCGCGTTTCCAATGATTCCTTTTACTGTTTCAGTATTATTAAGAACATTAAAATATGTTCATCCCTAGTTTTCTTCGATATTTCAAAATTCTTGGTATCACAACTTCCACTTGCGACTGAAGTTCTGAGTAAAGGCCTTTACAGATGTTTTTTATCTCGATTGGGTTGTAAATCATATGATTCTTTTCGAATTGCCTAGCGATATCTGACGGATTACTTAGTATTTTAGCGAAATCCGGGCATAATAGGGAAATGTTTGATTTAGAACAATTTTGATGTATTTGAAGAATTGATTCCGGTTACTACTGACAAATTTTTCCTCATTATGCAGATCTTCCTTTTTATAAGCTGTATTTGAGATTGTTAGAAAATATTCTGTAGTTGGTGTGGTCCTGCAGTCTTTGGCTAAGCTTTGTAAGTTTTTTTTACTACTTTGTTCAATATATTCCCTTAAATAAGTAAACAATTTATTAATATAACAATAAAAAAATAATAACTGCCTAAGTTAGTCAAAGTAAAATATTTTTACTGATCTGTAAAATTGTACAATGTCTAAACATTCAGTATTTTCTACGGATTTTCTACTAACAAAACTGAATTTTGAAGTCCCGTTCATAGTACTTTTAAAATTGTAAAACTAATAATAAATTGCAGCAACGTAACGAAAAACTAATATGCAACGCTATTTAACAAGGTTGCTTTTTCGCTAACGACGTTACATTAACCTCCTAGACCTAAAATGACAATCATGCATCTGAAAAAGTTATATCTGAAACTTTGCCTGCATCGTTGATATAAAATTAAGCCCAAAGTTATAAAAACCTCCATAAAGTTTGAAGACACCCTAAGCATAGCTCAAATTAAGATTAGAATAAATGAGCTGAACTTTCGCAAATGCGAAGCTAAAAATTCAAGGCTATGTGGAGAGTAAGAAATTACTTGCCTTAGAACATTGCTAGGCCAATTTCGTACAACTCGAGCACTGAAGCCAGAAAGGTTTCCCAAGAGATCTCTTCGTGCACATTTTAATGTGCATACGCTTAAACCAGTGGCGTAACGATAACCCCTTAGTATAAAGCCTTCTCCCATTATAAGGGCCAGAGCCCAAACAAGTTTGCCGCAAAATCTTTAAAAATCACTTTTAGCTGTGTGTTCGTAGAATTTGTATATACAGGGTCTGCCATACAGATCGAAGGCGTTTTAAACGCTCTCTAGTTTAATGAAATATGATTTTTTATTGACAAATATATTGAGTATATATATAGTATGCCATTTATTTATGAAATACTACATTTTTTAGATGACATCCCTTTGCAACGTATTACTGCTAATAGTATATTATGCAACACGTTTAGAAAAGTGAAGGTTTATTCAACAACTATGGCTGGTTTGAGTACGAGCGTTAGCGAGTTCGTAAATAACCGTATGAGTTGAGAAAAGCTACTTTTCTAACGCGTTTCGTATACTATTAATAATAGACTAGTAAGACATATACATAATTTTATAAGATGCCAAGTAATATTCTGTTGAAAATCACAAAATGTATTTTTAATCTATGAAAGATAACAATTTCGTTGTTTAACTAAATTACCCTTGCTAATAGTTTTCTTCTGCTTAATATAACAATGCTAACAATTGTGTGGTACAATACATGATACGTCCTCTTCTTATTTTTCTTCTTCTTCTCATAAATTAACTAATGTTTTTCATAACAAAGTGCTTATATTAAAGAGATGAGCTAGTTGATAATATTCACCAACTGCCTTTCCACCTTCTACGTGTTAGGTAGTCTTCCACGATATCTTTTTCCCTAGAGTTATGGTATTACAATATCTCATTGCATACTTGCAACTTCTTTTAGTGGATATTTACATAGAAGGTAAAACCTGAGCTATATGCAAAATATTACTTTTTTTCTATAGCAAATGTCAAAGTGTGCTTCAATCGACTCAAAACAAATGGTCAAGTGTTACTTTAACAGCAAAGGGTAGATAAAGTAGACTTTAACATCAAGGGTAGTTAATAGCTATTAACACATCTAGGAATGTTATGAGTATCATAACTGCCGCAGATGTTTTGAATTCCGAGCTCGTAGAGCGAGGATTTTAAAACTTCTAAGGCAGTTATGATTCATAACATCCGTGATTTGTTCAATAGTTTATCGGTTGCTATATGGTTATGGTTGCCATGTAGGGTAATATTCTTTAACCCTACAGATAAGTTATGATCTAGTTACCAGCCTACTTTTGTATATGTAAACAAAGGCTTAATATCCTGAAACCGATAAAGTAATTAAATTTTCTAACTTCTATTTAAATATATTACAGCTTCGTATTAGCATAGCAACCCAATCTAGCTACTGAGATTTTAAAATGTGATTGACTGGCCTTATTTTCTTTTTAAAATTGTTAAAGTTCTTGCTATAGAAAACATTTTATATTATACACGACGATAAAGTTTATTACTATCCACTCTTGAATCATTAACGGTTTTGACGTTAAAACGATTCACTCGTTGATAAAATTTAACTTTATCGTCTTGTACAATAAATTACTATTATTTAACTTTAACTAATAGTTCTTTAGTTAAAGCAAAAATCGAGAGAATTTTATATTTTTACGGTGCTCACCCTGTATATATTTTATCGAAAGTACATTCGACTTCGAGAGGTGGATATTTAATCCGCGTGAAAAATATCGTCTTTCTCCAACAAATAGTTTTTGAGCTATACAGTCAACAGACAGACCTATAAACACACAGACGGATATACAGACGGACAGACAGACGGAATTGAGGAAACATGTTTTTTGTCACTTACGAACCCTGAAACCTAAATATCTGAAGAAATCTCGGAAGGTGTTTTTTTTCACGTTTAACAATACTTACTTCGTGTTTAAGACAAGGGAAGTAAAAACACATGGTCATTTTGTACGTCTTTGTCCTATTTTGAACTTTGAGAAGTAATCTTGTCGAACAAAGATTGGGGTGCCCTTATGACGATAAGCCATTTCAAAATGACATGATCTTTGAATCCGCTTAGTATTGTTTTGTCGAACATCGAATTACATTATATAACCCTTCCAGTTCTCTGCCCTGTTGTCTACCTCTTCTTTAAAAGATGGCAATCGGACCTTGATATCTTTTCTACCTCTCCATGCCAGTTCATAAGAAATAATAAAAAATAGGTTGAATATCCCTTTCTTTTTTGCCTTAAACAAACATGGAGAACTCGCTTACCTTAACATATAAAAAGTGGCATACTCCAATGCCGAATAACATTCAAAAAAACAAGTTGGACCTAGCTGTAGTAGTTCTTGAGCTATGCTAAGAAACAAAAATGTAAAAAAAACTTGAGCCACCTTTGTTGTGCATTTAAAATAGGTGAGTATCAATATCTCAAAAATTATTGAAAAGGTAAAAATCTAAAATAGGATTTCAATTATTCTTAAAAAAAAATTATAAAGGGCTTTGTTCAGAACTTCTCTCGCATATAAACGTTGTGTTAAGTGTTTCATAAAAATTGTGCCGCCTCGCTTGTAGTTGTGCGTTGTGCTATGCGCATTTCAGCCCTTCTTGGACGCGCTTGCCGTCCCCACTTACGTTCCGTCTGTCAACGTGGCAGCACGCGAACCGGTCCACACCGAGAAACGTTAATTCTTTGTTTAAATGTTCAAATGTTTGTGCACTAATTTATTGCGAATAAATTACCTACTTTGCTTTTCAACGTGTGTATAATTTAGTAAAGAAAATCAATACAGTCCATTAACGTCCAAGGCGAGCTAGCAATCAGGAATTTTCCAAACATAACGGAAAACTGAGAGGCTCCCCAACATTGTTCCTTCGAGCCGCATGGATCATCGGCCCGGATTCGCAGTTGTACAAGGCAAGTAAGTACAACACGCAGTTTTCAATCGTGTTAAATTCATCCCTAACGAGAGGAAGGAAGACAGCAGACGGTGCTATAAACGTAGGAGCGAGAAAGCCAAACGCCAAGTTCGTGCAGGTGGGCAGGCCAGCTGCAGACGAGACGGCAGTTCAAGCCACAACAACGAAAAAGGCGGCACACACCAATACCAATGTAAGCCTAAGTTCCCTTTTTTGTGATTTCCTATGCATGAATTTGGTTTTCTATCAGCTGTGTCTGTATGTGCATAATTTCAGCTGCGTATTATTGCGTAAAACAAATGGTTTATGAGTCATATAAACATTTTAATTGCGTGAAATGCCAAGCTATTTCGTTGTGCGCGAGTACAATTTATTCACAAGTTAATCTCGCGTTGTACCAGGGCCGTTTTCTGCGTCGTTAGCGCCAAGTTAATTTCGCGTCGTTATCAAGGCTGTCTTGCGTTGTAAACAAAATTCCGTACCAGTAGCGTACGAAAGTTAGTTCTATCTGTTAAACTGATTTAATTTCAACAATTATGGATCCGCTTGTAAGAGTACGAGGCTCAATCAAAGGCAAGGTTACGCGTTTCGCAAATTACGTGCAATCTTTGCAAACAATTCACGATGAAGATCAATTCTTATCTAGCGCTCAGATTATTCAATTGCAAGAAAGATTGAATGATACAGCCACCTTTTTATCAGAATATTAGGCGGTTCATGAACAAATTTTAGAAAACAGTAAAGATGTAGAATCTGAAATGCAGCAACAAGTTGAATTTGAAGATTCTTATTATTTTGCAATCTCGCAAGCTAAATATTTGATTAATGAATACAACAAGCAGTCTGATGTTGCACCAGATCGTTCTGGATCTCCTAACGGTAGCGTGAGATCAACGCATTCAAACTGCAGCTCGCATTGCAATAATCGAGCTGTACGCCTTCCTACCATCTCCATTCCCAAATATTCAGGGAACGTGTCAGAGTGGTTGGAATTTCGTGAGATTTTTATTAGCTTAATTCATGAGAATCAAACGCTAACTAATATTCAAAAGCTGCATTACTTAAAGGCTAGTTTACAGGGTGATGCAAGCCAAATTATAAAAAGTTTAGAGTTTACTGCGAGTAATTATACTCTAGCTTGGGATGCATTGTGTAATCGTTACAATGATCCAAAAATTCTGATTCATAACCACCTCAATGCTATTTTTGAACTTGAATCGTGCAGTAAGGAATCTGCAACTAAATTACGTACGATTAGCGATATGTTATTCAAACATTTTACAGCAATCAAATCATTAGCTACCGAAAGCGAGCTTCTAGATGTTGTTCTGATTTATGTCGTTTCTAAAAAACTGGACCCCACTACATTCCGTGAATGGGAGGTTCTTAGAAACCGGTCAAGTTCTGACCTGCCTAATCTTGACGAGTTCAAGGAATTTCTGCAAAACACAGCAAATCTTCTAGAAACTCTGGAAGTAAAAAATATTAAGCTTGTACCCGAAAAGTCTTCCAAGGTACATTCGAAATCATGTGTGTCAGGTACCCCTTCGTGTACACTTTGTAAAGAATCTCATCCCTTGTACAAATGCGACAAGTTTGTCAAGCTGTCTTTTCTTGACAGAAATTCAAAGGCAAAAGAGCTCCGTGTATGCTTTAATTGCCTAACTCAGGGTCACCTTTCGAGCCGCTGTAGCTCCAAATATACGTGTAGAAAGTGCAAATCAAGGCACAACACCCTTCTTCATGAGGACAAATCTCAAAATGCTTCTTCTAGTCAACCAGGATCTGCGGTGTCAGCAGAAACCCCTGTTGAAGTAAACCAATCGATTTCGGCATTCTGTTCGAATGCTTTTCAGGTACTCTTACCTACGGCTACCGCTAAACTCATCGCTGATGATGGTACGCCTCATGTTGTGCGAATCCTGCTGGATTCCGGTTCCCAATCGAACTTCATACGTTCAGATTTGTGTAAAAGGTTGAAGCTTCCAACTCGCGAAGTCAACGTTACTGTTTCTGGCTTAAGTAAAGCTACTTCTCAAATCAAGGCATGGTGTGATATCAAGCTGCAAGCCCCTCACACCTCATACAGTATTGGCCTATCCTGTCTTGTTCTCGATGAGATTACAGGTACAACCTCAAGTTTTCGCGTCCAGCGAAACAGCTTCAAGGTTCCTGATAACATCAAGTTATCAGATCTGTCCTACGACCAACCGGGCACCATCGACATTCTGATTGGTTCGCCCATTTTCTGGCAGCTCCTTTGTATTGGACAAATTGGTCTAGGCCCAAATCTTCCCATCCTCCAAAAAACTCGTTTTGGTTGGATTGTTTCTGGCCCTACAGGCCCCCCTTCTGCGTACCCTGTACAGTGCAATCTTGGCACAATCGAGGATGTTTCTGACCCCATTGCTAGGTTTTGGCAACTCGAACATTACCCAGAGGAGAAGGTCCGCACAAATGAAGAGAACGCCTGTGAGGCACATTTCGTGCAAAATACGCAACGAGAAGCGAATGGTCGATTCGTTGTCTCTATGCCTACTTCCAGACATGTTCTTGCTGAGCTTCCAGAATTCAAAAAATAAGTTCAGAGTTTTTCTGTAACCTCTGTTGAACCATTTTCGTTCAATCAGTATTCAAGTTTGGCTCGCTTACAACGAGTTACAGCTTATTGCTTTCGTTTTTATAACAATGTGCGGACCCCCAAAGCTGATCGCCTTTCTGGGCCCCTTTCTACAGATGAACTGCAATCATCCCTGGTAAGGCTTGCAAGGTTTTCACAACGCGAGTCATTTCCTGACGAATTGAAGCTGTTGTCACAGAACAAGCCTGTGAAACAATCTTCTGCTTTGATATCCTTGAACCCCTATCTGGATTCCAAGGGACTGCTAAGAGTTGGTGGTAGGCTCCACAACTCTCAATTACCTTTTGACAAGAAGTTTCCTCTAGTGATTTCTGGCAAACATCCATTCGCCAAACTTCTAGTCTCACATGAGCATCTTCGGCTTCTCCATGCCGGACCTCAAATGCTGTTAGCTAATCTCAGAGAACGATATTGGATTACCTCTGGCAGAAATATAGTCAAGCAAGTGGTTCATCAATGCTTGCGGTGTTTTAGATTTTCTCCTAAGCTAACCGAACCCATAATGGGAGATCTGCCAGCCTCTCGTATTCAATCATCGCCCCCATTTCATACAACTGGTATCGATTATGGTGGACCGTTCATGATAAAGGATCGCAAGGGACGTAGTTCTAAACTAGTGAAGTCCTACCTTTGTCTATTCGTTTGTTTTGTCACAAAAGCAGTGCACCTTGAATTGGTCGCTGACCTTTATACTGAAGCATTTTTAATGGTTTTTCGCCGGTTTGTAGCTCGTCGAGGCAAACCGCTCCATGTCTATTCAGACAATGGCACTAACTTTGTCGGCGCTAACTCCGAATTAATCGAATTAGGCAATTTTCTTGCGGATCAAGGCCTTTCTATTTCCGAATCAGTCGCGAGCGACGGAGTAGCTTGGCATTTTATACCCGCGCACAGTCCCCACTTTGGCGGATTGTGGGGAGGCCGGAATTAAGTCTTCCAAACATCACATACGGCGCGTTATAGGTAACGCTAGTCTAAATTACGATGAATTTTGCACTTTGCTAGCACAGGTGAAAGCGACCTTAAACTCCCGACCCCTGTCTCCTTTGTCCGCTGATCCAAACGACCTTCAGCCTTTGACTCCTGCTCATTTTCTGATCGGTCGTCCTTTGGTGTCACTGCCTGATCCCAACGTTACTGAGATAGCCGAGTCTCGGCTGTCTAGATACCAAAGAATACAACAGCTCCACCAGAATGTATGGAAAAGATGGAGTAAGGAGTACATCTCAGAACTCCAACAGCGCACCAAATGGCGCACACACACCTTTCGGACCTCCAGCCTGGTTCCACGGTCCTCATCAAGGATGACAATCTTCCCCTTCTGAAGTGGAGGTTAGGCCGGGTCACCGAGCTGCACCTGGCCTTGACGGCGTTACGCGTGTGGCGTCAGTGAAAACTGTGTCAGGGATCGTAAAGCGATTCTTCGCCAAATTGTGCCCGCTGCCTAGTGTTGTGAACTAGTACGTTAGCGTCTTGCGCATTGTTTCGTAAAGCCTTTTGGCTGTCCATTGTTCGGGTTTTCTTGTATTACCTTAAGATTTATGTATTATTATGCTTTGTATATGTCGATTTTGGTTACATGTTTTACTCTAGCTGTTACATGTCAAATTTGTACTGTTGTTATTTGAAAGGTTACCCTTTCCAAGGCGGGCGGTATGTTAAGTGTTTCATAAAAATTGTGCCGCCTCGCTTGTAGTTGTGCGTTGTGCTATGCGCATTTCAGCCCTTCTTGGACGCGCT